>JAGSMR010000055.1:597500-1055000 GCA_029286605.1 Sericinus montela | reverse complement strand
TTTAAAACATTTTTACCTTTCAAAACAAAGCTTATGCTTGTTCATTCTCTAATACTTCCCATTATTGATTATGCAGATGTGTGCTACCCCGATCTATCCCAAAACCTTCTCAACAAATTGGAGCGCCTTCTTAACAGTTGCATAAGGTTTATCTTCGGTCTATGTAAGTATGATCGTATGTCCTATTATCGTTCTAAGCTTAAATAGCCATACGTCAAAGGCGTAGCTCCAGAATTTTATTAGTATTGTATTCCATTTTAAATGACCCAATGTCCCCATCCTATCTTAGGAATAATTTTGAATATCTTCATTCTACCCATGACCGGGTACCACATTCTTTAAATTGTCTCAAAATTCTTATTCTACAGCATAGTACTGTATTCTTTAGCTCCTCTTTTACTGTTCAGTCCACGCTCCTCTGGAACGCTCTTCCTCCTGATGTCTAGAAAGCTCCTAATAAACATTCTTTTAAAAAAATGGTTCGAGAGCATCTTCAGAAAAGTGATTCAGGCTGACAAATTTAATTTTTTTTTATTATCTTCTCAACATTATGTACTTTTATTATTAGTATAGTAGTTATTTGTGTAGATATGTGTTTGTATGTATAGGTATATATAAATATATTTATATGTGTATGGTATGTGTATATTTATAATAAATAAGTATCTGCATATATATCTATTATATATTATATATTAAGATAATTATACCCACGTAACACACCTGCCATTTATTCTCTGTTTCGCCCAGGGTTGACTGGTAGAGAATGCTATAAGGCATTAAGTCCGCCCATTGTTACCTTTTATTATAAGTCACGATAGCCGAGTTGTTGGGTGGTTGGAATTTCGAGTCGAGAGACCCGAGTTCGATCCCCAGGTGGCAGTACCAATGAGTTTTTCAAAAACTTATGTACGAATTTCATCGTTGGCTTGGACATAAGGGCGGCGACAGGCTCACCACCTGTCACGTTGTCCCGAAAATATCTTCGGTCGGTTCGGACAAGGTGGGTCAAAGGGACTTAATTGTCTAGACTTGACCTCTGTCTACCCCTGTATTGGGAATTGCGTGAAGATATTTATTTTTATATACCCACGTAACACACCTGCCATTTATTCTCTGTTTCGCCCAGGGTTGACTGGTAGAGAATGCTATAAGGCATTAAGTCCGCCCATTGTTACCTTTTATTAGGTGTAAATAATAAATAAAATAAATAAATGTACATTTTCATGAATTTTTATGTGAGGTTTGCTGAATTTTTTTGATATTAGAAAAAAATAAGAAAAAAGTATTTATTTACCTCCAGACAAACATTACATTAACATGTTACAAGAAGTATATGTAATCACTAAAGTAATAAAGTATTAAGAATTATACGTAAGATTGTGATTACATATACTTTTAAATAATAGCTATTAAATAAATGAGAATATAAAAATAAAACTTTAATTCTTTGAAAAAAGATTTTATAAATGACACAGAATTTTGATGAATGAATCTTTATGATTTACAATGGGTATGCCTAGCCAGTCAAGCCTGGCTAATGATGAGAACAACATAGCAGAAAATTGCTGTTTTTAAGTTTCTTTTGTTGATAAATTTACTTTTAATATTAGACTCTTGTCCACACCTGCATTGCTATTAAATAGATTTGTTATTTTTATTACAGATAAGCGGCAAGAGATTTTGGGGCTTACTAAAAGAAATATGTGGTACACCAGATAAATTTTTCCAAACAAGTTTTGTCTACAATTATTTCAACCAGCAATGGATGAAGAGTAATGGTTGCAATTTGACTCCAGGAGACTTCAAAGTAATTGATATTGTGTTGTAAGTAGACGATGGGGAGAGGTAGTATAAAGTGTCTGTTTCACAACCGGGCTGTACAAACCAAATGGCGCTCAGTGGAGATAACAGTATGGGCTAATCAAAGAAATTTATATACACAATTTGAAATTCAATAACTAAAATTTAAAATATTCAAATTAATTTAAAATTAAAGTTTAAAAAGTCAATTGATCTTAAAAGGAAATTTTGTATTGAATAGATTAGGTAATCTGTTGGGCTATACCCTTATAAATAAATAATAGCTTTCAGAATTTTCAGAACAAAATTCAAATATCTAGTATATATATATATAGGTAATAAGGTAGAAGCATTCTGCCATCTTATTGTTCCTACTCTCAATCACTTCTGTGTATTGGTATCACATTTGTAATGCTCTTGTATATCCATAGCCATTGTGAGGCTGCACCACTAACCTGTCTGAGGTGTCGCCCTTGGCGAACCCCGGCCGAAATATGGTTGACAGTGGAGCCAAAATCTAGATTCGAGGAGGGTGTCTCATGAGTTACATGTTAAGCACTCGCCTCTTTGAACCCCTTGGCCTCCTGGTGGTTAGAGAAGTCGGTCCGCCGCCCACGAGAATTCGGAATGTATACGTACCCGTATTCCAGCTCGGTCTTGGAATAGAATGCGACGGACCAGATCAGGTGGGATCACGGTTGTGTGAAAGCAATTGTTCCCCTTGCGATATGCGGCAAAGGCAGAACATCATAGAGGTTATAGTAAGTGCGAGCGTGATATCTCCCATTCATGCCTACGTGGCTTGGGTATGACTACGTTCGGTATTAACCCACATATAAAAATGGCATTTACAACAGATTAAAAGTTTATTGCAAATTCTTTCATTTAGATCTATTTTAGACCTATTTTCAAAAAGTCTCGATAGCCGAGTGATTGGATGGTCGGAATTTCGAGTCGAAGGACCCGAGACCAATGGGTTTTTCGAAAAGTTATGTATGAAGATATTTATTTATTTTTTATTTATTAGATCTATTTTATTGCAGGCGTCCGAAATGAAAGCTTTATACGAAATTTGCGACCCTGCCTTCATTAAAGTTCTTGAACTTTATAAGGTTCAAATAATAGTAGCTGTGGGCAAATTCTGTGAGGGTAGAGCACACAAGGCTCTTGAAGAGTACCTTCCTTCCAAATCTAAATCTATAAAGGTAAATTACTTATATCTTATATAAATTAATGATCACAAATATATACATACATAGTATAAATGTATATTTATGTTTCATAAATATATATTAAGAAAATATACTTAAATAGATGGTGACATTGTAGTTATAACTTTATAACATATTTATGTATTTATTTCATTACATAAGAGTGAACCATGAGATAAACCATGAGAATGAACAACCAGTCCACTTAATTGCAAGTGACTACTGATGCCTGTAGTCCATGCTTAAAGTTTCCAGTGCATATTTTTATGTATAATTAATATTGAGACAATAAAAATGCTTAGCTTAACATTTAAAATCTTTAGATGCCACAGTCAAAAGTTAAAATTTATTGAGCCCTGGCAATGTGATTTTAATTTTAAGGTGCTGTACCTACCTCATCCGAGTCCACGAACTGTTAATAACAACAATTGGGATCAAAAGGCAATTGAATTTTTGGAAAAATATGATCTGTTGAAGTACTATAAAGATTTTTAGATATTCTGATTATTATCGTATTTTGATGCAGTGTGTGTAAATGGCCAAGTGGTAGATTTATTTATCTATTGACTCTTTTAAAATGCGAACTTTTATTATGAATAATTTTTAATTTTCATTGATCTGATCCTCTATTACTATAAGTATTAACAACAAAAATGTACCTGTTTTTTTATAGTAAATATTATTGCGTATTGTTTTAAGATATTTTTGTTAATACTTTATTCAATTTGTAATAAATAAAAATAGTAGTTTTAAGCGAAACTAGAGGAATAGAAAAATACACAAAAATATATAAAAATAAAACAAATTGATAAAAACAATATTTTTTCACTTGGCCGATATCAGAGCGTCAATACCCTAATTGTTTAGAGTGTTAACTGCGAAACAAAGTCGCAGGTTCGGGCCCGCCATTCGAATAATGCCTTAAACCATTCCAGATACAGATATTAAAGCTTAATTGGAGTGCTTAACGGGAATACTAGTAATGAATACTTTGATATTAATAATATATAATAATAATAAATATATATTGCTAGTATTCTTTTAAAATATATAGAAATAATTGACATTTTGATCTACAGCTTCAGTAAAGTAACACGTACTTATTTAAAGATAATCTTTATTCAAGAACAAAAATCTTCCAAATATTCTTTACCTTACCAATTCTAAATAATTTATAGACGCAAAAAATAGTAGTCAGAAAACTACACGAATTTAAAGCTTCCGTCGCATCCATGTGGAAAGAAGAGTAACATTTGATAATGCCAATGTACTCGATATTTTCATTATCAAACGTTCTCTAAATTCGAAATTACGCAGTTTTTATTTCACTATACGCCGCACTTTTTTTTAAGATCCAGCTTTGTATACGGACGGACAGGGAGTCTTTTTTTCAATTACGTGCATGAAAATAATGTTAAAGTGAAAAATTATAGATCGTCGTAGACTCGAGAGATTATATTGTTTCGAGTCTATTATATTGCATTAGCACCTTAGACCAAGTTTTGCTTTTTTTGTAATGATTTCCTGTATAAACGATTTTTCTCAGAGAATAAATGTATAATATATAATATAATAATAATATAATAATATATATAATATAATAATATATATAATATAATAATAATATATTATTACTTTTAATAAAACTTGGATTACATAACATCTATACATAAGTCACGATAGCCGAGTGGTTGGGTGGTCGGAATTACGAGTCTAGAGACCCGAGTTCGATCCCCTGGTGGCTAGCTAGTACCCAATGAGTTTTTCAAAAACTTATGTACGAATCATATCGTTGGCTTGGACATAAAGACGGCGTGGGGCTCACCACCTGTCACGTTGTCCCGAAAATATTGTCTGTCTATTTATTGTCTTGACTAGACCTCTGTCTACCCCTGTATTGGGAGTTGCGTGAAGATATTTATATTTATTTATTTATTTATACAAAATATTGGTCGGTAATTTGCAATTTGGCGGTGTAAATGTGCAAAGCCTGACTATTAACAGGTTTAAGAAATTTATTAAAGAAAAAATCTACAGTAAGTGTTATTACATATTATAAGTGAATACGTTAATGATAGTAACCTCTGGGAATGAGTTAACTGCTCTCAAGCTATTTCAAGAAAAAAAAAATCTTAAATTTTTATCGTCTCGTCGTACTTAAAAGAAAAGATTGACCCAAAAAAAGAAGAATTTCTTTCGCCTGTCTTATCTCCGTTGGAGATAAGAAAGTAAAAAAAAGGAACCTCATTAGGAAACTGGAAAAAATTAATGCAGGATAAATTTATCTAAATTTTTAATAAATGACTTGATGATGATTTGTTCGATTTACAAATAGCTTGTTTTTTGTAAAAAGATTAGCTTTTAATCAGATGCCTTTTTTAGATTTAATCATGTAAAGATTGTATTACTTTCTTACTTATCTTTACGCACAATCCCTGACGGAGTAGCCAGAGAGAACAGATCGCCAAATGTCACGATCCTTACATATCTCTTTCGGTTCTGTCAGATTCAACATGTTCTTCATGCATGCAGGTCTGGGTATTCGAGTTTTCATGACCCTCCCCTCTTCGAGCAAGTTGCTGACATGATCTTTTAAATTTATTTATCAATTTTTGTAATAAGGTCATCTTTCAAACCTGCCAAATTGTGAATCTCTTCGTTACGAATTCGATCGGCCAAGGTGAGATTTTACAAAGAGATCGCATCTCCACTGCATTCAACTTGCTTTTATGCTTCTTCTGGCGTACTCAGGTTTCGCTGCCATATAACAAAGTCGGTAGCAGCACTGCGTTATGTATTGCAAGGCGTGCACTCTTCACTACGCCTTGCCTTTTGACTAACGCAGTCAGGACACCCTTGATTTTTTTCTCGGCACAAACACGCCTGTCCACATCTATATTACATCTTCCATCCCGGCTAAAAGTACTCCCCCAAGTATACAATTTCATTCACCTGTTCTAGTCATTCCTGATTTACCCATACTTCACACTTCCTTCTCTCTTCATCACTTTCAAAATGCAAGGAATCATGTTTTTAATTCCGTTCAAACGGAGACCTTTAATTTCACATTTCTCTTTCATACACGTGACTAATGCCTGCAATGCTATCTCTGATGGTGCAATAAGCTCCGCATCATCAGCATACAGCAGAAAATTTACTTTCATGTTACCCAATTTCACACCCAATCATTTATCTTTCAGCTTTTGTGAACAGCTGCCGAGATACAATATGACACAACCATGTTGTACGCCCATTTAAACGACAAACATTGGTGACACGTCATGCCCTACCTACACACAAGCTTTGCAGTCACAGTAAAGTGACTGCACAGCTCTTAGCAAAACCATCAACACCATATTCCGGCAACCGTACCCACTTTTTCTTCCTTACAACCTTATCAGATGCTTTCTCAAGATCCACAAAAGCGCAGATTATATTACGATAGATAAAATTTAAATTTAGTTTCGATAAAAAAGTCGCGAGTGGTTGGGTGGTCGGGATTTCAAGCCTAGAGACCCGAGTTCGATCCCCTGGTGGCAGGCTCGTACCAATGGGTTTTTCAAAAACTTATGTATGAATTATATCATTGCCTTGGACATAAATACGGCGTCGGGCTGTCGTTGTCCCGAAAATATCTTCGGTGGCAGGTGGGTCGAAGGGACTTAATTGTCTAGACTAGACCTCTGTCTACCCCTGTATTGGGAATTGCGTGAAGATATTATTATTATAAATTTAGTAAAAAAAATTAAATTCTTGTGATGGTCATTCGTTATCTTTAATTATCAAAACTACGGTAGACGAGTGTTTGGGTAACTGGAATTTGAATCGAGGGACCTTGAGGTCGATCCTCAGGAGAAAGCCTCGCTACTTTGAGTTTTTCGAAACATGTGTTCGTTTTGTATCTTTGGTTTGAACACTATTAAGACGATTACAGGCTCATGAGCTTTTTCACCTATTTCTGAATAAACTCTGGTGAAATATGTATTGATAAGTTGTCTAGACAATGACAACCTATTATTATAGTGTTGTGTAAAGGGCGAAAATAAAATCTTATAATAAGTCACGATAGCCGAGTTGTTGGGTGGTTGGAATTTCGAGTCGAGAGACCCGAGTTCGATCCCCAGGTGGGAGTACCAATGAGTTTTTCAAAAAACTTATGTACGAATTTCATCGTTGGCTTGGACGTAAAGGCGGCGACGGGCTCACCACCTGTCACGTTGTCCCGAAAATATCTTCGGTGGAAGGTGGGTCAAAGGGACTTAATTGTCTAGACTTGACCTCTGTCTACCCCTGTATTGGGAATTGCGTGAAGATTTTATTATTTATTATAATAAGAATTATGAAAGAAGCGTACTGAATATAACATTTAGTACATTGCGAAGCAATTCCTTCATAGTTTTACTGGTTATTATTTAAAACTTATCACAGTCCAGTGTACAATCTCGGACTATGAATTTCCCTAGGATACTACTGCAATAGTAGGATCAAATGCTGCTGCTGGTAGAATTGTTAGTCCGGAACAGTAAATGTACAAGAGTGCTCGTTGAGTATATCAAAACACAACTCTAGTCACCAAAGACAATATCATAGATAATAAATAAATAATTAGACAGCTGACACCTGTCAACATACTCAAAGAGAATATAACCTCTACGACGTATCTGAATGCTTGTGGCAAGAACATGATGCTCATTTTATTATAAATATAAACACGGAATATAACCATACTTACGACATTTATTGCAAATACTTACTATTTTTAAGTCTCTAGGTTACAATCATAATAAAAATGGGAAAAAAGGATAAAAAGGGAGCGAAGTCCAATGTGTTCAAAGTAGCAGGTGCTAAAAGCTTAAAAAAAACTAAGGCTAAAGCAGTAAATTTAGGCTTGAAAAATGTGAGTTTCTGTATATTATAAAGTATTTATGTCTAAAGCATCTATTAATGTAACAAAGTTAATATGTGTCTACTTTCTTTTAGATCAAACAAAAAGTCAGTGAAATTGATAAACAATTTTTGGAAATAAAAAAAAATACAGATACAAACAAAAGTAATGAAAAAAATAAGGTTAAAGCACCTCAAAAAAGGACAGAGAAGAATATTACAAAAGAAGAGGTTACAAAAACAGCAGAAGAAATTGTAAAAATGGATTTATAGTGTACTTATTTTAAATATTAAGCTTAAATTTTTTTAAATATATATTTTCTGTTAAATTAATGTAATTATTTCACTTCATTCTTTTTTTTTTTTTTGTAATCTTTTTGTAGTTTAGGCAGTAGCAAATTATGGTAGTACCTAGGCATTAAAAAGTTAGAATTATTATATGAGCCATATTCATTTTTCTATAAAAGTTCCTCAAAGAAAACACTTAACACTGTAACAGGCAGCAGCATCATAAATGCAATATGTCGCTACAGCTATTGCTAATCTCCTTCCTAAGTATGACTTTGACAAATCCTCCCCTATGAAAGAGGCCCATATTCTGCAGTGGATGTTAATAGGTTGTTTTATATATAAAATATATTGTAAATAGGCTTGAATGCTAACTCTCTTTTTGTCATGCTATTTCAAGTTGAGCTGTAGTCAACCTTTATGTATGTGATATAGTCCCTATCTATGTATGTATTTATTCTTTTCTATTCTATTCCTTTTGAATGAACTATGTGGATATATTTAGAATGATTCAAAGTAAAGTTAGTCACTAATTAACTCATTTATATCCTGTATATGCCTCTAGTAATGTAGTACATATAAACTTAGTTATTGCATAGATTCATATTCCCACAACAATCTAAGTAGAAAAAAATTATGCTTTTGTAATCTCATTTGAATTTAAAGTTTGAAATTGTTTTGATATAACAATTAGATGGATGTTTGATTTTGATATAATAATTTATTTCGCCATTTTTTCTTGTGGAGGTTGGAAGAAGCAACTAAGGAAAAAGTGAATGTCAATTGATTGTGGAATAACCATAATAAAGAATATCTGACATAATTAAGCAGTCTTCTTACAGGTTAATATCTAAGGTGTAAGGTGTCTGGTGCTGCTATTGCTAAACTTCTTGCAGAGTGGTCTGTATTGTTCAACCAGCATCATTTTAGCATGAATCTCCAATCAATTTTATCTCCTTTTTTCAAGTGTGGGCATACTCAGATCAAAAAACTTCAATGAAACATTACACATTTTTTGGTATAAAATATTTATAGTTCTGTAGAACCCCTGCCATACACACATCATTGCATTTTGTTAGGAGATTTTTAGTAATCACTACGTCCATACAATTTTCAGGCAATTCATTATTTGATTTTTACGATACCTTCGGGATGAAATTACTCTAGTATATGGGTACAAACTATCTAAAATACTTACAGTAAAAAAACTCGTTAATTCTATTATCGCTGGCTAGGGTATCTTAATGGTAGGGAAAACGCGTGTACATACATGTACAATAAGAAATAATGAACATTGTTTTGTTATGTCTTTTAGCGTTTTATTTAACAAAATGTTTATAAAAATTAATAATACAAAATAAAACAAGTATGTTAACACTCGAGTTTGTTATAATAACAAAATAATTTTAAATATTAATTGTCTAATTTCTCTCACTGACGCGTAATTTCATTTACGGACAGGAAAGTAATAAATAACAAATAACAGACAACAAAGTACAATAACTTCGTTCATGTATATATATTTATATACATACATGAGCCGAAAATAATTTTAACACCGAGCTAATTATATCAAAACCCTACATAAATACGAAAATGCTTAGAATAAAATAATCTTATTTCTATTTTCAGCATAATGCTTCCTTCAGATGCTCGCATTCTTAACCTCCACTAGTAGTAGAAGTTTATTAAAGTTTGAAGTTCCAACCATTTTTTTATTTCGATAGAAACGTTAGGTTGTGATAATTGTTTTTAATTTTTAAAATTAACTTAATTTTGACAATGTTCAGCATATTTTTTCTTTTCAATTGCTTTTTTGCCTACATTTCAAAATTGTACGTTAGGTAGTTATTCTTCGTCCGTAACATCTGGCTCCGCTTTTTCATCTTCGCTAATTTCGGCAACTGCGTCGGTCTCTTCCGTATCCGCGGGGGCCTCGGGAATCGCTTCGGGACTCTCAGGTTCCTCAACAATTGGCTGCGACTCTACCTCGGGAGCATCACTGTTGAAATTCAGTAACTGTTGATTATGCACAATTTTCAGTTACTATCTACTAATAATTTGCAAGCGAATATAAGAGTAAGATATAGGCGAAAAAAGTTGGCGGAATTGACGGAGCGGACGATGGAAAGATGAATACGGCGCCTTCCAAAGGGGACACAGAATAAAGAATCGTGGTGAGGACTGAGGGAGGCCTTTACCCAGATGTGAGACAAACAGCTAAGAAGATGGTTATGCCTGACTTGATTAAACAGCAGCATCGCAATTGCAAACATGGAGGTTATGAAGCATTTTGTTGTAAGGTGTTTGCTACTAAATTATATTAAAAAATGTCTTGTGTATGAGTCGACCAGTACCTCCTATAATAAAATATCTTCACGCAATTCCCAATACAGGGGAAGACAGAGGCCCAGTCTAGACAATTAAGTCCCTTTGACCCACATTCCACCGAAAATATTATCGGGACAACGTGACATGTGGTGAGCCCGTCGCCATCTTTATGTCCAAGCCAACGATATGATTCTTACATCAGTTTTTGAAAAACCCATTGGTTCGAGACTACCACGAAGGCACCACAAACGCACAGACCCGAGAAAATGTACAAAAAGTGGTTTTTCTACAATAAATCGACAGGGAATCGGACATCGAGATAGCGACACCTTGAAAACCAGTGTTTACGCCACTCGTCCACGGAGGTCGTCAAATATATGGTAATAAATGGTAGTGCCCTTCATATGAATTTTTTGAACTGATACTTTTCAAGTTGATTATCACGCTCATGTAGATAATTAACAAAGGTTTTCTAGTTTCTAATCGCCTCTTACGACAGCCATGGAAAAAAGGAGACGAATACCTTTAAAGTTGGTCGACACTGTTACATATTTTTGCTGCCGAATATCTAGTATAATCGCGAGCTATGAGGTATTCCTTAAGTAAGCCCTAGGAGGTGATAACGTCTCTGTAACTATCCTATTTCGAAATGGCTTGTATTCTGCTCCTCTAAAAAATTAAAGCGCCAATAGCCTTATTCTAGAAAAGGAGACAGAAAGACTAAAAGGTCGCGATATTCAATTTCACCATTAATTTACTGGCGTGTTTCAGTCCAGGCACAAAACACAAAATTTTAGGTTACTCCAAGTCGTTAATAGGAGTGTTACTGTTTTCATTACAATCGCTATAATTAAAAAAATCGTGTTTTTATAGGCCATTCAGGGATAGTCAATGGTCTCGACAGTTTAATTTTTCCAACCAAAGATTATTTTGGTATAATAGCTTGTTATGGCATGTTATGTTATGTCGGTAGCGTGATCACAGTCGCCTATTACTTACATCGCTTGGTTGCTTACCTTGTTTCAACGTCAGCCAAGTTGTCACCAGCGGATCCACTGTGTGACAATTCTTCAAGGCGTTGTGCAGCAAGTTCAGATTCTTGCCTGGCGATTTCAGCTAGCTCAGCAGCCTGGAAAATTTAAATTTTATTTTATGCTGCAGCAATTTGATTTTAAAGATAATGTCACCATGTCATTTAAATATAAACATAGACTTTTACATTCAATTAAAATTGAAGGCGAATAATCTCACTGACCTGTCTTGCTAATTCTGCTTCGCGTTCTTCTTGGGCCTGTCGCTCTAATTCTTCTAAACGTGCAAGCTCCTCTTGTCTTCTTTGTTCAGCTAAACGTTCCTCTTCTAATTTCGCTTCCTCAGCTAGCCTGGCTTCTTCAGCCAGTCTAGCTTCTTCGGCCAATCTTGCTTCTTCAGCTAATCTAGCTTCTTCAGCTAATCTTGCTTCTTCTGCCAATCTGGCTTCTTCAGCCAACCGAGCCTCTTCGGCTTTTCTGGCTTCTTCTGCCAATCTAGCCTCTTCCGCGAGTCTTGCCTCTTCAGCCAAACGTGCCTCTTCGGCCTTTTTTGCTTCTTCTGCGGCTTTCCTTGCTTCTTCTTCTGCTTTTCTAGCCTCCTCTTCCGCTCTACGCTTGGCTTCTTCGGCTTTTCGAGCCTCCTCTTCAGCCTTTTTCTTTTCAGCTGCCTCCTTTTCAGCCTTTAATTAGAAAAAGTATTAATTTTGTACTGTTGATTTTGTTATTAAAGAATTTTAACGTTATATTACCTGTGCCTTGCGGTCTGCTTCCCGCTTGGCTTCTTCTTTCAGAGCCCTGGATATTAAAAATTTCTTTTTAATTTTGATGAAGAAGCAGAAACGGGTCGAAAAAAGACCGATATTTTTTAAAAAATATAATTAAATCAAAATGTGAAAAAATATTAGGTTTCTTTTTAAATTATATTATTGTACTTAGATCCCTTACTTTTCTTCAGCCGCGCGTGCCTCCTCTTGCCTTTTCCTCTTAATTTCTGCTAAATCAGCTGCTGGTGCAAGTACAGGCTCTGCTGTCGTAGCCCGGAAACGTGCAGCACGTTCAGCTTTTGCTGCTTTGAGCTCCGATGCTGGATCTTCCATCATCTGCGGCACCTGGAACTTGCGGCTTGGCCTCCAAGGGAGCAGCTTCACTGCACCGCGGCCAATATTACACATTCCCCGTATAATAAATACCACATGAGAAATTACTAGCTCTTGTTTTCATATAAAGCTGGCAATTTCAGGGTTGCATCCAAATGATTATCATCACAGACTGTAAGCGTATGATAAAATCTAAACTCTCATGAATGAGGTTAGCTGTTACACCAGCTTCAAAGGCTTGATGAAAAACCTGAATACACGCTCCGCTCTATGATCTTGTTTACAAGGTGCTTCATGCTATGAAGCGTGATTGAATGTTGAATAACTATGATTTTAGTTCTGTAACGTGCATTTATAGGCAACTTGCGTGAAATGATATTTTTAAACTTTTAATGCCGTCATTAGATGCATTCAGAACTTGGATAAATTTGTCTAGTAGTTCTACCTAATATATTTACAAAAGTTCTTTATTTCATTTCTTTTAAATTTAAGAGTAAGTGAGACATTATTTTAATTAATATATTATTATAGTATATTAGTCGAGATAGCACAGCATTAGCAAGCACGGGTTTTTCAAGCATGAAAAAGGTACTACATACATGCAGACTAATTAAAACAACTAGATACGTCGCAAAAATTTATTTATTGTTAAAATCAGTTCTGTTACGCGGAAAACGAGATTTTGCCTCGGTTACCAACAAAACGGCGGACGAGGTCGCTTTCTCACGACAATCGCTATAGGAAAACATACATTCGTTCGTCAAAAAGATTAAAAAATAAAAGTTATATCCAATAAAATGTTAAAAAATATATGATCTGGTTTAGTCGGAGGATGTTATACCGAGATCAGAGAGTGCGAAGTCGTTGCTTGGGCGTAGCTAGGGTTTTTTGTGGGCGGCTCTAGTTTAGAGTTTGACCGAACATTAGCTTAGTGTTCCTCGCTCGATTAATTGGTTTCTAGGGAGGCCACTTGGCTTTCTAGAGGATGCCATCGTTCTCCCTAGCTACACCCCTCGAGTTCGCGGCAAACTACGCGCACTGCGCCGCCGACGGCTGTTCCTGCGCGCCGCCCGCTGCAAGAGACACCACACGCAGTGTTAGATACTATTTATACTTCTTTTTTTTAATAACTGCTCGTTTTATGCACCGATAGCTTCGGAGCGAAGAAGCGAATTTTAGAGATGTCAATGGCCAAATAAGTAAACCTCATAAACGTGTTTAATGTCTACAAGTATGTGTTGATCACGAATTTGATTGCAAAATTATCGAGATATTTAATATACCTTTTAAGGGAATTCGGGCCTATAAAGGTTTAGCTATGTATAAGAGAGCATGTATGTATTCGTATATCTATTTATTTAATAGCTTCAGCTGCCTAGACTATTTATATAGCCTAGTCGGCTTCACAGATGTCACTATTTGTAACATCGTCATTTGTGACTTTATATGAAAATGACATAGTGTCTAATATTGAAATATACGCGATTTTACGTGTTTTGTTTTTACTAATATATCTACGGGTAGGTTTCTTGTATTATGTTTTTTTCGTCATGCTAACTAAGATATAGATTTTTAAGCAATTACTATAAATGTTACAAGTTATGGATAATAACCAACCATGAAACTTTATGAAATTGTTGCAGACTAAGTGTTTACAAAATTTACAGACTAAATTTAACAAATACGTGATATTTCTATTAAAATAACGAGTTATATAAAATCACTAAGGGATGTATATACACGGTACAGTCTAATGTTGGTTTACTTACAAGGCCCTCGTTATTTAACGTTGTCTTTAATAGAATTATGCGAAGGGCTAAGCGAGCGCCAAGTGAAGCGACTGCAGCTGAAATTACCTGTCGCCTTCTCCCCCGCCAAGCCGGCAGCGGCGAGCCTATTCTTCGCATAAAACGAGAGCAGATTAACGTCGTCCCTGATGCTCAGTTCCTTGTACAGCGGCCTCCGATTGGAGAAGGCCTTATTGCCAGAGTAGTGCACGCACGCGAGGTGACCGCGTCCTGGGGAACACCTCAAGGTTACAGGGTACAAGCTGGAAGTTGCAATTAGTTTGGACAAAGATTAAACAACGACGGGAGCATAGAGTATTAGGTAAGTCAAGATTGTTTTGTATCGGTGAAGGTATTTGTCGAAGAAGCGTCTACCTGTGAATTTCTTGGCGGGTTCGTTGTAGAAAGAAATATTGTGAATGCTATCGTTGACGCTGCGAAGTGGAAGGAGAAGTTTTGCCACGTATGCATCGTTGCTGAAGCGGTACGGCATTGGTTCCCCGTAGGAGTAACTGAAAGTATTTAATTAAATTTCTATAATTGTAATTATTCATGAAATACAATTTTATTAATATGATAAAGAACTACAGTTATCCTATATAAATATTAAAGATTTAAATGTAACCACATCTTTAAGAAACTTCTACATTCTTCTGCCCGTCACTCTGCTTCGGTCTGCTTACATACCTTTTTTTACCTTTTATTTTTTAACTAAACACATGTTATTTACATACCCTTAAGATTCGGTATCCCAACCATTTTTCGGTAGCCATTGCAATTTTGTCTTGCTCTTTCTTTATTCTTTATTGTACACATTAAAAGAAATATACAGTAAAATTTATGTAATAAAAACATACAAAGGCGAGCTTTACCCTAACAAGAGTTCTCTTCCAGCAAACCTTTGATGAAACAGAAAATATAGCTTAACACTTATGCAAGTAGGTAACTGTGTACTCGAAATAAAGTATACTAAAAAAATAATAAGATATAGTATTCCAGATAAACATATTCTTATACATACGCCTACATACACATATATTCAAATACATATATACCATATATACATATACACTCATACACACATATACATAAACACATACACTAAACGATTTCATCACACAAATATATATAAAATAATTATAATTCTAAAAAGTGCTTCTTTACTAGTTGTCGAAAATGGTCTAGAGATGGACTAGCACGAATATCATGTTGGAGAGAGTTCCACAACTTAACCGCCTTTATAGTGAAGGATTCAGCATATCTACTAGAAGAATGAGAGGGTGTCTTAAGGAGTAGTGATTTTATGGTCCGGCATGGGACTCCACGAGGTTCAAGTAGGAAATAAAGAAAGGATAGCACATGTAGGTCGCATCGTTGTCGGATTGGGAGCCAATTCAACTTTGTTCTAAACTCAAAGACGTGGTCAAACTTACGAAGACCAAAAACAAAGCGTATACATAAGTTTTGAAGACGTTCGAGTTTGTTCAATGATTCTTCCGTAGCGTCCAGAAAACAAATATCTGCATAGTCTATAAGAGGAAGGAGAAGAGTTTGGGCTAAAGTGATTTTAGCTTTAAGAGGTAAACATTTTTGGAGGCGTTTTATGGAGTGGAAAGCATGTGTAACTTTCTTGCTAACCATGGCAACATGTTTCACCCATGTGTATCAAAGATAACTCCCAAGTTTTTAGCCGACTCTGTGTATGGAATTTCGATGCTATTATAAGTTACTGCAGGGAGTTTCGTATGGTCTAATAGTTTAAGCATATAAGAGCTGCCAATCAATAGAACCTGAGATTTATCAGGGTTAACAAGAAGACCAAAGGATTCAGCCTAGCAGCTGATGTTATTTAAGTCCAGATTAAGCTGGTAAATAGCTTCCTCTAAATTATCAACTTTGAAGTGACGATATAATTGAAGGTCATCAGCATAGAGATGAAAGTGAGAGGAGATAACAGTAGTGAGAGAGTTAAATAAAAACAGAGAAGAGAAGTGGAGAAAGAACACCACCCTGAGGAACACCCGCAGTGATATCACACCATTCAGAGAGCTCCTCCTTATGGCGAACACACTGCGAGCGCCCTCTAAGGTATGAGTCGCTGAGGTTGAGATGTTTAAGGAAGAAAGTATACCGAGAAGTATGTCATGATCAACTGAATTAAATGCACTGCTGAAATCCAATAATATTAAAATAGTGAGGGATTTGTTGTCATGGCCCAGCGAATATCATCAGATACCTTAGTTAAGGCACTGACTGTACTGTGGCCCGGACGAAAACCGGATTGAAATGGATTCAATAAGCTGTGCAAAGTAAGATATTGAGAAAGTTGCTTATGCACTACATTCTCGAGGACTTTAGACAAAGTCGGAAGAATAGAGATGGGGCGAAAATGGGATAAAGTTGAGGGATTAGAAATTTTTGGAAGAGGGATGACGTAGGCTCTTTTCCAGTGTGTAGGAAAAGAGTTTGTTTGAAGTGAGAAATTAACAAGATGAGTTACAATAGGAAGGAGTTCATCAATGATAGGATTAAACATTTGAATACACATATCATCATAACCAATGGCTTTAGAAGTAACAGATAGTAGAGCTTTTTTGATATCACTCTCAGTAACACCACTAAAATTAAAAGAAGAACAGGACGGCCTAGGCATATTAAAAAGATTTTTAAGTGCTATAGATTTAACAGAATTATTAATTAAAATTGGAGGTTTAGAAAAGTGTTGGTTGAGTGCAGTTAAATCAAAAGAGATCTTGGTTTCACTTGATGATCCACCTACACCAAGGGTTCTAAGGAACTTCCACGTTTCCTCGGATTGTGAATTTTTAATTGCATTATGAATATGTCTCCTTTTTGCATCTCGACACATATTACTGCAGCGATTACGAAGAACTTTGTAGGCCAGTAGATTTTCAACGGTAGGGTTCTTTTTAAAAAATCTCTTAGCCTTATCCCGTTTAGACATTTGTTTTTTAATAGATTGTGAAAGCCAGGGAGCCGGAAAATGCTTAACTTTAACCCTCTTTAGAGGCGCGTGTACATCAAAAAGATTAAAAATTATTTTATTAAAGGTAGAAATTTTGTCATTAATGTTATCTTGGGCAAGAACCGGGGTCCAGTCAATGTTATTGGCATCACCTCTCAAGCGCTCCAAATCAATAGAATTAAAACTCCTGCGGAGTAGTAATTTTGTCTTGCGCTTAGAAAGTTGAATTTTGTAGGAAAGGAAAATAAGATCGTGATATGAAAACTTGGTAGGCAACTGTCCATGCGAAGCTACACGTTTAGTATCAGATACAAGAATAAGATCTAGAAGTGAAAGAATACAGCCTGGGAAATGGTGAGTAGCAGAGAGAGGAAGAATATTTAGATTTACAGAGGAAACAAGCGATTTAAGTCTCCTACTACGCGAGTCATTCTTCAACAGGCACGTGTTAAAGTCACCTAGTATAATGACATGTTCATACAACGTTCATCTTTTTCCCCTTAGTCACTTTTTACGATACCCACTTTGAGAAAAGGGGGTAATATATTCTTATGGCGATACCGCTATCGATTGATTTATTTCATTAATTAATTATTTAACGATTAGACTGGCAACTATGGTAATTAATAGATTTACTTCTTATACTGATTAAGTAACATCTTTTAAAAATATCTTCACGCCATTCCCAATACAGGGGTAGACAGAGGTCTAGTCTTGACAATTAAGTCCCTTCGACCCACCTTCCACCGCAGACGTGTTTCGGGAGAACGACGGGGGGCGCGACCGTCGCCGTCTTTATGTCCAAGCCAACGATATAATCGTAGATAAGTTTTTGAAATAACTCATTGGTACGAGTCGGAACCACCTGGGGATCGAACTCGGGTCTCCGGACGCGAAATGCGATCACCCAATCACTCAGCTATCATTACTTCAAGTAGTAAATCTTTAAATAAATAATAAATAAATATCTTCACGGAATTCCCAATAAAAGGGTAGACAGAGGTCTAGTCTAGACAATTAAGTCCCTTCCCCACTTTCCACCAAAGATATTTTCGGGACAACGTGGCAGGTGGTGAGCCATATAAGCTCGTAAGACCGATATAATTCGTACATAAGGTTTTGAAAACGACCGATATAATTCGTACATAAGTTTTTGAATTCGTACATAAGTTTTGCGCCTGCCACTTGGGGATCGAACTCGGGTCTCTTGACTCGAAATTCCGATAACCCAACCACTCGACTATCGTGACTTTTTTAATAATTTAGTAATATCTTTATTATTAAAATTCTTTCACGTCACGATAGGTTTAGTGATCGGAATTTTAGTCGAGAGACCCGAGTTCAACCTCTAGTAGGCGGGCTTGTACCAATTAGTTTTTTAAATTTACGTACGATTTATGTCGTTGTTTATATCTATCTCCATATCTATCTTGTCTTGGTCTCAATGTCTTTGGTGGGTTGAGAAGACCTAATTGTCTAGAACTCTGTCTGCCCCAGTATTGGGAATGACGTGAAGATATATTTTTTAAATTCTTTTTAAGCACACAGTTAATATATAATAAGCATGTTGTTTTTATCATTGTCATTCTGCCATTCAGAATTCAATTTGCAATCTATATTGATTAAATCCGAGAGTAGTAAATTGAATGGTTTATTGGAACACGGTAATAGAAAGCTGTGTGAGGTTCTAGATAAAATAAAAAAAAAAAACAAGTTGAAATTCAGGATAATTTAGTTGTGCATTCGACTTAAATTTTCTGATGCGTCAGAGATAAACTAGCGATATAATTACATTTAGAATGACAATTAATTACGGCCATTTAAAATCGCAGCTTGTACTCTCCAAATTCAAATAAAACGCGGTAAAATTTTCATTCGAACTGTAGACAAACATTCGCTGGCATTTGACTAGTCTATAATTAAAACGTTCTATACCGATTTGTGTGTGCGTCAAGTTAACGCGGGAACTTTTTGGCGGTGTAATCTACACCCACGACGGAAATATCTTCGGTAATTTTCAAGGAGAAATATATTTATGATCGCTCGAAGATTTGATAATTAGTCTTAGATGGTTGATGTGTGTAACAACTAAGGTGTAATTTACTGGTGTGTCGGGGCTAGATTAGACTTTTCCCAAAGTTAGGATGGAAGATCTTCCGAGAGACTTCTATATGCTAGAGGAATAAAGTAAACTGAAATGTTTAATAAATACTTTATTTACAGAAACAAAATTATATAATATTACTTATAACTGAAATTAAGATAAATAGAACTTATAAAATAAGAGAAAAGATACGATAGCCGAGTGGTTGGGTGGTCGCAATTTTGAGTCAAGGGGCCCGATTTCGATTCCCAGGTGGCAGGCTCGTACCAATGGGTATTTCAAAAAACTTTTGTACGAATTATATCGTTAGCTTGGACATAAAGACGGTGACGGGCTCACCACCTGTCACGTTGTCCCGAAAATATATTCGGTGGAAGGTGGGTCAAAGGGACTTAATTATGTAGACCTCTGTCTACCCCTGTATTGAGAATTGCGTGACGATTTTAAATATACATTTTAAAAAAAAGATACATAGAAAATGTTTTTGAACTATGTGAGGAATTATTACTCAAATCACGAGTCACTAACATAATATCAGCGCACGATAAAAATACGCAACGATGTAAACGTTACATTTATTTCCGTCGAAAAAGCAAATTATTTTTAATTTAAAATGTTAAAAAAATTAGAAAAAAAATCTACGGATTTTCTTTTATGGAAAATGGCTTCTGACAACACTTATAATTATAATAAACATAATTATGTCGTCATTTAAATGATTCAATTTGATTTTAGATTAGACTTTTGAGCATGTATCGTGCTTAGCTTTTAATTATTAGTTAAATTCAATTAAAAAAACAATTGACGCCGACTCATCAATCGCCGCTCAACCGACGAACCAACAGACCAACCATGAGACATGGTAAAAGCAACAATTTTTAACTCCTGTTTTATTTCTATGATTAGTTCTTTGTTGTTCAAAATTCCTTAACATATTATTTGTATATTAACCAATCACTATTTTATTTTTAATAACATACTTTACAATTTTATATAAATGATTCTGTACTAGATCGACTTGATCTGTATCACAGAATGCTTCAGTATCAGTTTAATGAATTACAAATGGTGCCAGTTCAGAGTGGAAAAAAAAACAAATCAGAAGTAAATATAGATGTACACGTTAAAATATGTCCAAGAACTATAAGATACTAAAGAAAAAGAATTTAAATAAATTAAAATAATATGTTTAACTGATTTATGTTTACGTTCTCACGGTCGAACGCAAGTGATTATATACTCTTTGGTCGAACAACGTCCCGGTCAAAGAGAATACAACCACTACGTGTCCCGGTTGCTATGCAACGTCAATGTCAATAGCGAGGCGTTACATCAATGTCCTAATCTATTTTCGTTACGTTACAGAAATTAAAAATAATCTTGACTTATTATTAGATGGGATAAATTGCGACTGACCATCATTGTTAGCCATAGCTGAAGAGGTTCAGGCCGCCACATGCGTATACTTCCAAATTAGGTGAAATAGAAAATTTCTTTTGTGTCATGCGAGTTTGCAAATGGAAAGAAATAATGCGACTCTAAAAGAGACAAACATATTTACACATGTATAGGATTCAGTCTGCGAAAGAATGAGGTAGAATTCATAGAAGTATATGTGATACCATAAGTCACGACAACCGAATGGTGGTCGGAATTTCGAGTCAAGGGACCCGAGTTCGATCCCCAGGTGGCAGGCTCGTGCCAATGGGTTTTTCAAAAACTTATGGTATTAGCAAAAACGTAATTGAACTTGAACGCTTGTCAAGCGTGGCGATTATAGGCAATCCTCCTTATGAGAAAGGTCCGTAAGTGGACTTTAACAGGCCGTAAAGAAGAAAAAGAACAAGTTGACAATATCACTGGTTCTTTTTTCACTCAACGGTTAAGCGTAACCATAGAACGTGGAAATACAGCAAGCGTTCTAGATACCATGCCACAAAGAGCAGGGCTGTACGATTGATGCAGTTTTTAACAAGTACGGTAAATATAAACAGAAGTTCTGTAAAAAGAAGTATCGAAAAAACCTTCAAATAGTAATGTACTTAATTTGACTAGACGCGTGGGGTATACAGTAATCTGAATATCCAATATGCGCCTTCGGTAGCACTCATAAGACTGCCGCTATATTGTAGTGCCTCTGATGTTTTTACTGAAGCACATACTGATAGCTTTTCAGCGATTATGATTAAACATGGCGCTTCTATACAAAGCTGATTGCGTAGCTGCCAAAATCGTTTGCTGGCGACTTTGACGGTTAGGTGGGATTCGTCGTTTCTCAGAATATGGATAAGGAGACATATGATTCAAAGCTGTGATAAATAATATTGTAAATGTAAAAATTAGAATTCGCTCTACAATCTATATCTCTTATTAATGTTGGTATTTTCCCCACTTAGTGTTAATGTATTTGTTTTTGATTTGATTTTTGTTTATATGGATTGTTGATCCGAAATAAATAAATTATTATTATTATTATAAACACTCACGAGTAGATTGTGTCGAGCGGCGCGACTGACTTGGCGCGCGGCACGACGGAGCGGGCGCGGTGTATCAGCGCCGCGGTATCGGCGCGGATGCGGCGCGTCTCGTCTTCGAAAGTCTGCAAACGCGCATTATTAATATTAAAAACAAAAGTTGCTAGTTTGACAAGAAGTCCCTGACATATTATCTTCGATTAGGGACTTCTTGTCTTAAATATAAGTAGTCATCTAATAATATATATGTCGGTTTTGGGGAAGAAAATTATATATAGAAATATTAATCATGAATGCAGTCAATTAACACCTGCGTCCAGCACGCAGAAGGTTCCCGATGCACTCACCACAGAGGACTATGTTAGAATTAAACCGACATCACACGCAAATATGAGATTTATCCAAGTTAATTAGTTAAATAATGAAAACCGTAGGTTAAATTGGTACTGCATCCCATAGATGTTCGCAAGTCGCTTCTATTTTTTGAAATTCACAAATGCCTAGACGCTCCACAGGATCAAGGGCGAATGACTCATTGCCTGATACGAACATTCATTAAAAAATCTATTGTAAACCAAAACACAGCGTAAGTTATTCTGCTCTTTGTTCATTGTAACGAATAAAAGCTCAGAACTGGTGCACGTGACCTGTCTAGTAGTCCAAACGACTACTATTGTAGATAAATAGAGTTAGAAAGCGTCCAAAGTACTACAATCGTCAAGAATAATCTGTGAAAAAAATACCTTAGTAGCTTCAGATCTGTAGAAGTCATCGACAGCGGAGACGGAGAGAGCTGGGCGGCGGCGGTAAGCGATGCGGTCGAGCTCTCGGAGGATGACGGACGGACGGACACGCACGCGCACCACGTGGTGTGGTACTTCCGGGTACGTGACGAGCCGGGTAACCGTTCGCGACTGCGGCCGGTAGATCAGTTCGGCCTGGAATTCCATCAGAACGTTAACTGCTGCAGACAGTTTATGGTAACAAAATTAATTAGAAGACTGTGATTCCCAGTAGATAGGCAAAGATAAATAGTTTATTGTATTTTTCTAAATCCAGGATATACCGCCTACTTCTCTTGTGTGTCGTATGTAGCGAATGAGGAGAGGAAGAAGCCTCAAAAATCGTAGCATTTAATTATATATGCCGGAATCGGAATACTCCAGTACCGGTCGTATTTATTATTCATTATTACGATAATTTGTTAGGCGCCTGATACCGTGTCCAACAATCAGCCAGCCGAGCATGGCGTATATTCTATTGTATAGTCTATGTGTTGTACGAGTATAGTCATACATACTATCGGCGTATAGCCGAATGCTAGTATCGTAGTCTAGACGTAGGCTGCATTGGACTACCGGCTCTCAAATTGCAGATCACAGAAAAAATTTCCTTAGATTTTAAGAAGTAGTTAATTTAAAATGTTTAGAATTTAAACAGTGCTATGTAATCATCATAGTCATTATAGTGCACTGCTGAACATTGGCCCCCTCGAAAGATTTCCACATAGAAAGGTCTTGTGCCATGTGCGTCCATTGACAATTCAATTCCCCGCAATATACTGCAGGTCGTCACTCCATCTTATGACTGATCGTTCTACACTGCATGTGTCTATACGAGGTTGCCAATACAAAACTCAGTAGCCTGCCCATTGTCACTTTGACGTGGTTGGATGGTCGGAATTTCGAGTCGAGAGACCCGAGTTCGATCACCAGGTGACAGGCTCGTACCAATGGGTTTTTCAAAAAAAAAAATTATGCACGAATTACATCGTTGGCTTGGACATAAAGACGGCGCAGGCTCACCACCTGTTACGTTGTCCCGAATATATCTTCGGTGGAGGGTGGGTCAAAGGGGCTTAATTGTCTAGACTAGACCTCTGTCTACCTCTGTATTGGAAATTGCTCTGTATTGAATTGATTTATTTATAATCCGATTAATTTCTTGTAGTCTTTGCCTACATAATGGAAAACACAGTAACTTGATGAACGTACACAAATGTAGACAATATTTAATTGAGCATTGGATATTTATGATGCTGAAACCATGCTTTAAATTTCTTTAGCATCTACAAATAGTAAGCGTCATGCTTTAGTAAGATATGTTGCAGAATGGGGGTAAGGGTTAATGTTACCTATGAATATTAAATGACCATAAACCTTTTGTATCCATAATTTTTATAAATAAAACTAGTTTCCATGTGTTCATAATTCTTCATCTTTAAATTTTACTTCTTTGTATGTTAATGTCCTTATCTTCCTCACTTATCGTCCTCACTTGGTTCTCAGCTGGTGAGTGATTAAACAGATTTGTCAATTTTAATCTAGTCTTGAAAGCTTTATGAAAATCATTTCAGTACTTTTTGAGTTTAACGCGTTCAAATAAACTTTCGCGGCGGTTCACTAAATAATAGCTTTTCCTGTTAGTAATGGTCTAAGATTCCTTCTAAATTTGATGGGCAAGGAGCCAAATCAATAACAAGAAGCGCACACCTGTGAATACTCGAATAAATGTCGACGTACCACCTGTGTAGTTCTCGTAGGAGCTATTGTAATATGACAAACGAATACCCTTTGTAATACATATCACCATCTATTTGCACGTAATCTTAATAAGATTATTTATTACTTTCATTTTATAATTCGAATATCAACTTCATGTAATTTTATATTTACATACAGTTATTTGAAAATTACTTACATAACGTCCTATTAAAGACCACGGCAGGTCAGAAGCCTCTCTCGTAAGGTTTGGATATTAACGCCATGCTTGGCATGTTTTAATCGCTGGTTTGCATAGTTTTGGTTTAGTGTTTCGAGATGGTTATCCTGACAGCCGTAGAATTGCGAATTTATAGTCTTTTAATCTTTAAAAAAATAGCACACCAAAATTCAGTAGACCGGAGATAGGCCACAGCGTAAAAGATGTAAGAAGGTCTCGTATCTCGGTCTGCGATCGGCAATCAGCTTGCCCAACATGACGATTATTGAAGTCCATTCTAGGACATAGTATGCATAAATTGTATGACGTACTATCTGCTGTGAAGTTTTGGAGTCTGTGAAATGAAAAGATGCTGCCTTAAATGAAGCCCTAAATGTTAATTAAAATCACCGTCATATTTTGTCTCGCATTTATATGTTATAACTTTTATTTTCTATAGTTCGTTCTTATGTTACGTATATGATTTTTGTAGTCTGCATGTAAAAATAAAATTATCTTTGAATCAGACAACGTTTATGTCCCTATGAATCAGATGCATTTCTTCGTAACTATTAAGCATTGCATTGAATGAATTTTTTGGCTGTATCACTTAACATCTTAACTTAGGTAAGTTAAGTGATGCATAATGAGAACAAAGCATTAACTTTATTTGGAGATTTAAATTTTTATTTCCGTTTCGACTTCGAAAAATTCAGCACAGAGTAAAGACAACTGTAACTGTTAATTACTCTGTGCTATTAGTAACTATTGTGTCACATATCATGTGACGATAACTAGAACTCCTCCGCAAATAGATAACAGGAAGTAATATTTATATGCAGCGTAACCTTTTCGGCGTAACAAACAAACAATAAAGACTTTGGTGTTTATAGAATGTAACAGCGAGCCAAATCAAAGTATATGGGGATTTTAATGCGCGTATCAAAGGCGAAGTGAATCAGCATCGCCCGTTCGTACGTCCGAGTAAAATTAGACGAATTGGCCGCGGAGTTGCGTTCTGCGCAGTGGCGAGATACGATGCGATAATATTTTATTTCTGTTACATGACTTGAATATGAGAATAATTTCAGTTAAGGTTAATTGGTTTGCCTTCATAATGTTGTCATTTATCTACATGTAACTTGTACCGAGCTAATTATATATATTCGTACATTGGTATCTCGTAAACTACTGTAATTATTTGGTAAATATTTTGCATTTAAATTATGTTTTACATTTCAAGTTTATCATGGTATGTGACATCTAAGAGCGTGCATTAACTATAGGCTGAAAGGCTAACACTGCGGTGTCATTTCGTAGAAAATTTGTTTATTTTAATTATAATTAAATATTGTATTTATACGCCATTTATTGACTACCAGCGAACCTTGGTCGCTCTGGAACTTAATATCATCCTGTATCCATATGACATCCATTATCCCATATCCACATCGCATAGCATGTCCCAAACCGAAGATAAAAAGAATATGCATTATAAGTGTAAAGTTATTTAATAATGTAAAGTAATTTTAAAGACATGTCTAATATTCTGTTTTTTTTTAAATATGGTTATCGTGCAGAAACGGAAATTGCACTTAAATTAAAAAATAACATTGACATCATTGTCTGATATTGACCTCATGTGCTATCGGCGTAATATACCTAAATATCACCATTCTTAATGTAGATGTCATAGGACGCTAAAAAGCATTTTGAATGCCGTAATAGTATTCTCGTATAACTTAAAGATTATTTATTCTTTATTGTACACCACAAAAATATTATAGAACAAAATTAAATAAACATCTTCAATTTACTCGTATAGTTATCAAATTTCTATTAATATCTTCAAATTATAAGTTTATTCCGTCAACTGCCAGTACTAGTTTCCGCGCACAATACTTTAAAAATGTTATTTGTTTTTGTTCAACCTTTTAGCGAATAAAAGTTTTTCTTGCTCTTTTGCCAAGTGCGTACGTATGGTGTGTTTTTAATCACCGCATTACGCTCTGTTTCCGGTCAGTTAGCTGAGATCAACTAAAAGGTTATTATAAATAATATTTGTATTGAATTTTGCACATTTTGAGATTTTAGACAGAATATTATATTAACTTCACGACCCTACAGCATAATCGAAGAAAGTATCGAAGAAAACTGGGTCGAAAAGGCACTAAACTAAACGAATTCTTATATCTTCTTAAACCATTACCTTGTTTTTGCGAAGTATATACATATGTATTTTTCTACCACTAATCTATAATCATATGAGTTTACTTTCCTATACCGGCTATCGATAGTTATATAGGACAACTTTACTCAAATCATAATTTCAAATCATTATTATTATAGAAATATCTGAAGTGTCGGAATATCCAAATAAGGTAACGGTCGATCGTATCGCATTTCAGCTTCCACTTCGCCCACAGTTTATAGCTTTTTTCACGTCAATATTCATTGCGTTGTGAACATTAATGTATACTTTCACGCGCGTAACATACGGAGCGATGGAAGTATTTTCGTTTAAAAGAAACTTCTGTTGTCCGGTTTGCGTAATACGCAACAGATGTTGTGTGTATTTCCCGCGGCCTTTGGCCATTAGCCAAGATCCTATTCCCTTGGTGGTACGTTCCAATACAATCATGCAGTTAATTATTCGTGCAAGTTCTGCCCTCGGCATTGTTTATGATATTACAAGCTATTTCTCGTGACTTTGTTATCACGACCTACAGAAATAGTGTTTTTTTTATTTTTGAACCAATTTTTTTGAAACCGTTGTAATTTGTGGACATTTTTGTCTTAGTAACTGAGGCTAAAAATGCAACAGCTTTAAATAATTTACGGATTTGCAGAGTCTTCATTCCAGAGTTGTCGAGTAGCGTAGAAACCGATTTTAAAGGTGTAGCTTAATATGCGGGGTTTGAGTGCGATTCTCGAATGTGTCAAATTCAAATTGAAATTATTTTATTGTCAGACTGTAGGTAAAAAAATGGACGGAAGGTAAATAACATTATTATATGTAATATGATTTGTATTATTGGAAATTAGGCTAAAAATTATCAAGTTGCTATACGTATACTTTAAAAGAATTTATGAAAACTATTAAGATTCCATCAGGTCGTTCTATTCATCGGATTTGCATATTTTGCTTATTTAAAAAGAAAGGTGCACAGATATTTTATCTTGCTTTTGATTTATAATCGCCAAACTTTCACCCTTTTCAAGTTACATTCGAACACGTTTTTCCTTACTACAATTCCTTATGTTTTAATCTAAAATGATTCCGTTATTTTTTTTTAAGAAATGTACACCTCTGTCATGAATCGCTGGATTTCATCTAGCTTTTGCCTTTTTAAAAATATACGCAAACGCTATTTCTATCCATACATTTTTTATGTCTGACGATTTTATACAAAAGAGTTGTATGGGAAAGCTTCTTTAAAATAGTTCAGATTTGTGAATCACTTAACTTTTCAACTTATACTCAAACATTTCATTATTCAAAGCGATTCTTCTGTTGTATATTTCTTATGTTTTCATTGTTTTCTTTCTTTCGTTTTTATTGCTGTAAGACGCTCGCCTAGTGTGTTGTTTTTGAGAACTTTTATCGCAGACCAAAGTATGAATATAGGAATGTTGATTGGTAATTTCTTTGCATTCAAATTAATGTGACTTTACGGTAATCTGAAAAGCAATGTCATTAAATTAAAATATATAATCATTTTCATCACTACTGGGTGCTTGTGTCACTGTTGCGGCACAATAAATAGCCGACCCTGGTGTCCACCTATGTTACGCCGCCATTGACTTCATTGTTCTTCTTCCTTGAAGGCAGACACCGTATACATTGTACGAAAAAGGTACATAGCATTCAATGTTGACATTTTAAAAGAGAGCTGGTATATTAACTCTTGCCTAATAGAAGCACTAAATAAGAAATAATGATAAAAGATATTCAAAATGATAATGATATTCAAAATATCAAATTTTTATAAGTAGAAATGAGAATTGTTTTGAATAGTAAGGAATAATGTGTATTACTGTAGTTTGCTTCGTAATTAGTGCGTATGTCTATTGCAAATTAAAAAGTCACGTTACTATGCTTAGAATGAGTACAGAGCATTAGGAAACTATAGTACAGCGACTATTATGTAATAAATTATAAATAAAAATACTAAGAATATGGAAAAATACGAGATGTGGCATAAATATAAAAAAATCACTAAAACACAGGTGTTCCTCCTGTGCTTTGGTTGTGTTTTCTTTTTGCAAACGACGACAAGATAATAATGGAATATTTTAAGTTCTTATAAATATCTTAATTACTCAGAGTGTCAGTTGCAGATTGAACAATGAGTACCGGGGTGATGAAGTTTCGCTTGACAAGATATAGGCGACGCTATAGTCAATTTATAATATGTATTTTATTATTCGTATTTTCCCGGATATGACACCTACATTAACTTAGATGTAAAACACAATCTAAGCATAAAATATTGGCTAAGCCTTTATAGTATTTTTTGAGTCACCATTGTATAAATTTATATAAATATATGCAAAATTTGCTCTTTTAAAATAATAAGACCTGGGTAAGAATTATAATAATAGCTAATAACAATACACCAGCCAAATAACGGTAGTTTCGCTTTTAATTGGCATCATGCCATCGTTCGTTTCTATCTATTTAATTTGATTGTTTATTTAATTTGGTACATTGTTAGTTCGTCAGCCTTTTTATTGGCAAAATACAGAATCTAGTCAATATTAGACTGTGTTGGCAAGTACATAATAAATTTTTCTGAATTATTAATTTCCGATGTAATTTTTCGAATACAAATCAATGAAAAAAGAAAATATTAAAAAAAAATTAGTGACGGTAAAAGAGAGAGATGTAGCGAATAAGACACGAGATACCTCATCGAAATTTGTTTTTCTAATGAGTATATATGAGACTGGCTTAGACACGTAGGTTTATTTTTGTAATTGTTTTCATACGTCAAAATGAAGTACATCTCGGCTTAAACCATGTCTAGATTTAACTCACATATACGGTAGGGTAGCCATCTCGAAATTAAGTAAACCGGTGACGTACAACATTGTGTCTGGAGCTCAGTCACCAATCCACTTGTAAAGCGTAGCAATTATGACAAAACCTTACAGAAGAGGACTTTGCTTTGCAGTGAACTTTTACAATCCGAAAGTTAGCCATGAGCAACTAGCGTTTTGAATTAAAAAAAAAACTACATATATATAAATCTTGTCCTGTCTAACTCCCATACATAGCAAAGAACTCTTCTGTATGTAAACAGGTCTGTATGCTACAGGCCAAAAAGTTATACAAACCTAAATAAACTCGAAAAGTATAAACGGAATATTTTTCCCTGATCACGGGTGAAAGAGACCCATCGTGTTGTTTACAGAAAACTATTTTTGTTGCATTGCTCTGCAACTTTAAGTGTCGATGTGTAAAATACCAATTATATTACACAAATTTATAAGCATGTAGTGAGAAAACAAACAGCAAGGAATGTTTTTGAAGAGCGCGTGTTAAAATGCATTCGCCTGAATTGGAACAAGGTGAGGTAAATTATAAAATACGCGAGAATTCGTTAAAAATAGCATAAATTCTGGGAGTGTGACAAAACAACATTAATAAACTTGGAAACATTGAGAAACATTTCAAATTCAAGATGATGAAATATTTATTTGATACATTTTATATATACTTTTTTATGTGTTTACAGTGGAAAAATGTCCTACTGATGACGTTTTCCACTGTAATATAGTGCAATTTGTATATTATACTGCTGCCAAAGAACACCTGCAAAGTGCAAACTACTTGTGCAAATCAACAACGATCTCTACGAACTGACGACAACTATGAGGGTTCGATTCCCAAACGGGTCAATGTAGTAAAACGACTTTTTCTACATTTTCTCGGATCTGGGCGATTGTGGTGCCTTCGTTGTTTCCGATTCCATAACACAAGTACTTCAGCAGTTTACTTTGAAATTGGAGTATGTGATGTTGTATGTTATTTATTTAAAAGAAAATGAAAAAAAATTAAGAAGTTAACAGTAACTTTGTCATTCCTGAGAACTAAGTTAAAAGACCTCATAGTCCATAATTATACTGGCCCTCTTTAGCGAGTCAAACCGAAAAAAAATAGTTGTCATACTTCTACTTGGCGATAGAATCACAAACACGCAATTTATTTGTATTTTTAGACTAAAACATGACTCTTAGCAGCAACAAAGTAAATATACGAACAAATTTTTAAATAATGTTTACAGTCTAAATTTATAAATATCGCTCATAATTTCTCACCAATTAGCACTCCGAACAGACCAAATCAAATCAATTCATTTATTTATTGACATAAGAATGTATATTCGTTTACCGATAGTCATCACCGATTCCTAAGAAACCTCATTCCTCTAACGGAGAAGAAACAGGCCAAAGAAAGTCCGTTGGTATCCTCTTTTTTGGTTAATTTTTTTTACAGTATAATGTATTATACAAATGTGATGTCATATTTTGCTGGAAATAGCTTGGGAGCGAACACTTCATTCCTAGAGTTTACTGTCATTAATATATTCATTTATATTATAATAACCCTTCTTACGTTTTTCATTGATAAATTTCTTAAACCTGTTAATAGGATTACAAAGTTTTCTCTTAATAAGAATTTCTAGAATGTATTCCGGAGATTAACCTGTGTACACTTGCGAAATTGCATCAGCGAAAACAATGTGTTATAATGTTTTCCTTATCCAACAAATACTCTCTTGAAATTCAAAATTTTAAATAAAATATATTTATGGCCCTAACATGTGTATAACTTTGTTTTATAAGTAAATAAGCTTCTCTAACGTATAAATTCCTATATGTTAGTACTCCAGCCACACTAGATTATCTCACCACGCGCTTTGTGTTACCAGAGCCTTGCGTATCTATATTAAAGTGGTATATTTTCTGTGGATGTGCCCAAAAGAGAATTCTATCTATCTATCTCCGTCCGTTGTATCCAAACATTTAAAATCGTGCAAATTACGAAAAACTTATTGGTCCTTCCACAGAGGAATTCGAACTCGAGTCTCCAAATTAAAATTCGTATTATAAAAACAAAACTACTGCTTCAGAAGCTAAATTATGTGTATTATTATTACAACGTATTATTATTTTTGGTAACGGTGATTTGCTAATTAGAGCAAGCTACTTCTACAAGCTACGAACAAACGTTTGAACAAGCGTTTGAATGATATATCAACGTTTAATATGTTTTTTGTGCAATATAATCAAGAATAGTGCAATGAAATAATCAATAATACCAATGAAGCTATCTGTAACTAGCAAGTGCAGTTGATGATGCGTTTGCTTTAACTTGCAAGTGCAGCTGATGATGCGTGTTGGTATTTACATGATGCACTGTTCGGATGCATGACGTATCGCATATATTACAATTGTAATCGACTCACCTGAGACAGCTTGGGTATGTACGTTACGTACGGTATATTGTAATACGATACGAGTGGCGATAGGTAGTAGGAGGACGTCAGCGACTGCGGGCGGCGGAGCGACAATGGAAACAGGTCACTTTGTAAATTATCAGTGTACTTTTTTTCGCAATTGCTCTTTTTATTTATGTTTTAATAATTTATTTGTGTAGGAATTTACCAGGGAAATGTTTGCAAATATTTATATTAACAGAATTCGATTAGAAAAAGAATAAAACGGGCTTTCGTCTATCTACATTCATCATTTTTATAATTTATTCCTAAGATTGTTATCTCCTAGTTAATCTTCATATAGAAAGATTGTTACACACTTTTTCAGATTTAGTTTTGACCAAATCTCGCTTCTATTTCACATGGGCAAAGCCAGTGGCGTGCATTGCATATAGGCAAATAGACAATGTCTATGCTAGATAATTTTCTACAAAGGACAATTTTAATAATTTACATAAGAAACAAAACTCTATTTTGTCTTCTGCCTATCCATTTCTGGAGCTCTCTACACGTCCTACCTCTACCTATAGTTATAGCGATTGTTTGAGATTTTAATTTTATAACATTGGACTAGGAGCGAAAAGTACTTGTATGTCTAAATACATACTTACCGCCCAATACGAGTAAAAGTCCACGCACGACCCTGGCCTCTATCATATGGAGGACTTGTCACAGTCAGAGCGCTTGGCCGCTACCTGTCAGCAACCATCGCCATTTCCAAGGCTTAATTCTGCCGATACCACGGCGTATTAGTAAAACCCATGAATGTATAATGTATACAAAGAGGAATTTGTTCAGCAGTAGACACAGCTACATTACTGATCATATAAGGAAGATTCTGACCACCCAACCATTTATTTATTATTTATTTAAAAGGAAGATCTAGGTTTGATTAATTATTTAATTAATTGTTCAAACCTAATAAAATTGACAAGGTAGCTTTTGGGTAAGTATAAACCATCCTCTTTCTTCTTGTGGGTTCGTAAAAGACGACTAAGTGGACTTAAAAATAAAAAGTACATCGGGGATCGAAGCATGTTTACTATGTGAAATATTGAGCTGCCTTACCACTCGGCTAAAGTGCTGTTACAAATCTTGTTGAACATCGACGTGTATTAATTGTATTTACTAAAATGCTTATAAGAATGAAACTATTAATATAGTATTAAGAATTGTTGTGGCATCCTTCAGTGACCATAGTAAATAATAAACAAAATTATTTACTTTTTAAATAAAAAAGTTTAAACATAATTGCTTATCTAATAAAGGACTAAATATTTTTATTTTTTAATATCATTATTAGAGTAACGATTTCCAATGATAATTATTCCTCATCTTAAATGATATTTTATTTTGATTTCAAGTCTAAAGTTGTAAAATTGTTGTAAAAAGTAAATATTTGCAAACATTTTGCGTTGTTTTTATGTATATATTACATACTAGGTATATGCAGACCTACATATACCTAGTATCTAATAACTTATAAGGTAACAGTTGCGCCTCCTAAGTAATTTAGTGTAAAATAACTCATAACAATTTTTTAGATTTTATCGATAAAAAAGTTGTAGTAAACATAATTTTATAAATGTTTCGAAATTAGCAAATTATGAAATATTCTAAAAGAATTCCTTCAAGATTGTTGACATCGAAGAACGAAATCTTAATAATATTCTAATTTTCCATTGAAACATTTTCATTTTCTCATAGGAGATTAAATGTGTCTGCCAATAAAATAAAATTCATCACTCAATTTAAACTGCACACATGTTAGTAAACAGATATCGTGTCAGTTAACGATACTGGGTTTTTAGGAACAACACAAAGAAAGAAGAAATATTAGAAAACTGCAAGCTTTATTATAAATTTCAGTCTAATTCACATTTGTAATAATATATTTTCCACTAAAAACATCGAAAAAAAAAAGCTTTAAAAGATTACACGTCCACTTTTAACATTAAGTAGAGCGATCACATTGCGTTAGCGAATACTGATAGGTTAGGAGGGGAAGCGTGGCTCGGGAATTAGATGGTGGAAGGACGTAGGGGAAGTCGGGAGCCGGGGCGCTACACGCGGTAAGAGTAGTGACGGTAAGTGGTGCCGTAGGGCAGGCGGCCGCTCGTCGTGGACGAGTAGGAGTAGCCGCTGGGGCCGCCCAGGCTGCTGGAGCGCTCGCTGCTGTAGTTGTACCCGCCCGGGCCGCTGCCCGTGCGCCGCTCCACCGTGCTGCTGTAGGAGCTGCGCTGCGGCAGCCCGCTGCCGGTGGAGCGCTGGCTGGTGCTCGAGTACGAGTACGAGTACTGCTCCTCGGCGCGCCGCGGCAGCGGCTCCCGGTCCACCACCACGTAGTGCCGCGGTGTCTGCAACAACCGCGCCCTTAGCACCCGACCGCCTCCTCGCACCGACCCGACCGACTAGCGTCTAACAAGCGAAAGCGACACACACGACACGACACGCGGCCCCCGTCAGTAGGTCGCGTAGTTACTGTAGTAGACGTGGCGACGCGGCGCGGGCAGAGGCCGACCGTGCGCCTGTGCGAGCAACAAGTCCATGTGATCACGCGGCGTGCCCAGCGGGTCCGCCTCGAACGCGCGCTCGCGGCACCCCACGGCCGCGAGCACGCGTTCGCGCGTTTGGTCGCGCGGCGACACGTAGGGCGCGAGCGGCGCCAGCTTCGACTCCGGCTTTGGCGGGATATTCTGGCGTGTGACGGGCTCGAGCGGCGAGCTGCGCGCGCCCGCTCTGTTGCGCCGCCCGAAGGCCGTCACCGGGTCGGGAACGAGGCTCGGGCGCGGCACGAACGGCACCTTCTCCCAATCGCCGAGCGTCGGCCGCTGCAAGCGGATAAGTCGCCGTTAGTCGCGCGGGCGCCGACTCCAGCCGTGGCTATTTATGGCGCGCACGCCAGCTTCGATTTCCGCCATTCAGTTTCTCGTTTCAATCCGACCAATTTCGTTTAGCGTCCTATCAAAACTTACACCGGCATAATAACCTAATAAGCAATGTTTACAAGCTGTACGGAACGTGAACCGAAAACCGCTAGAGGAGATCTAATTTCGCCATTTAGTACCTAACCACGGATATCACTGGGGGATGTTCGAACGGGGCATGCAATCGGCGAGGGTCGACTCGGTGCGAGGGTGTCCGGCTCCCGGGAGAGAGTGGAGCGAGGTGCATTTTCGGTGGATGTTAGAAGGCAGCGACTCACCGTGACATAGCTGGAGGGCCGGTAGGGGCGGCGGGTCGTGTAGAAGTCGCTCTCGTACACCATTGTTATGTTTGCTGGCTCGTGATCGTTCGACTGAAACTCGCGGCGGTTACACCTCGACTGAGGAGTTCGCGCGCTCGGCGGCGCGACGCCTTCGACCTTATTTTTAGATCACTGTCATTGCAATTTTCACGTCACTCCACCTCGGCTTTTACTCTGAATTTATAAAACGCCACACTATGATGTCACAATTGGGTTAAGGATGATCATACGAAATCTGGAATGTAGGAGAAGACCACGAGTGGGATTGAATTAACTGATGAAATGAGACGTTTCCATGCAAAACAACCCTTGAATGATACACGAGTACCTACGCCTTGAAAATGTGTAGGAGTGAGACGTTAACGTATAAAAATACGAGTGTAATTGCTTTGAAACTAACATGTATCCTCGTAAAGAATTACATAGACGCAGCTATAAATAAATAAAATTCATATTTGTTTTTACTATTCGTACAAATTTTATAAATACGTAGTTATTAATTTTAAGTGTACTTAATGTTTCTGTCATATCTTGTTACACGATGAAATGATTCCTTGTGATTAAACTTTTATTTTGACACGTTTAGTATCTAAATAAAGATTATGCGTAGTGAACTGGGTTCGATCCTCGCTTCGGGCTTCACTGAAAGACTTACTCATATTATCAACTTGAAACGGAGTGTTTAAAAAGTGTTGCACTGAATAAAAAATTCTTGTAGAGACCAGCGATCATCGAAATAAAATAAAAAAAAATATTTTTTAGAGTCCTACAAATCAACTTTAGAAGAACTCTTTCTTATCTTTCTTAAACAAAATTCTATACGAGTAGACTTAAACAGGTCCCAACATATTTTTATCATTGCTTTAAAATACTAAGGACTCTTCGTGTAATAAAATTAGTGTAGCTCTTACGGAAACTCCGTTCGAAAGTAAAGGTTCATGTCTAACAGCGGACTTTGGCTCCTTTCGATTTTTTTATTCTATTCAAAAAGGTCAAAGAATAAATAGGTTAGTAGATAGTTCACCTAACAAGTAATTATCGACGTCCATACTTCATGTTTTTCTTCTTAATATACTTACATACATAAATGTTTCTGTAGACATCCATGTCTCTAAAACAAATATTCATATTCATCACATAAACTTAGTAGACGAGTGGCGTACATACCGTGTCTTAAGGTGTCGCCAGCTCTGAGATCCCGGGTTCGATTCCCGGTCGGTTCAATGCACAAAACACTTTTTCTACATTTGTGATACCTTCGTTGTTTCTGATTTCATATTACAGAAGCTTACTTTGGGATCAGAGCAATGTATGTGATTTTGTCCATATCTGTGTATGTATTTATTATTATTATAAATATTTGCCCTTAGCGGGATTAAAACCTTTAGTTTTGAAGGCAGGTTCACTACCAATTAGGCTCAACCATAATATTTTTTTCTTTGTGAAAATTTTGTCATTGAGGCGATTTTATATTGCTGGAAACCGCTTTCCCCTTTTATAGAAGGTTTTGCTTCTTTTTGAAGAGCTACAAGTCATTCTTTTGATTTTCAACATTTGGGAAACACGGGTCAAGGAGATGAATTAAATTGACTTTGCTTACTTTTTATTTGACTGAATGTTTAATCTTTAGGGCGGCACCTTCCAATCTTTATTGATGGTGAGTCGATTGCCATACCAATGGTTAACATACGTGTAGCGTGTGGAAAAACTTACCTAATTCTATATAAGTTAACCAATAAGCACTGCCAATGATCTCTATTATGACAAACCAAATAATTATTTCAAATATGCCAGAAATACATTTTATAGAGCGATGAAGGGCAGCAGCGTTTAAGTACGGGTCGGTAAGAGATTGCCAACGCTCATCCGATTGCCAAACATAACGTTTAGGTGAGATAAATTTCCAGCGGAGAGAAAACTAATTAAATTCTTACTATTGAATTATAAATGTATTGAACGCGCGCCCCACAAATTTCCACCAACATATTATTTTTTCTTACTTTAACACTGTTGAATAATATACAGCGCTCGCTAGACACTTAACCACATTTTTTTGTTAGATCGATGTTTGGGTTAGCTACTAAGTCATTTTCAATTTTAAGTGCCGATAATGGAAAACATCGTTATGAAATCTACTTATCACAGAACATTTTTTTTTGCAAAGGGAGGCAAATGAGGATGCGGCTCACGTGATGGTAAGTGATTACCGCCGCCCATGAACATCCGCAATACCAGAGGCATAGCACATGCGTTGCCGGCCTTAGAGTGCCCCCCCCCCCCTCTCCAAAATTGGGGGAGGGGAGTGTGTGTGGGCCTCCGGTTACCTGCACTCACCAGACGAAACGCAGAAGTTTGTTAGACTTCTACTTCACGCCGGTATTCTGTGAGGTCGTGGTACTTCCCCGGTCGAGCCGGCCCATTCATGCAACAACAAAAGCTGATGCGTGGCTCTACCACTGTTAAATAACAGGACGTATGAACTCCACTAACTTGCCCGGAGTAGTTTGACTTTCAATGTTAACTTTGTTCAGCAGTGAACATTAACCACTTTTACTGTCTCCTCTATCCTATATATCAAATATGACTACAAAAGCAATGAATAGTGATATTTTTAATTCTTTTGTATCAGCTATAAATCATGCTTTACTTTACTGTTAACATTCCTCTACTTTGTCTTTCTATACTATACATCACCTAATAGGTAACTGTACAGCCAAGTATGGTCTTTTTTAAGGATTCGCAATATACGAGTATGTATATGAATGTCAGAAATACAAATTTCTCATGTTTAGTTACCAGTTTTTCTTGCGAGAATGTTTCATATTTCATTAAGTCCAGAATAGTTAATCAAAATTTCTAGAACTCAAAAATTCTAGGGCTTACGAAATTTAGGTACTAATCAGATCAGATCAACGCCAAAGAACGGTCCTGTGGCATTGTGGTCCCCAACATTGTACATGTCGTCGTCCATCTTGTAGGGGATCGTTCTAATACTATCATAAAATAGTCAAGATTAAACCTGTAGTGAGTGAGACCAGTAGTTGTACAATAACGACATCCATGGACGAGTGGTGTACACACCGGTTGAAGTCCCGGTTTGGTTTTGGTTCCTTTTTCTCGGTTGTTTGGAACACGTTCGTCCTTTCTGATTCCATAACATAAGTGGATTTTGGGATCAGAGCTTTAACCTATGTGATGTTGTTCGATTGTTGTATCAAAATCTAATTCAAATAAAAATATAAAATCAAAATAGTTCATTCAAACCGTCACAACTTTATATATTTTAACAATTTTCCGATTTCTCGAATGCAAGCTTTGCCTATATAAAGTAATCATATCTAGGCTTGATAGGCCCACCACTTGTCACATTGTCCTAAATAAGCTTCGGTGAAAAGTGGGTCGAAATCACTTAATTACCCAGACATCTGCCTTTATCAGTATTGTAAAATTACGTAAAGATAAAAAAATATTACTTATCATCATTAAAGCCAATCAAAAATCCATTGCTGAACATAAGCCACGCTCAAATATTGCCACATACTCGTAGAACAATCCTGTGCCATTTGCATGCATCGCGTCGTCCTAATAATAATCATCATTAATCATTTAAAATTTCCCCGACAGTATACAGGTACCCTGTATATTTGGAATCGATCAGATCAGAAGTTGCACTTACTCTTTGTGTAGTACATCTATTTGATTTATAGACATATTCTTTAGCCCAATATTCAGGTATAATTCAGTAAAAAAATAGCTTAGGTTGTTAGGTCAGAAATAATAAATGTTCCTCTTGCTTTATATACAGCAGCTTTCGCCATAGATAAAAATTCGAAGATAGGAAATCGGCAACTTTTAGTGAAATTGTTTTTAGAAGTCTATGGGCTGCGTCTGCTGCATTTAATAATAAGATATTATACGGTTATGATGACGTTTCTATTCGACGTTCGTTGTGACGTTCACTCTATGCGCTGCGCCTGTGGCTGAATTTCGCTTGAAGTACGTACATACATACGTACGTAATGATCTGTAAAAGTTCGCTGCAGGACATAAGCCACTCCCGTAAACAGTAATTGCCATAATAGCCACGCTTGACAAGCGAATTAGCAATCGTAGTACCATATTACACTTGCCACCTTAAACGCTGCTGCCCGCAACGGGTCAGCTGAATTTTGTTCTAGTATTTTCCGTAATGGTTATTCCGCCATCTATTCACTCGTGTATTACGTCTAGCGAATGCTTTGAATCCTGCTCGTGCGCTGTACGCGTGCAATAACTGCAACTGCTTGGTGCCCCTCTTTATTGCAACTCACGGAAGCCTTATACGGTGGGTGAGCGCGGCACTCGACCTGCGCACGCGCACAGGCAATTGCGTTCGCTTTCGTACTGTATACAGGTCAGTTATAAATTTAATATGAGAGGATTTCGTAGAGAAATCTGATTTGATTTGATTCAGTTGTAAATTTGATTTGATGACTATGTGCAGCGCGTGGCCCTTACGTCTTTTGCTGGCATGTGAGCGGCGCGCGGAACACGCAGGACCGACGCGCGAACTTGAAATGCACTCACGCAACACACGGGCGGGCTACTTGAGATGCATTCGCCAGGTGACACACCCTTCGCCTGTCGCTTCTTATAACATTTCTCATATCATCCAAATGGCAGTATAAAACAGTGTAAACAGAACGCATTAAGTAGGGCAAGAGGCCCTTTACTCCACTAAGTAGACCGAAAGACCGCCATATTATATTGATACTGGCAAGTCAAAACCTAGAGCATCAGGTAAGAAGCAAGGTCCCCAGAACACAAGTAGGCAAAAGATATCGTTAATTTATATGCTTTTATATAATAATAATACTAAAATATTATTTTGGCATTACAATCTCACACATATTTTAATTTTGAGAGAAAAAATTTTATTTGCAAAGATAGGTTTGTCTTTTTATTTTCCGTGATTACTACTACGAAATCCCCGGTGCGCAAGTGCGGTATCAGACCCACACTCGGTTGTTTTACTATATTCTTCTATTCATTCTTACTTGTTAAGTTTTTGACAGCATCTCATACTTCATTGTAAGCCTCTCCAATAGATTTTCCATATTTACCACGATTGGAAACTGGACAGTTTTGATTTGGACGCTGCCACTACCTCAAGCAGGTCAGGAACTCTTCCAGATATCTAGAGCTATCCGCGCCGTCAGTCAAAGAAACCACTGAGTTCTTCTAATCTTTTTTTTCCCTATTTACCTTACCTTTAATGTCAGAAACGTTTAACTTTTACGACACGGGAACTAATGGTAGGCGAGGTAAATTATTTTAAGTTATTACTAACCAATCTTCGCCCATATCTTAAAACGATGGATTTCGAGCCGTAAATAGATTATTTTCTTCACACAGTTAACCAGTTACAGTGGTAGAGCCACGCATCAGCTTTTATTGTTGCATGAATGGGCCGGCTCGACCGGGAAAGTACCACGACCTCACACAATACCGGCGTGAAGTAGAAGTCTAACAAACTTCTGCGTTTCGTCTGGTGAGTGCAGGTAACCGGTGGCCCACACACACCCTCCCCAATTATGGGGGCACTCTAAGGGAGGCAACACATGTGCTAAGCCTCTGGTATTGCGGGAGTTCATGGGCGGCGGTAATCACTTACCGTCACGTGAGCCACTTGCTCGTTTGCCTCCCTTTTCTTTCTATAAAAAAAACATGGTTTTATCTTGAGAATAAAATAGCCTATTTGCGTATTACTGTTTTGCTAGATTGAAAAGACAACACTTTATTTATACCCGCATTTGTTGAAATGTCCACTAAGGAGAGTTCATTGTTTTCTCATTTATTTATTAAGAGAGATTATTAAGAGAAGTCGCGATAGCCGAGTGGTTGCGCGATCGGAATTTCGAGTCAAGAGACCCAAGTTCGATCCCCAGTTAGCAGGCTCGTACCAATGGGGTTTTCATAAACTTATGTACGAATTACATCGTTGGCTTGGACATAAAGACAGGGACGGGCTCACCACCTGTCACGTTGTCCCGAAAATATCTTCGGTGGAAGGTGGGTCGAAGGGACTTATTTGTCTAGACTAGACCTCTGTCTACCCCTGTATTAGGAATTGCGTGAAGATATTTATTTATTAACAAAAAATAACTGCAAGACGGCGACAGACTACTTCTAACGTTCACGTTATTCCAGAAATGCTCCGGCGAAAAGTTGGTCACAAAAAAGAATTTAACAGATTTAAAATTGTTTACCGACATTGCATTGCCCCGTCAACGAAAACCATCTCGAAAAATATTAGACCAACATTCAGCAGACCATTCATTCCGCTTGCAAAGAGTGGAGATTATGACAAATCCTCTCGCACAGTACAGGCCTATGTCCTGTAGTCAACTAATACACGTTATAATGACGATGACCCATATTTTTAATTAACTAGATAGACTAGTGGATGATTATTAAAATATCGATACATTCCCCACTTCCTGCCATCCCAACATGGCCGCTCATCTCGATCGTGAAAACATGAAAATCGAGTTAGTGCGCATGTTTTTAATTAATACTGTTGTATTATGCAGTTTTTCTTAATAGGATTGCAGCTAATATCTTAGGAACAAGTCCAACAACTCCATAAGATTCAAAATTTGCCGCCAAGGGCTTTAATTAAATGCCTTAATGCCTGAAATTACACTGACATACCTTTTAAACTGGAACTCTGCAACTGTTACCATGTTATAAAGCAGCAGAATTGTATATAATTTGGTACTGATCCAGACGGTGTGGTACAGATTTAACTTTGAGTGCTAGTGATTAATTACACTTCATACGCATTTCTACTGCATATGAAGTGCAATTCATCACTAGCCTTCAAAGTTAAAATCTGTAATTTAACACTAAATTGTTGTTTTACTTTGATACGAAAATATAGGTATCTGATAGATTAGTTAATCCGGTCTATTGAAGATCTTATTAGCCGTCCGCGTCGATATCCGCCTCCAGCGCTTGAAGTCTCCAACACTGCAATCCTGCTACGTCGCCTCTTATTACCATAGACAATAAGCTATGGTCATAATATACACATATATTTTGAAGATCGCGTCTTTTTTTTAAATAATGTAATACTTTATTTACAGAAAAAATTATATTAATTTTTACAATACTTATTAACTAAAAACTATTATAATCGTAGAGTCCTACTCCTCGTGGAATTCCACGATCCTATTACCACGTTGAATGGCTAGACTCAACCGTTGAGCGAGAAAAGAACCAGCCCTCTTGTCACCAGCGGCAACGATAAGTCGCGGATACAATTCCTTTAGAAACTGCATCGCGCGGGGACCCCACGGACCGATTGTCTCTACCTCTACGGCAAATGGAACAAATATATAGTCTCCTTTCAAAGACTCATATTTACGCCATTTATCCGATTCAGCTGCCTCTGATACCGTCCCGGCCCTTATCGAAGTACCCTTGATATGAGAGGCCGCTAATGTATCGACGCAAGTTGCGTCCCACACAAGAGCTTTGCCTCTCTCCCAAGGGACTAAAGTCAAGCCGTCGGGTCTCTTACCATCCTCCCTAAATATTCCACAAGGCTCTAAAACCGATGGAATATTTATGGAAACAAGAGCCCTTCGGATGATTTCATTCAAGGAACCGTGACGAGATAGTCTGCCGGCACTTTTTTGGCATGAAAGTCCGTGGAGGCCAAACTCGTCGACGTCGCTGCCACAAGGACATCGATGTGGTTGACAAATCGATGCTCCCAATCGTATTCCTACAGCTATACGTAAACTTTCGTTATCTAGTAATGTACCTAGGTTACTTGATGGTAAAGCATGTAGCCAGTAACTGGATTCCTTTGTCGAACCACCTAGAAAGCGGGTGCGGTCTCTGTCAGTGAAAATTGTTCAGTAAGCATTTCTGCACATTCTGAACCAACGGGATATCCCACCGTTTTTGTGAGTTAGGTTCCAGTGGAATATCCTCGCCGGGACAGATACGTAACCATGCTTCTCTTGCCTCGGTAGCAAAGGTCAAGTCCAAATCATTTTAAGAATTTTACGTGACAAATCATGAACACTGTGTACGGAGGCAAGGAAAGCCGGCAGCGCAATATTTGAAACCACTCTTATACCGATACCTCCAAATCTAACAGGTAAAGTAGCTTGAGTCCAGCTATATGAGACTAAAGATAAATTTTGAATTTTTTCCAAAGCTATTTTGAGATTAAGGTCAATTTGTTTTAAAAAAATCAAAACATTTCCATGCTGGAATCGAGCGGAGTAAATAAATGAATTTAGGAACAAGAACGCAATGTTTTAAAATAGTAAGCGCTATATGAGAATTAAGAGTATACAGTTTATTAACATGTTCTAAACATTGATCAAATTTTACTTTTAAAAGAGGTTTCATACTCTCTATAGCGCTCCAAGGACGTAAAGAGAATCAGCCTCAGTTACTTTAATGCCAGGAGATATAGTTAAAATTTTGAAACAATGTCAATGAGAAAGTGTCTATGAGAAGACAAACGGTCAGGAATGAAAAGTTCACATTCAGTATTATTTAATTCAAGGCCAATGTTTTTAAAATTTTGAATAATATTTTGAAGGTCATTCTGCACGTCATCTGGCTTTCCTCCTAGGGTTCCGTCATGTAGGTACTAAACATTGAGTTTGGATTTCAACTTTGAAATAATCGGTTGAATTCCCAAACTAAACAATGCTGGGCCCAGTGGATCGCCCTGCTGAACTGCGACGGCTGAGTCAATTAAATGATTAGATCAAATTAGATCGCGTCTGCTTGGTGTTTCTTTTATCTTCATTCTTTATAGATTCTTAGATATACATATGTATATACACACATATGTAAGGACATACATATATGTGTGTATACAGATACAATATACGTGACACACGTCACTGTCCGAAAGAAGGCTTCCCTGGTAACAGGTCGGTAATAAAATACTATATAAATATAAAACATATAGTACAAACATACATATTCACCAGTCAAATGTTTGCCCCTAGCGAAATCAAATCCCATCTTCCCTTAGCTTCAAAGATTGGTTCACTATCAAAACATGTTGGACCCTCAGTATGGGGCAGTCTATTCTTTCGCTTTGTTCATCAGGCACTAATGAATCATAACGTATTTACATAATTTCTTAGGTTAGGTTATTCTGAATTTACAACTAGAATAAAAAAACAATTTTAAGTGCTTATTAGTGAAATGTGCTTGTACCATAGCAGTCATTACACGGTAGTGCTGTTGGAAGCGGGGTATGCAGCTTCTAAACTTCTCTGATGAGGCGCAGCAGCAGCAATCAAAAATTTTTATATTAAACTTAAACTATTTATTTTTTCCTTTTACAAAATGACGTTTAGAATTTACAATAATTTCTCGATCGTCCGAATGGTTATGTTTTCGCAGACATCAATCACATAGGAGCGAAATGCCGACGTTCAATTTTGGACCCCTGACAAAACGGCGATACGGTGCCACATTGCGACGGCAAATCAAACACTCGGTGTCCCAGACCCACTGCTTTATTGACACACCAGTGTTTCCATACAATAAATCATAACAATTCAGGTCAAACAAAACAACATGTGCCGAACTTAATAATTATTAAATACGTCAAACGGTCTGGCGCGTCGTGAGTGCCGGGGGATACACATCAGTCTGCCAGCGCGGGGGCGCCAATAAATATCAACGTATGTACACGAGAGGCCGACGTCTCCGCTCGCGACACACCCCCCCCCCCCCCGATCCCCTCCCCCTTATATATTTATAACTTTTTTTTTTTAATTTATAATTTATTTCGTTATGTCCTATCTATGTAGGTCGGCAAACTTCCGTACGGCAGACGGCTGCGTGGTGTGGTCGCAGTCTCCCATCAGCCACCTTCGTACGGACGACACGATTTTTCTATTGGGCTGCGAGCGGCGCCCGGGGCTCGGACGCGTCGCCGTCCCGCCCACGGCTCGTCGCTTCGTCGTCGCCATAATCAACGACCTCTCCCGACTGCATCACACCGCCAGATATGTTCGACGACTGTTTTTGCATGGTGAGTTCTTCGAGGTCGCTACACTAACAGCATGTCACGTTTTATATGTGATGTGGATTTCGAGTACGATTGAATACTGCACGCGTTGGGGCGAGCAATGTCACTTTGACAACTTCGCAGCAACCATCACGAGAAGTTGCCAGAGTGATGTGGTGCGTTTTAAAGCTCTTTTAAACCTAAACTAAACAAATGGGGATAATATATATCTTACATAGATGTCCACTTACATCTACTTACGAAAATAAGTTGCATGCGTAAAGGTCAAATGGATGGTCAATTGGGCAATATGAAATCATATCACCTGTCACATAGTACAATGTAAACATATACTTTTGCATTTAGGGGAATTAATTTCCTCGAGTAGGAAAAATGTTTTCGAATCAAGCAGATACGCTTGATAACAATTAAAACCATCGATATAGGCACTTGAAACTTGATTTGTCAATTAAGAACACACTGATTACAAATATATCTTCAGTTGTTATTGCTTTGTCAGGAACAGAAGTAGTTAAGATATTAATTAGACATTACAGCTGACCTAAATATAGCAAGATTGTGAGGGTACATTGAGAATTTGGAATGGAATGCACCCGAGCGGCATAGACAGAGGCAGATCGTAGTAACGCAACGCGCGTTCGTATTCGCGTCACGAAAACCAGTAACCGTTGAGTAGGAAAACTGCAGAGCGTGGAAACAGAGAGAGAGAGAGAGAGAGAGGTCAGAATCAACATCACATTTGCAAACAAAACACGGTAGAGCGTTCGAGCGTTCCCAGACGTGTGACGAGTGCGGTTGGTTGGTGTCGGGTGTGGGCGGGCGCGGCGGCGTCAGCTGCCAGCGCGGCGGCGGTGGCAGCGGTGGCAGCTGAGGCGGCACGTGACGGTGGCAGCGCGTCGGAGGGCGCGCTACTGCGAGGGGTACTGGGCGGAGGGCATCGCGGCCGACGCGTACATGAGCGGCTGCGGCGCCCCGCCCCACGACGCGCCCGCGCCGCCCGCGCCGCCCGGCATGCTCATGCGGTAGCCCGCTGCAACACCACCCCCGCCCTCAAGTTACGATCGACGCCAAATATACAACCAAAATCTATAATAAGTTGGATATTGAATAAATCCGCATGCGGAATTTTCCAATATAACTATTCAGTAAGCTAATAAATAAATAAATATATATCTTCACGCCATTCCCCAGCGAAATGTAGACCGAAAGGCCTAATTCGTTAAAAATTCCCACTACATAAGTATATAATTTTTTTTATAAAAAATATCTTCACGCAATTCCCAATACAGGGATAGCCAGATGTCTAGTCTAGACATTTAAGTCCCTTCGACCCACCTTCTTCCGAAGATATTTTCGGGACAACGTGACAGGTGGTGAGCCCGTCGCCGTCTGTATGTCCAAGCCAACGATAAAATTCGTACACAAGTTTTTTAGAAAAACCCATTGGTACGGCCACTTGAGGATCGAACTCGGGGTCTCTTGACTCGAAATTCCGACCACCCAACCACTCGGCTATCGTGAGTTTTGTAATTTTTTTAATATCGGATTTAACAATGATTCGTACGATTAAATGTTAATTAGGTTTTTACATCTATCGGCAGTATGAGAGCAACCAAAACAATCCACACGGCATCGAATGTGCATACCACACGCGCAACACGTAATACTTAAAGCTAAAAACACAAAAAAATAAAATGAGCATGACTTTGACACGACCTATAAGCTTTTACATACATACAAAACGGCTTACCGAAGTCTATACGGAAACTACATGGCACGTCTGTAAGGTTAGGAAAATTTATCGCCACGGCAAGCAAATTGGCGATCGCGTGTAATGCGATATAAATCCTTACATGTCATACCTTCTCATATCTTCATGAGGATTTATAAGGAATTAATAATTTTAAATAAATAACAGAAGCACGAGTAATTGGTGCCATGTGAGCATAAAAACAAAGTAAATAGCAAATTACCAAAAAATATAAAAAAAATTGTAAAACTTATAAAAGGAAAAATTGGATCCTTTGGGTTATACGTTTCACAAATCACACAGGGAAAAATTTGTTTCTTCTCAAGTAATCCCTCAGAAGCGACAATATAGCTTAGTGGTTGGGTGGTCGGAATTTCGAGTCGAGAGACCCGATTTCGATCCCGAGGCGGCCAGGCTCGTACCAATGGGTTTTTCTTAATGAATGAATTAAAAACTTATGTACGAATTAAATCATTGGCTTGAAAGACGGCGACGGACTCACCACCTCTCACGTTGTCCCGAAAATATCTTCGGCAGAAAGTGGGTCGAAGGGACTTAATTGTCTAGACTAGACTTCTGTCTACCTGTACTGGGAATTGCGTGAAGATATTTTTTTTAGTAATCCCTCAGGTTTTTTATTTCAAATGGGATGCAACAAATATTTTTACACAAAAAAAGTTACAGTGAAAGAATAGTAATGCACAAGTGACAACATCAGCATTCAGAGATAAGCCCGTGGTAAGATAACAAATGATAACCATTGATAGTGATGCTATTAAAATAGTACAACGCCTTATCGGAACTCATTTTTCCATGAATAGTTAAATATAGCAAAGAACGAGTTCATGCCTGGCTACAACACAGCACCATAAATAAATTAAATATCAATAATATAAAAAGAATATGTACAAAATAAAAACATAAATAAATGGATAAACATCAGGATAAAACATCATACAAATTACACTTTAATTACAGTAATTTTTTTTACATTATCACAGCTAAGCACTTGTGTAAAGGAAGCGAAGGGAGTATTTTATTCCATATCTTTTAAAAAAAATTATTTCAAGTGACTTCCACATTCCCTCCAAACTTTACAGATTTGATGAATGGAGATGGACATATTAATGGGGAAGATAATTGTCAATCTAGTATAGAATACAGGATAAAGGATCTAGGTGGACAAGATGTCAATTGTTTGTTACAAATGTAGAGTCAATCTTCATAGATTTTGTAAAATATTTTGTTATTTTCTCGATTTATGCTAAAATATGACACAACACGTATTTTATAGTTTCATGACATAAATTGCAGATTATAAGATAAAAGTTAGATGAAGGCTAGAAAGATGTTACTATACCATTAACTTGCACCACTCCGCATGCAAAAAATAAATGAGACCTACAGAGACTTGAGTCTGTGGTTGCTCATCATGAGTCTACATGCTTAATACGATCTTGTTTTGGGGTGTGCACGTGCACACCGTTTTGCATGGTAGTGGTATATATTATCTGATGTTGATTGTAGTGCCAGAGTGCAATATACAATAACATCTTTATAATAATAAATTTCCACAAAGTAATGCATGAATCTATTAACTGTTGTAGATGAAATATTATACATCAAGTTTTATTATTTATCAAATTCCCGACATTACGAAGAGCTCTACAGAACCCAACAGTTAACTCTTTTAATCAACCCGATCTTTAGTTTGATATTACTAGTAGTGGACCACAGGTTCTCTCGCGTGAAAACCATTAACCCCCAAATTATGTGTGCATGTAGTATAAATTTTGTCTAATCAAAATGGAAGGAGCTTAGAGTATCTTGAGGTGATGTGGTACACATTCCTTTTTTATATAAAGGAACAAAAACAAAAGGTTTTATTTTATAAAACTTACCAGCTGCTGCGGCCTGCGGATTGCTATAAGCAGTGGCATATTGCTGATAGTAACCCGGCGCCATATATCCTTGTAGCGCTGGGTAACCCTGTAACAGAAACAAATCATCTATAGACACAACAACATTGTAGTTATTTTTTTCTATTCATATATTGTATTTTTTGACATATTTTTTTTTTAATTTGAATAATTTAATCTACACTGTAACATGTTATATACACCTAGAGGTGCATTTAAATAATGAAAGAATGCAGCAATATATGCTTAGTCACTCATTAAAAATTTTATGTGTTACAGCCATATGGAATAATTGAAGCTAACATGAAAAACTTAGTTCCATCATAACAAACAATTTATGAAATAACACAGGAGAAAATCAATAGGCATAATAATGCTTTCATATCTTAATATATTCTCTATACTGGTATAGGCAGTAGCTTTAGACAAATTAAGTCCTTTCAACCCAGATTTCACGAGAGCTTATTATAGTAAAATGTGACTGGTGGTTAGCCTAACCATCATAGTGTCTAAGCCAACAATATAAATCTTAAATAAATTTCGAAAAAACTCATCAGTCCACATTCCACCTGGGAATCTAATACAAGACTCCCGATTCTAAATTCGAATACGCAACCACTCCGCTATCAAGGCTAGCTATGTTATTGTTGGTATTTTTTTTATTTACTGTTCAATAATTTTGTTAATTATTTGACATGTAAGTTACATAAACAACAAGGATAATTAACCTACTATTCTCAGAACATAACTTTGTAATAATCCTGATGAATCAAATGCTTTAAACAATATGCCCTTTGTAATACACTTTGTAAACAGTTCCCCAAGTATCAGTTGCTGACTTAAATTGTTGTTATTTATTTAGATATTACTTAAGTTACTAGTAAGCTATTAAAACCTCAAATGTAACCTGATAACTATCAAATATGCGTGAATACTAAAATCAAAATATAGTTTTTTTTTTACAATCTCAGTCTACGTAATTTTATTAACCTCTAAATAACAGAGGTCACAGGAACTACTAAGTGTAATAATAAGTATACTAATACTAGCTTTTGCGATTTTCTATGAGAAGAACCTATCCATCTGGATACTTAGATTCTAACCAATGATGATTGTATAAAATCTTCAAATGTATCAAAATTGTGCGGAATTTATAAAGTTTGTAGCGCCAGAAGGGAAGTATAATAAAAAAATATTTGTATAAATATGACACATTTGGATAATACTACTTATATTTCTATAATATGAAAGCTATTGAGAGAAACAGCAGTCTCTATTAATTTGAACATGATTGCTGTTGTCATTTCACACAGTTGATTGTACTTAAGATCTTGTGAGTCATTGCATCTCTTTGTGTTAAGTTAGTAACAAAGGGATATTTGATAGAATAGATTTGTCTTACTTTGTACTTTTTGATTTTCATGAGATAATAAATTATATGACAAGGGCAACATCACATACATTGCTATGATCCTAAAGTAAGCGTAAAGCACGCGTGTTATGGAATTGAAAACAATGAAGCTACCATAAACACCCAGACATGAGGCAATACAGAAAAAATGGTTTTCCTAAATTCAATCCGGGAATCGAACCCATGACCACGGAACTGGCGATCACCATGAAAACTAGTGTTAACGCCACACATGTTCTAAGGTTAAAGGTTTTAATTATGAGCTTTGGCTACTAATGTACACATTAGTTATAAAAGGAATTCCATATACTAACTTCTTAAATCAGTTAAGGTATCTTTTGTTTAGAAAACTACACTGACAATTAAAATACTGACCAAACACAAATGATGAATGAAATAAATTAGAACATATCAAACTTAAAACAATTAGACTTAAAATTGATTTGCAAAACATCAAAGGCACAGGAAAAATACCTTTAATCTTGATGATTCCTCTTTGTGATTGAGAAATGCAAAAAATTATTCATAATTTAATAAATGATTATAACTACCTTGTACAATGTAGGAGTTATACTTAATTTCTAAACAAACATTGGGCATTTTTAAATAATGAGTACCATTGATAATCAACATAATGTACTGAAAACGAAGAGAATTGTCAATTATCTACAGATGAACAAAATTTGCATTTTTAATTTTCTTTTAGTTTTAATTAAACAAGATTAAAACACAAAATAAAATTTACATCAAGAAATGGTGCCTACTACTATGTATTCATAATGCAGAACATAGTCCCTCAAATCCCACTGCAGGACTTTGACCTCTCCTTTTTGGAGAAATAGCCCTAATCGCCATGCTTGTCAAGTCGAATGTTCCTATTAACTTGAACCTATACATCTGCTTATTGTGTTAAGGATTTTCTTGAGATAGTTATCCTGCCATCAGTCAGTTATTAAGGTATTCGTCTCGAATTCTCATTCTTTAGTCACCTATTATGACATCCTCAAGAAGAAAGAAAGTAGCAAATTCTAACATCATTACCCAAAATATTTGGATTATGCACATGTAAATTCAGTTAAAATTTTTTAAAGTAAATTTTTTTTCAGTTTTATTATATTAAGTCAACTAGAATAAATCAATTTATTTAAGGAGCAATTATCCTAATACTCAGCACAATTTTAGAAATACAAGAGGTTTTGGTGAACATAATCATTCCTGTAAGTTGTAAAATCTTTGCCACATATATGTAGTTTTTGGTGTAGTACATTTAAGTACAGAAGATTTTTTTATAATGCTAATGATGAAATGACAATTTATTGCTAGTCAAACCATGTATATAACATGCTTATAAAAGTGTGTTAAAAATTAATATTTGTGTGTTCATACTGTATGCATTCACCCATCATTTATCTGATTGTGTTGAAACTATGTAGAGTTGTTAATAGCATTTGCATATAGGCTTGGCAATGTTATAAATAATTCAGTTTCTTTAATAAATTAAATGTGGAAACCACAGGAGACACCAAATTTTGAATTAAGCCATGATTAAAGTTACATATATTAAAAATTTACTCAAGACTTTGGCATGCATAAAATACTTATTAAAAAATAAAAAGAAGTAACTAAGAATGTATGTAGGAATTGTTCTTAAATTTATTAATTAAGTATCCATCTGTTTGTTTCATTTTATTGTTTCTTCCATCTTTCAGTTACTATAAACAGATCTAAACGGCCAGACAAACAAGTGTCACATTCCCATTTCACAACCGCTCAGACGCTAAATGGTTGACCATCTACTGGATGGTACTCTACCTACACAGGCTTTGTTGGAATCAAATTCGGAAAAAATAAACTATTATCAAACAAATACTGGGAGCTAGTAATGTTAGAAAGTTTGATTTCATGAAGGTTATATTAACCCTGGTTTAAACAAAGTGTAGATTAGATAGTTATAGTTTGCATATTTGTGTATCACTAAATATTGTAATAACAACTATAGAGACCCAGGTAAATGTAGTTGTGACAATTCAATGAAATTTTATATTTTTATGTCACAAATATGAAAAATGTAAAATGTAGATTTTGAAATAATAAATGTAGAAAAATGTAGCTTTTGGTAAGAAAATCAAAATTAGGTCCACAAAGATTCTATATCTCAAGTTAGACCAAGTTACAGATAAGTCAAAAATTTCAATTATAGTAATAGAGTAGTTATACGAGTTTATTGCCCACAAACACGACCATTGATTCATAGAACCAATATAATTAATAGGAAAACTATGAATTTTATTCTGAACTAATTAATTTTATTCTAAACTAAAAGAAAAATTAAGTTTTAATTGAATTTACCATTCTACCCATTGAAGAGAGGCTCAAGCTAGATGAGACTTCAGATTGAACAATTACTCACATCTAGTCCCAAAACAGAATTCCATATTCTCCTGACTTGGTGCATGTATGTGATACAATACATAAAACATATACCTACACCTGACAAAGATAAATAGTGGTAAATACATATAAACATTGATGACTCAAATGCAAACATGTATATTGTATTTCGTATGTGTAAACATTTTTGTCAGAAATAAATATATGTTATAAATATAAAAGAATTTGTATGTTTACTGATATATTAATAATTTTTTAAACACATCAGTAACAAAATTGAATTTAAGAACGTAAATATTGCTCATAACTTTGATGAAAGCTGTTTGAACAAAATCAATTGCAATATTGATTGGTTATACTAATATAATATTCATTTTTAAATTTTATTAAAATTATATAATTAACTAATATAATATTCATTTACACTCTCTTCTGTTACATATATCTCTATTAAGTCAAAGTTAATTGAAAATGACTCATTAAAAATCAAGAGTTTATTGTAATGGGGCATATTTACCTGAGCATACCAATAGCCCATTCCTTGCTGGTATGCATAGGGATACTGTGTCTGTGCTCCCATTGCTGCTGGTGCGGCTGGTGGGTTATTTGAACTCTGAAATATTAAAGAAATTATTTTATTATAAGCATAATTTTAAAATAAAAATTCCAAACTATGATAAAACTGGTAATAAAGTTTCTAATTATCTGTACCTGGTTCTCTCCTCCTCCATTTTCTTTCCCCCAGAAGCATTTTACTGTGTGTCCGCTGATTTCTGTATTGTGTGTTGCTTCAATTGCATGTGCTGCAGCCTCCTTTGTTGTGAACCTAATAAACGCATAACCTTTGTCCCTAAATACTCTTACATCTTGTATTTGACCAAATTGTGAGAATGTACTCTGCATCAACTCTTCAGTAATAACATTACTTGTGAAACCTCCACAATACACAGTTGTATTTGTAGGTGAACTCTGGTTGTACACCTCATCAAAAGTTGGCTGTTTGGCTCGTTTGCTACTAGGTGCTCCTTCATTTGGTCTATTAGTAGGTGGCTTACGTGTCGACCAATTCGTACGTATAGAGCGAGAACCCAACCACTGACCATTCATAGCTTGGATAGCAGCTTCGGCGTCGGCCTTCTTAACAAAAGATACAAAAGCGTATCCCTTAGATTTGAGCGTTTGCGAGTCGCGTACTATTCGACAATTAGAAATTTCACCAAACGGTGCGAAAGCCTCACGTAGAATATGGGTCTCTATCTCTGGCGACAAATCTCCAACAAATATGTGATGATGGTTGCTGGTATCCGTCTTGGGTTGATTACCAGGACTTGTGGCCCAGTTAACCTTCATTTCCTTGTCGAGAAACACTCGCTTGTTCATGGCGGCCAGGGCCGTACCCGCTGCCGTATGACTTGTAAATTCAAGAAACGCATAGGGATCGTTGCCGGGTTCGCGAATTATTTTACAGCCTTTAACTTCCCCTATCTGTCCGAACAACGCGCATAGAAATTCTTCTGTCACACTCGCGTCCAAATTACCGACGTAGAGAGTTTTCGGGTGGCTTTCGTCGCCCATATTAGCTTATATCGCAATCTATCGTTTACTTAAATTACGACTATGAACACTAATATCCAAATTACTGTCTAATCAACGTGTTATTTCATCACACAAAACATTGGATGACGGATAAAAGAAAGAAAAATGTCGCAAACAGCGCCTAGGACTTCTCGAAAGACGTTGCTGTTGACTCGTGAAACGTTCACTTTTCGGAAACAAACGCATCTATAGACGAATTTCCGGTAGAATGATTTTAAAATATAGGCGCGAAAAATAAAAATGAGAGATATAAAATCTATGATTGCTTTTAATTATTTTATTTCATCATATACAAATGAGTTTTAATATTATGAATAGACATAAAATTAAAAATAAAAATATTTTTACAGAAAATTCGTGCTTGCCATAAGCAATATAACCTGGAAACATAGACATTATAGTAAACTTTTCCGGAAACGAGTGTCTTTTGAAAGTTTATGAATCATCAATGTGCTATTTCATTTACATAAAGAACAAAATAATTCTGTATTGCTATTGGCTGTTTGACATTCATAGTATAATGTAACCAATAGTAAATAGGTTAGTGTTTGTATGATTCTTTGCAAGTTATACAGATGACAAATATAAGAGGGAAAAGGCAATAATTTTAGTAAAGGCTTAATAAATTAAGGAAAGAAAGATGAAGGAAATTAAAAATAAAGTTGTGATTTATTTATAATTTAGAATATTAAGAACACGATAAAGAGATAAACTTAATAATCTGTGCCGTATATTTGCCCCAACTATTAAAGTACTATTATACTACTACACTAGCCACTATTAAGAATTATTAAAAAAGTATCTTAAGCATCTTTTGAATCATTTTCATATGGTTTCAGGTTTTATACATGACTAGGTGATATCAGGTAATAATATATAGTTACGAAAAGCACTTGACGGCTACTCGTCCTCTTTCATTAACGTTCTCTCATATACGCGTGAAAATCTTGTTTTAATAAATTTAAATAAAAAGTGCAGTAATGTAATTTAGAGTGCGAAAGTAATGGTGAAAATAAACTGTCGAACCTATTTTCTATTTGTAAATATATCACGTATACACACTAATTGACCTTTTAATCAGATGATAGATTTGTTATATAAATTCAAATAAAGTATATAATTCCATTAGTAAAATACCTCAAAATATCATTTTGTTCAGTGTTGCTAGTAATTCAATATTTATTTTTCTAAGATTTTGGATATTATATTTTATGTAGTGATTTTTATAAAATATTTGTATGATTTATTATATCAGTATCTGAAATGACACTGCAGTTCAGATGCTTCAGAACAGTTTCGTGGAAAATAATGAAGTTTAAAAGATTGATCTGCATCCAGATAATGAGTAAAACCAACGTTTTAGCCGACATACCCTCGGAATTTTCGTGTTGTTTAAACACTTGATCACGTATGACAGATTTTTTAGTATAAGCAAAAACCAAATCTTTTAAAGTAATTAGATTTATTTTGGTAAATAAGTTGGTTGGCTTTACATTTACGACATCCAGGGGGGAAAAGGATGGTGTATTCTTGCACCGATCCCACACGGCAGTGCGCCAATTTTGATTATCATTATATTAATATACAAATACTTATGGTCATTATTTTGAGAAACATTATCTCACAAATATAGCACTTTTATAACTACGCCTGTGTCTTTTTTGCAATTATACAGTTCAAGACTTTCCTCTGCTACGCGGTATCTTGAGTTTTAATATTAATGGAATACTACGAGTTCAATAATGAGCTCGAGTTCGAGTGAATGAAAATATTTTTCTATAGAGGAATAACTGTGCCATAAGATAACGTTTAGGATTGGGTCCAACAAATCTAACATTTGCCAAGGATTGCAGTGCTTTTCACTTGGATTAGAATAAGAATAACCTAGCTCAGATTTATTTCCATCCCAAAAAAGTAAGGGGTTCTCTTACTCTAACACTTTCTCTGACTCATTAAAAAATTGACGCATTAATTTAAATTTTAGTACACTTTTGGTTACGTTTTTATTCATTTCCCGTTAAAATTATATAAATATTATTCCAACATCGACTTATTTTTATATACAAGATGTATTGAAAAATTTTAGATTATCAAGTAAATTTTCCTTTTAACTGGTAAGACTAAATTTTTAACACTTTATTCCTTTTTATGGGCGCTTACTAACTTTACATAGTTGAGACAACACACATTTGGTGTTTACAAATATAGCCCTACGAAAGCGTATGGCGAAAAGTTATACTTGATGCCGTTAACCAGTAACAATAGTAAACATGACATAAGTGACATCACGCGTGATGATACATTGATACGATTACGATTGTCATTTGTCACTGACATACACTGTCAGACAATGAGAAAAAGTTTACACATTTTTTTAATAATTCTCTGTTATAGGATGTTTAATTTGTAAAGATTATGCATCTAACAGATAAAACACGTATAATTCTATAATTTTTCTGTCATTAAGTCTAAAACTTTTTTGTTAATAGAGGTTAGAAACCGCAAGAGTGGTACACGTATGCAGGGACTTGGTGTTTAAAAGATATTTGGCTAATTGGGCCTGAAATGACGTGAGTTGAAATCCTGAATAGTAAATTTGATACGATGCTGCCACTAACCCAGAAGGATACAAAGCTTCCGCGCGGTCCCCTAGGTGGGATCCGCGTCAAATTCCAAAATTGGCTCAGGCTCATATATTCGGATAAAAATTCTCGAAACTTATTTTTATTTTTGATACTGAACTTGTCTTTTGCTTTTGTTGAGCTGTTTTATGGGATATGGACCAACAGCTTGGGTAAGTACTAAAACCAAATTTAATTCAGTTTAAAAATTAAATAATACAAATCAATAATCGTAATGAATTAGTTTTTGTTGTGTAATGTACTAATAATATTTTTTAGGTCTCATTTCGGATGCATTCCATATGTTTTTTGACTGTACGGGGTTAGTTGCTGGGTTAGCAGCATCTTTAGTTTCCAAATGGAGGGCAAATGAGCGGTATTCATATGGCTATGCACGGGCTGAGGTCCTCGCAGGATTTGTAAATGGCCTGTTTCTTTTGTTTATTTCCTTCTTTATAATGAGTGAAGCTGTTGAAAGAGCTATAGAACCACCCGAGGTTTGTACTTTTATGAATATTATATAAGATTCTTAATTTAAAATTCAATGACCAAAAATTCTCATGCTATAAATTCAAAATGGACGAAATGTATTGTTATGAGAAGTAACTTTAGCCAAGTGGTTGGGTGACATAAACACGGCGACAGGCTCACCACCTGTCACATTATACTAAAAATATCTTCGGTGGAAGGTGGGTTTGAAGGCACTTAATTGTCTAGACTAGACCTCTGTCTACCCCTGTACTGGGAATGGCGTGAAGATACTTTTTTTTACTGCCATCTTACTTTCATAGCAGTCTCTTTGTAACCCTTAAAATTTTGCAGCTATGCTGGTCTTCTTTGTATATAGCTTTGTTGTCTTTTCTTGATGACTTCTTTTAATCTTCAGTTTCACATAGTATCAGTATTAATTTACTAATAAGTTAGATGTTTATTTGTTATTTGCTGTCCTATAAGAAAATTCCAAATTCCAAGACCTTAATTCCTTTAACATTCAAGATACTTCAATTTAATAGTTAAAAAACTTCAATTTAATACTTAATTGATAATTATAATTAATTTAATAGTTGGTAATAAAATTCCATGTCTTGATCTCTATACTCTTAACTTCATAAATCAATTCTTTAATTTCAGCTGTATTTGCATTTTTATTAATCAGTTTTATGCTTAAACAATTTTATTAGAAATTATGTACCTTATCACTAACTAGCTTTGCAGCAATATGATTGTATCAATTTCATTGCTACATAGATAAAGCATGTTTGTGCTTACTTAGCATACACATGTGTTCACTTGATAAGGTTTTACTCCTACACTTCACTATGAGATATGTTTTTTCTGTTTGAGATAAGTTGTTACATTACCTATATAAGGAGATTGTCTCATTAATTTTCAAGAGCAATTATAAAAACATTAAATAATACTTATTAACAAATATAAACCTGTATTAGCATAGGAAACTGTTAGTTCCCCTGAGTATTGTAAGGATGATAATCTTGAAAATTACGAGACACAAAAAAAAATAACTTCACACCATTTCCAATACTGGGGTAGACATAGGCCTAGACAATTACGTTGTTTTGTCCTACCTTCCACTGATGAAATTTTTAGGACAATGTGACAGGCGGTAAGCCCGACGCCTTCTTTGTGTAAAGATATAATTCGTATTTAAGTTTTTTTGAAAAAACCCATTGGTATGAGCCTGCCACCTGGGGATCGAACTCGGGTCTCTAGACTTGAATCCAGATCACCCAACCATTTGGCTATCATGACAAAAAAATTTGCAAATCATTCCAACTGTCCCACAGGCTTCCATCCAACATCATCCTGTCCAACTGGCTTGACAACGTATAGAAAATAATGTTCTGTAAATGATATCTCAAAAGCCCAAGAACATATGTGCTTGATTTTTGTATGTTGTCAAGTAGAGTATGTTGTCTAGTGATAGGTAATATGTCCAATATTTGGTCTTTCTCTATGTTTCATATTGATAGTCTGATGATCCAGTGGCTTAGAACGGTGGGAATTATGACAGTAAATTTTGATAATCTTTGAAACAGGTTAAAAGGAAATATTACCATATTCATATAGAATATGGTAAAATTCAGGTAGTTTCATTATTTTATGGGATCAATGCCCCTTGCTTACAAATTCCTTAAAAACTCAAAACTATCAATAAAATTACTTCCCTTGTAACAGAAAAATTGTGTACCTAATTACTGATAGTGCTAAGTGAAATCATTAACAAACCATGTCACTGTGTGTAACTATGGTTAAAGTAAGTTGAAAATATTTCATGCATAATATATTAATTCCTATCTAAAATAGCTTCTCTTGACATCAGTTAATTTCCCTCATAAATATTTTATAAATGCAGAATTACCTAAAGTTCAACAATTATCCTTTTTTTTATATAATTGTCCTGCGGTATTTCTTCTAACATTAACTATCTGCCAATGTAAGTTTCGCCAAATTCGTTCCAGCTGCTTTGGAGATTAGCCGAGATTAATAGTACAGTTTAATAGATTCGCTATCATTTGGACATTAAAACAATGAAATCCAATTTTGTTAACTAAATGTTTATATTTTTCTAGATTTTCTCAAGTCTTTTCGATTCCCATACCTCAAGTGCTTTAGCTTTAGGGATCAGAGCAATATATGTGATTTTGTCCTATCTGTATGTGTATTTATTTATGAATATGTATGTTTTTTTTTTTATTATAGTCAGAGATTTTTTGTACTTGAAATCGATTACTTATCAATTTTAAATACTATTTGTTCTGCTCTTCCTTCAGATTTGAAAGTCAAATTTAATATTCACCTAGCTTCTGCCTAGTTTCCTACACAATTCAACCAATTTAAGTGAAAAGCTAATTTACGGAGCTGATTCCAGCGAGACTTCTCTGACCAAAACGAAAACGAAGGCATAACTCGACTGATAATATCAATTGCGACTAGAGATAAAAAAGAAAGAAAGCTTCGAAAGAATTCTATTCAGAAATGCCTGTCATTAAATCGATTGGACAGAACGCCCTGATGGACTCGTTATAGATTTCATGAATTCTTTTAATATATCGTTTTGAACGTTACTTAAGTTGGAACGAATCGTGCAATATAACCAAATACACAATAAAAACCAAAATGTTTAAATAGATATTATGCAATTTTCAACAGAGAATTTAATCTTATAGTGACGAAATCAGCTTGCGTAAGACCAAAGTTTATGACACGACACGTATTTCCTTGAGATTATTTTTTTTACTTTTACTATGGAACTTTGTCAGTCACGATAGCCGAGTAGTTGTGTGATCAGAATTCGAGTCAAGAGAGCCGTCTTCGATTCCCAAGGCTCGTACCAATGGGCTTTTTCGAAAACTTATTTACGATTTATATCTTTGGCTAAGACATAAAGACTACGGTTAAGTGCATAAGTCAGCATGGATAGATAAACCTCAAGTTTTTTAGGATAGTATAGTAATTGTAGTATCAACGGAAAGGCAAAAAATGTCACTGCAAAATTTTTGCTATTAGATTAAGGCTTCTCGTAGTCACTGTGTATGAATTTCACGGCTAAAACACGGTATACATGTACCTCTAATTAATGGAATCTTAGGAGGTAGGTATACAGAGGTAGACAGAGGTCAAGTCTAGACAACTGAGTCCCTTCGACCCACCTTCCACCGAAGATATTTTCGGGACAACGTGACAGGTAGTGAACCCGTCGCCGTCTTTATGTCCAAGCCAACGATGTAATTCGTACATAAGTGTTTGAAAAACCCATTGGTACGAGCCTGCCATCTGATCTAACCATCTTCTGATCCAACTCGGGTCTCTCGACTAGAAATTCCGACCACCCAACCACTCGGCTATCGAGACTACAAAATCTATTCTATATAATTCTCTCGTCGTGTAAGTGCTCACGATGAATTCCGAAACTAACCGATTTTCCCAATTTTTTTAAATCTGTGTTTTGCTGGCGTGCTTAAAATAGGATAGTTTTTATTGTAATGGAGTTGTTGGGTGGTCGGAATTTCGAGTCGAGAGACCCGAGTTCGATCCCCAGGTGGCAGTACCAATGAGTTTTTCAAAAACTTATGTACGAATTTCATCGTTGGCTTGGACATAAAGGCGGCGACGGGCTCACCACCTGTCACGTTGTCCCGAAAATATCTTCGGTGGAAGGTGGGTCAAAGGCACTTAATTGTCTAGACTTGACCTCTGTCTACCCCTGTATTGGGAATTGCGTGAAGGTTAACTCATAAAAAAACAAAATGGAATAGTTCCATACGAAGAATTTATTTTTCGCAGGTGAAACACGAGCGACTGTTGCTGGTGTCGATTCTCGGGTTCCTGGTCAACCTGGTGGGTATATACGCGTTCCACCACGGGCACGGGCATGGCCACGGCCACTCGCACGGCGGCCACGGCCACGGCCACTCGCACAACCACGACCACTCGCACGGTCACTCGCACGACGAAATCGAAGCGCCGACCGGCGCCGGCTCGGCGATCATGCGCGGCGTGTTCCTGCACGTGCTCGCAGACACGCTCGGCTCAGTCGGCGTCATCATATCCGCGATACTGATGCGCACGTTCGGCTGGATGCGGGCGGACCCCATATGCTCAATGGCGATCGCCCTTTTGATCGCCGCCAGTGTTCTGCCGTTAGTGCGCGATTCCGCCGGCGTTCTAATGCAACGGACTCCGACCGCGATAGAGCGCGCCCTGCCCAATCTGTATACGCGCGTGGTGGGCCTGGCCGGTGTTCACGCGGTGCAGGAGCCGCACTTCTGGACGCTGTGCAGTGACGTTCACGTTGGTGCTATTAAATTGGAGGTGGCGAGGGAGGTGGACCCTCGGTACGTTACGGAACAAGCGGCGAGGATATTCCGCGAGGCCGGCGTCAAGCATCTAACAGTGCAATTAGACTATTCCCCCCTCTGATTATAAGCAACGGTCACAAATGTACAGGTCTCCACGTGGTGGAGCGTTCAACTTTGTATATAAGGCATGATTAATTTAAGTACCGAAACAGTGCGCAATAAGTCCGTTGTGTGTGAAATGTAGATGTTTTCAAATTTTATATGATGGAAAATTATAGAATTATTCGCGTATTGCATTACATGTGTTACCTATATAATATTAAATCGAATTTTGTGAAAGCTTGTTTCAAGCTTTATCATTTTTATTGTGAATCCAAAATGTGATACACGGGAATTAAAGTTTTTATTGGTTCCTGAGTAAATGTTGTGCTTCCTATACACCATTAATTGGCTGAGTGTCTGTTATTTTGTTGTCAGTTTGTCATATTTTTGTACATTGCTGGCACACAGAACATCATATAGTATTACAATTTATTATTCATCTGTGTATATTTTTATTTATATATTAATGTTTTTTATTATGTATCTTTATGTTTTAGTCTACTTACACATACATAGCCATAATAATTGTTTATTAAAGAAAAACTGTCTTCTACATTCCATGACTACATTTTTAAATTTTTTTGAATTGAAATAGAAAATAGAAAGAAGAATAAATGAAGTTAAATAATTATTAAAATATGTATTGGTTTGTTTCCTAATTAATTATAATAAGTTCCCAATTTGAATCTGTCGTAGATTATTTTAAAAATCGATTTGATAACAGAAAGTTTATGCAGGATGAAATAAAAAATTAAAGAAATGTTTTTTTTTGTTTCATCCAGCATATTTAACGGTTAAAAATAGTAAGCATTCAATTTGTTTTAAAGTTTTCAATGTTTGTTTTAAAGGTCTACTTCTTTATAGACATATTTCACTTCTTCAAAGTCTGAACTATTGCGACTCTAGCAATTTATTCACCAACCTTTGCCTTTTTTAATATCGCAGACAGCACCATTAACATTGTTGCACGTCTACATTTAAATTACATATGGCATCCCGGCTTAAAAGCTCCCCAAAAACCCTAATTAATTGCGCATATTGAAATATAATTTTAAGGAGCCGATGCAGGTAACAGGGGCCGTTCTTTGTGGCAATAGTTGCGGGAGACCTATGTTTAGTAGTGGACTTTTCAGGCTGTAAATTAAGATTTAAAAATTATTCGTAAATGGTGGAGCCACATCGCGGCTACAGTACGGTTGAGAGATTTCGCCTGAGACAGCAGTTTTTTTTTAAATTACATCAAGCAATTTAAAGAAAATATTGTTCTTCAGTACAATTGCGTGAAAATACCTTCATGTAATAAATCTCATCGGTGGTGTTAAGTGCAGTGCCAATAATTTCATTTTTACCTTCATTCATCCCATAGACGGACTTTGATAAGAATTTTTTGAAGATACGTTTGTTATGCTGGTAAGGTAAGGTTAATAAGTAAATATACATTTATATCTAGGGTGGGTATCATAGTAAAACAAACAGGACTCCTACCAGCAAATCAATGAAACCGTGAATTTAAGGCTCTGAACTCGTACCTCGGATATTATTTAAATATATTGTTATTATATTCATTTATTTATTACTTGACTATTTTTCATATTTAAATAATCAAGACAATCTGTTTCATTATTATATCTTTTTGTTCCAAGAGATGCTTTGTTTTCAATTAACTAAACATTTGTCAAGTAGTATACTATCTGTTTGAAGGCATTGTTTTTGCTGCTAAATAAACTATTTTCTATATATATACTTAAAGTAATAAGAAAATATAGCACTGGCAAAAGCTAATAATCCTGCACGTAAAACATCATAAGTTCTAATTCGCACAATAAAGCAAACATACCAATAAAAAACACCAGTTTTTAATTGTTTTTTTGTAATATATATGTTATATGATCATTGGAAGACGATGGAAAGTGGGTAACAGGTAACCGAATACCAAATGGACTGTAGTAAATCGAAATCGTCGATTACCATTTGAACAGCAGATAAAAAAAAGAGATAGGAAGCTTATAAATATGTTTGAACCTGGACAGTGCCGGAATAAGCAAGCGCGGGGCCCGTAGCAAATTCTTTCAAACAGCCTATTAATAAATAATAAACAAATTTCTTCACGCAATTCCCAATTCAGGGGTAGACAGAGGTCTAGTTTAGACAATTATGTCCCTTCGACCCACCTTCCACCGAAGATATTTTCGGAACAACGTGACAGGTGGTGTGCCCGTCGCCGCCTTTATGTCCAAGCCAACGATATTCGTACATAAGTTTTTTGAAAACCCATTGGTACGAGCTCTTACCTCCAAGCCTCCGTATCCTAAAGATATAAGTTGAAATTTTGAATATCTTTATTTACGCCTGTTACAGCTCAATGTCCGTATCTTTACAGCAATGAAACATTAAAACGAGTATGCTATCTACACCATTATTGTAATATATCTTCACGTCATTCCCAATACTGGGGTAGACAGAGGTCTAGACAATTACGTCCTTTCGATCCATCTTTCACGGAAGACATTTTCTGGGACAAGACAAGGAGTGTCGAGCCCGTCGCCGTCTTTATGTCCAAGCCAACGATATAAGTCGTACATAAATTTTGAAAAACTCATTGGTACGATCCCACCTCCTCGGGATTGATTTCGGGTCTCTTAACTCGAATTCCGATCATCCAATAACTCAGCCATCGTGATTTGGGAAATCCCATTGGTACGAACCAGTCACTTGGGGATCGAACTCGGGTCTCTTGACTCGAAATTCCGACCACCCAACCACTCGGCTATCGTGACTTACAACAAACAGCCTATAGATAAAAAAACTATTTTAATTGGCGGATTGTTTGTTACGATTCTCTATGGCAATGTTAGGGAATCCCCGGTTAATTTTTCAGTGTTATCAACTTCGATCACAAATAATGCTTTGGCCGGGTGTAGTAGTGAAAGTATTTCTAGTTCAAGTAATGACCTAGTACTGGGTTAGGTAGAGGTCTACACATGACAATGAAGTCCGTTCGATCCACTTTTCACCGAAGTAAGCTTCGGGACGACGTGACAGGTGGTTAGCTTATCGACGTTTTAGCCAGGCAGGCACTTTTAATTCATGAAAAAGCGGTAAAATTCGTGAGAAATTACGCAAACCCATGAAAAAGTAAAAGTGACATTCCCCGCGTAGAAGCACCGTTGCTAACCAAAAAGTATATAATCACTACATAGCGGACGTTTGCCTGCTCTAATTCAATTATATATAAAAGGCCTTTGTGCCCGCAATGATTACCAATAAAACTTTTTAATTATTTCAAAATTTAGTTATTATTTTTAGCCACGCAGTAATGTTCAAGGACATTTCTTTTTCCATTTCATATATGAGAAAGCAACGAAAAAACATAATTTCACAATAGAGTTATATGTTTGTTACAGAAACTTAGCCGAACAAGGTGACCTGGGATCGAATCCTACAAGTGATAAATGAATGGTAAAGAAAATATATGGCTAGAGATTGCACAACAGAAGACGATATGTGACAAAATTGCTCGAAGAAGGTTCAAAAGAACTCGGATATCTGAACGAAGTATAAAAAAATATTTTGAAGAGAAGACATTTTCAAAAATATTTTTTTCTTCTCGCTATTCCCAATACAGGGGTAGACAGAGGTTTAGACAATTAAATCCTTTTGACCCACCTTCCATCGAAGACATTTTTGGGACAATGTGACAGGTGGCTAGTATAACGCCGTTTTTAACAAATAAAACTAAATAAAATTCCAAAAAAAATTTATTTTTTACATTCTTACATTAAACACAAATTCGACAATATACAACAAAATTATTAAATAATAAATCTTTATTAAGTAATCAAAAATGTTATATATTAAATTTAAATGTAACGTGACTGTGCGACACGAGATCTTTGCACGGGAATTAGCAACGCGTGGCAATTGTGATGTAGAATAATAAAACTGTCATAATTTGAATGAATAAACTGAATATTTTGAATTTTAATAAAAAAAATATATATATGATAAGCATGGGAAGTTTTAAACATAATATGGCAATACCGACACAAATTGAGGTGATCGCTTTGTGGTTTTGTTACAATACTATGTTTAAATAATTCACGCGCCTCTGATAACTGTTTAATCTATTACAACATGAAAATTGAACACTGGCTTTTCTTTAATATCGAAATAACTTTGGATAGTCTATGCAGTTATTTTTTTATATCCAATATCTAATGGTATTAATTCACAACATAAATAACTTTTCACATACTCATTATCACTTTATAGTACTAACTAGTACTTATTAGATCAGTTCTGGGAAATACATATTATAAAACCACGAGCGTCGCTACATCCACAATTCTAGCACAAGGTGCTATTCAATTAGTTTTTTGGCTTTGAAATAACGGCGCAGGTATAAAACTTGCCACGTGGCCAAACCGAGGAGGCACACCATCGAGAATATGCTGAAGAACAATACTCGGTTGTTTGTTGATTCTGAAACAACACACAGTTATATTAAAGATAAATTTAAAATATTAACTGACATGGGCGGGATTCGAACCCGCGACCACCAACATACCGTGGCCACGCTCTTACCTCCGAGCCTCCGTATCCTAAAGATATAAGTTGAAATTTTGAATATCTTTATTTACGCCTGTTACAGCATTGGCAATATCTACCATATTCCAGCTCAATGTCCGTATCTTTACAGGAATGAAATATTAAAACGAGTATGCTATCTACACCATTATTGTAATATATCTTCACGTCATTCCCAATACTGGGGTAGACAGAGGTCTAGACAATTACGTCCTTTCGATTCATCTTTCACGGAAGACATTTTCTGGGACAAGTGAAGTGTTGTCTGGGACAAGACAAGGAGTGTCGAGCCCGTCGCCGTCTTTATGTCCAAGCCAACGATATAAGTCGTACATAAATTTTGAAAAACTCTTTGGTACGATCCTACCTCCTCGGGATTGATTTCGGGTCTCTTGACTCGAATTCCGATCATCCAATAACTCGGCCATCGTGATTTTGCTTAAATTTCTCTTTAATTTAATAGCAAAAAAGCACAGCGTAACTTATATGTTTTAAGAATTCAATGAATATTGCACAACATATAGACATAATTTGTAATGTTATGTGGGGCTACCTATATTTTCGAGTCAAAGGCGAAAATTATTAAAAACTTTGAAAGAATAAGTGTTATTCAATTCCAATACCTTGCCATGTGGTGTTCAAATTAGGCTTTGTCATTTATCACTCCTACTATTTTTGCGAGTGACAAAAGAGGTTACTGGAGAAAACCCTTGTATAGCCTTCCTTTGTAAAAGCCTTGTAAAGTTTGGGTCTTATACTTTTCATTATCTGTCAATAGCTGGTGCCATTTACAAGATATCAGATTTTTCCGAAGTCTAGTATTTTTTGAGAAGAAAGGGTGTGGTTCTTACGCAGATGCCACAAGATAGTATGATAACCATACTTAAAATATCTAGTAATAATTATGCTTACCGTACATGAGAAGGCTATATACGACAACTTCACATACTAAGCAAATTATGTCAGCTTAGGTTGACTGCAAATAAATTCAAGTTACTAACCATTTGTATTTCTCATTTCCTCCTCTCTCTTCCTCATCAGGTTGAAGTCCTGCACAATGGCTTCAGAAAGATCTTCTAGCCTTTTCAGTTCCAACTCCATAGGCTTTAATTTGGCCGCTTCACCAATCTGTGATATTGTATTAAATTTTATTTTTACAGGTTATAATATTTCAGAAATGTTAATATACTTTGTTAACGCAGACTGGGGTAAGTTTGATCAAAATTGGGCATACTGATTTCAACACAACTACGACTAATGTGTGATTGCTCTATATGGATGGAAAGGGTTTAATAATGTAACTAATTGTATCAAAATTTTTTTTGTTCATGCATTACCCAACTGGGGCTCCACTGCTACTGCATTACTCACTCTCGTATGTATATGACATACTATACTTATGGGGAAAAGTATGATTTCGCCACACCGTCTCTGTACTTGCAATGAGGGGGAGGGGTAATGCATGCATGAAATATGTATCGGTGTAAAAGAGTGTGGTTATTTTAATTTAAAACATACACTCATTTTCCATGAATATTGTATACTTCATAAAACTAAAATATTAAAATTAACATAAACATTGGTACATGGTACATGACAACATTTTCAAACAACCGTTAATGTTTTGTTAATCGTTTTCAAACCACTCACACATATATTACCCAAGTATTCTGGCAGATAGCAGTTGTCAGTACCATAGATCGTCCACCGATAATAAAGATATAAGAACATTATATACAGAAAATTATCCCCAACAAATTGTAGTAGTTGTAATCAATAACATTATGAAATATTTTTTTAAATATAAAAATTAAGCTTTTGTATGTTTGTGCCTTTACTGCAAGAGAAACTGCGAGTGTTCATTAAAGATATATATTGCTTTTTATTCCAAAGTGAAACTTTAACTTGAATTTGAAACTAAAAAATAAATTTCTTCACACCATTCCCAAAACTGGGATAGACAGAAGTCCAGATAACAAAGTGCTTTTGACCCACTGTCCACAACATCACAGAATGTGAGCCTGAGACTGTTTTCATTTCCACTCCAATGATATAAATTATACAAAGTTTTTTTAAAAAAACCCATTGGTATTAGCCTACCATTGGTGATCAAACTTGGGTATCTTGACTCAAATTCTGAACATCCAACCACTTGGATATAGTGACTTATGTGAATGTAACTATGTGTTATTCTTTATTTATGTTATAAATAATATTACATACCCCTTCCTACACTGAATTTATTATTACTGCACTGAATCTTGTCTAGATCTTCTGGTACAATATAACATACATACATACATAACAGCCTGTTAAAGTTTACTGAAGGATATAGGACTCTCCAATAAGATTTGTCATAATCACCACACTGGCCTATAGGTTAGGGATCTCTGTACCTGTACCTAACTACTGAGTTACTACCATCACCAATCGTTAGTCTGTTACTTTTTAACATGAAGGATTTTTTTTTCATAGTGACTATTAGCATAGTGGATAAGCTTTCTTACATTATACAATATTATTTTTTTCACTATTTTAAAATTACTATGAACACAGAGCATTATTGTTTGCATTTTATACACCCATAATATGTGCTTGACTGTGGAGTTGTGGAAGTCAGCTAAAGTAATTTCATAATTTACTTTAATGAATTTTAAAATATTAACTTACACCTTCATAGTTTTTAGCCTCGAATCCAACTTTAATATTCAAAAAGACTTCTTGACTGACTCCTCTTCGTTCTGAAAAATTACAATAATCTTTTAATAATATGAAAAAATGAATGCATGTATATATACATATAGATAAACATCATAATCATTGTTCTGATCTTAAAGTAGCTAAAGCATTTTTGTTACAAAATCAGAAAAAATCAAAGGTACCACAAACACCCAGACTTCAGAAAACATAGAAAAGGTAGTTTTCTACACTGAAACATCTGGGAATTAAGCCCGGCACTACATTAGAAATGGTGACACCTTGAAATCTAGAGTGTATGCCACTTGTTCTTAGAGGTCACCTTTTATTTACATTCACAAAAAAGTCTTTTATTTCATAGTAATTATTTTCATTAAGAGATTTCAAATCAGGAAAGTGCAGTTTGATGCCTTTGGTATGTGAGTTTTTTTTTAATTTAGGTACATTTGTATACTTTGCAGTAAGGGCATCTGGGGTTCCAATCTCTGACTTTGTGGCCTTGTGTTTTAAGATACATTGTATAAATTTATTGTCATTGTCATTCTTTGAATTGTTTACATATAATTACATAGTACTACATATTTACACATATTTTTTTTTATTTTTTTTTTTACATAAAAGTATATGTAAATAATTCAAAGAATGACATGAAAACAAAAGAGGTGTGATTGTGAACTTAGCAATTTATTCTCTTTTGCTACCTCCAATGGTTAAAATGTTATAATGATATGTATTACATATTTTTGCTCCAAAATAATATGTAATGTTACTTTTCATTTAAAGCTACTGCTTATGTTATGTTATTCAAAGACAAAACTTTATTATTTGAAAATTTTGGCTTGTTAAAATCTTATACAAATTTTAAATAGTACACTAATTTGCAAAAACACAACTTTCTTAGAGAAGTACTAGGATACAGCTTTAAATTCTGTTAAAGATTTATCAGTTGCTTGATAATTAAGTTTATCTAATGAATTAGATTTATGTCAATAGCTATAAATGCAATTTCAAAAATAAAATATTCTACTACAAGTTTAACAAGTACCAAGAGCAAGTGGCCTCTTGCAATCCTTTTTTCACAACACAACTTGATTAAATCATGTAGATTGTGGCCATACATTAGGTATACTTTAGACCTTTCCAAAAATGTGAAAGCTAAAATTTACTACCTGAAGGTGAGGCAGACAAGCTGGTGAATGGCACTACTGGTACTCTTGTATTATAGATTGTTACGCAGACTTGGCAAGCATATATTGGAGATATTGTAATTGTTGATCAATCATAATAACTCTGATACTTTGATAATAATACATTGCGACTAGATTGTGTATGTGTACACCATTTTAGTACTATAAACAAGGATGCCATACCATAAGAAAATAAAAACTAGGTAACATACTTACCAGGGGGTACTTTTGATATGAAACAGACTTCAAAAGTATCGTAAGTCTCTGTCACAAATGTGAACTTTCCTTTGTTTATTGTGTCTTTCTGTGACAGAATGTGGCCTTTGGAATCCTTTACCTAATGAACATAAATAAATATTTCTTATCAAAAAGGTACAAATACATAAAAATAATAAGAACAATATTAAGAGCGTGTAATATTTAACGACACTAAATTGAACTTGAATGAACGAAAGTTTAGGATTATACTTTCACAAAATGCTCCAACATTGTAACTTTAGTTATAACCAGAATAAAACATTGGGCTTACGATATAGTCCACTCTTTGTCCAGCTGCATCGGCTACTTCATATTCTCCAGCAACTAGCACATTAGCGTGTAACTCTTCTTTCAAACATTTCTGTGTGTTAGGAGCCAAACTCCACATGATTCCATGGCATCCGTGCCAGAAAATACTCAAAATTAAAACGAGATAACCCACCTCCATCTTTTAGTTTAGTAAGTTTAGTTCATTAATATACACAAAAGAAGACAAATTTCATAGCCTCATGAGCAAAAAACAAACATTCTTTGACAAAAAGACCGATGAGTTGGCCCAATCCCGTAAAAATCAACGTCGGCGTTTTGCAAGGAAAGTTGCAGTCAGATTTGGGTTGCCAGTTTCCATTAACAATATAACGCTATAATCTATGGTTTCTTTACTCCCATAGATACTCAGTATTCAAACAAAACTCCAAAAAATAAAAATAAACCCAAGAAACGTCTCACCAATTTTTAACTCAGGTTAGACTAGACATATGTTGTTGCTTACATTCTTTTATGAAATATAATTCATTTCGCAACATTTTTAAATTAAACATGTTTCTCTATTATTATTTATTACGTTATAAGATGGTATGGATAGTGTCGACAGAACTATGTATGAAAGGAAGAAATATGACTACTTTCTTTATTTTGTCTTACTTTATTTACTATCTTTATGTTACTAACTTACTGCTATAATATATTTTAATAGACCAATTTTAAAAATGTTATAAAATTAATTATATGATTTGTTTATTTTACTTTACTTTACTTTAGTAGGTTATGATCTTATTCCTAAATATAGGGTATAGAAATAAATAGGACATTTTACTGTGTAAGGAAAATAAAAATCTCTCAGTCTTGTCTCTCTTCTATCTCTCTCGACTATATTGCAAGTACAAACAAGTTTAATTTTTTATACATTAGATAGGCATTACATTACATACATTGCTCCGATCCCAATGTGAGATGCTAAAGCGCTCGAGATATGGGAAACAACGAAGGCACCACAAACACCCATACCCGAGAATATGTAGAAAAAGTGATTTTTCTACATTTACCCGACTGGGAATCTAACCGGGACCTCGGGATGGCGACAGCTTGAAACCCGTCGTCTACGGATGTCGTCAAAATGCCTCTTCATAAATCATTTCTTTAAAACGATGGCTCCATAATCATAAAAAATCTAGTCAGATTTTTTATTTCTTCATTCTGTATTTTACATTTCTGCATTTTTATAAAATTAAAACTGATGTATATGTGACTAAGGGCGATGCGTCACATACATTAATATTCGTAATATAGCATTCTTGCATGTGTCGTAACAAATCAAAGGATGGGAAATAAATACATTATCTTAGTTTGTAAACATTCAATAATATATCGCGCAAAACTATAAATATTAACAAATATAATAACAGTTAAAAAATTATAATAATATAATAACAGCTAAGATGGTTTGGCCATGTCGAGAGAATGAATGAAGAGCGATTGACGAAAAAAGTGTATGAAACGAGTGTAGGAAGGGGAAGACCTAGGCGGACGTTTCGAGACCAAATCTGGGACGTCCTGAAAAAAGGCCAGGTCAAGAGTACCCTGAATCGAAGAGAATGTATGAAGGGATTAATGAAAGTGGACGAAGCGAAACAAGTATGTAAGGATCGTAGCAAGTGGAAAGAAGTGGTCTCTGCCTACCCCTACGGGAAAGAGGCGTGATTATATGTATGTATGTAACAGTCAAAAAAATATTTCAACAATATAATTCATTAGAAAATATGACTGTTAAGCTCACTAATTTTAGATGCTAATTACTAATTATAATAACAGTTAAAAAAATATTTCAACGATGTAATTCATTGGAAAATATAAATGGTAAGCTCACTACTTTTGGATGCTAATTTTTCGCATCACTATTTCACTACCTAATGTCAAATGTCAAATATTTATAACCTAATTCCGATTTAAAAACATAATAAAAAGTTTTAAATATCATACAAATTGCAAAGTTTATAGTAAGGATATGGATATTACAGTGAAGCTGGTTCACTATTCAGATAGACGAATAAAATAAATAACTGAGCCATATAAACAAATTGGACTGAAGATTGACATTTTGCCATAGTTTAAAATTCTCTGTTTTGTGTAATAATATGATATATTCGACGAATTTAATGTTACTATTTGTTTCAAATACATTCTGTATATTTAAGTAAGTCACAGGTCTTCTAATAACGTGCAAATGGTAGACTTTTTACATAATAGTGCAACGTAACTAACCCTATTACGACATTTGTAGCTAACAAATACATAATCTTTGACACATTTCGATCTCAACCTTTAATTTTATCACATTTTACAGCTTCAAATTTTTTTCGAGATGAGGTTGCAAAAATTTTTAATTTTTTAAAAGTGAACTTTATAACTTAAAGTATTGTCAAAGTCTTAAAAAAGTAGTCTATTAAAATAACTAATATAGGTCATTAGATACTATAAACCATTACTTCAGTCTAATGTCAACTCAAACATTTTAATTGCACAATTTATTGTAATATTCTAGTAGACAACTCAATAGTGGAATTAATAATGACCTTGCCTATGAAGCTAAGAATTTCAGGTTCAAACCCTAATAGGGGCATACATTTGTGTTATAAATATGAATGAATCTTGAGTATAATTCATGGATGTTTATAAATATTTTTATATTTGTTATGTGGCTATATTGTACAATTACCTTGGAAATTGAGACAACAATAGGCTACCAATCTGTTACACTGTTCCAAATTAGCTCTGGGAGGAAAGTGTGTTGAAAGTACTTTCTTGTAAAAACCCATATCTACCTTCTTAGGAAAATTGTGTAAAGATATAAAAAAAATATTGCTGTATTTGAATTTAATTGTTAGAATGTGAAAATGAGATATACAGTCAAATTAAAATATCACCAGTATGAAAACAGACTTAATTTTTAAGTTTACAAGGGTGTGTTTGTATTTTATATGGGTTTTAGCAGTGCTCAGTAATTGTGAATTATCATTACTTATTTTCAACAAATAACAACAATAAAACAACAAATAACAGTTGTGAATCTAGTATCTAGTAATAAAGTATGACCAAAAGATAGCTAAAGCATAAACTTTGATAGAATTATTATGGCTAAAACAATAGCAAAGGCTATACTCTGTGTACTCTACAATTTAGTGTTATGATGATGTCTTGCTCTTGCATGTCTTTTACTACTACTATTACCTACATAAACTTATTTTGTCAATTAATGAAAACTAGACTTTAATATCATAATATTTGGTGTTTGTGGTGTCAATAAAGCTAAGTCTAAGTGTGGATTTTGGCATCCATTGCTCATAACAACTATCATAAAACCTTTACTAAAAATTAGATGCATTAACACCAATGGTTTTTAGTGTTAGCAGTGCATGGTAACAGATGTAATTAAGAGCATCATATTACATAGCAGACACAACTTAAAAATTATACCATTTAATAAATTGTGTATTAAAAATGTTACAGTAAGGAATTTTTATTACATAATTAAATTTTATATTATTCAAAAAGTAGCAGCCTGTAACTGCACACATCTAGGCCTTTGAGCATAGGTATAAGAGTAGAAGAATGTGCAGACATTCACATTCTCATAGTCTAATTCATTGCACCAGCTTTCTATCCCTCACTGATTACTCTGATTCTATATATCTAGGACATAATTTAACACGGTACATGATAAAAAAATATTTCAATATTATTTATTAATTATTATAAATTCATTGAAATGGGACTAATAGCTGTCACAATTTAGAGTTTTGATGCTTGTTCACAATTATTATTATTCATTATTAATTATCATTAAATGATAAACATAAATCTAATTATGATGATAGCCTTACAAGGACTTAATTGTTAAGACCTCTGTCTACCCCAGTTCTTGGGACATGTTTGAAGTTAAAAAAATCTAATATATTGAAATATATCAAGCAATTTAAGCCTATGAACTGTATGTATTATTTTTTGAAAAAATCTTCCATCCACGTAGCTACCTACGTGGATGTAAAACAATTGCTACTATTTTTACAATCTACCTTCATGTTTAATTTACTATACAGCCTCTATAAGTACTTTTATATTTTCCAGATAGTTCCTGTATTGAATGAAGCTATCCTTGTGCCGTTTGCTTAATAGCATGTTTCATCCAATTATGCATTGTAAATCAATAACTTATGGATGAGGTAAGTTATTAATTTTATGAAATAAATAAGTAAATATCCTTACGCAATTCCCAACACAGGGGTAGACAGAGGTCTAGTCTAGACAATCTATGACCCCACCTTCCACTGAAATATTTTCGAGACAACGTGACAGGTGGCACGCCCGTCGCTGTATTTATGTCCAATCCAACTATATAATTCGTACATAAGTTTTCTTTGAAAAATCCATTGGTACGAGCCTGCCACCTGGGGATTGAACTCGGGTCTTTTGACTCGAAATTCCGACCTCCAAACCACTCGGCTATCGTGACTTCATTATATTAAAAAATTTATTATAAACACACACTTGTGTTTGACATGCGGCATTAACGTAAGAATGATATTTTCGTTGCTGATCGTGGGTGTGGTAAGACGCGACTAAGTGCCTTAAAAATGCAAATAAACTACTCATAGATGATGACCGGTAATGGTTATTTCAAAATTTCGTCTTTTCGAAAAATCTGCAAAAGTCCACTAAGACAAGGTCTCTTTCCTTGTGGGTGGGTTTGCTGTGATCGCCACGCTTGGCGAGCGGATTTGCGATCGTAGTACCAGACACCGCACCTTGGACACCTCTGCCCATTCCAAGATTGCTTTATTATGGTCTGGAATATTACGAGATGATTATCCCGTCAATAGGGCCTTCATTATCTCAATGGTTACCAGTAAATGACGTGATAACGGTTCCTGAAAATCAAAGTGACCCAGGTCATGAAAAGTTGCATCTTAGGTGCGAGATGTCTTTTACTGCGATTGCCAACTCTCGAGCTAAGCGTTGTACCCCGAACTTCAGCGATTATGATAAAAACTTTTTAATAAAGAGCCCTACATCCTGGAGTAAATTATTATTGCAGACCATAAAGAACGAAAAAATAACATACTTTTCACTATTGGTGGAAGGCAGGTATTGAAGATATTAGGTGTAACATGTGATATAGTAAAAATAAACATGTTTCAGCTAATTTCATCAGCTACATAAACGGCTTGTGAAAGTCCATCGCAGGTCTTAGGTCTTATGCGTAAAGGACTGTTTACCATTATGGTAAACAGTCCTGTACGCGGTTCGCTTCTCTGAGCAGATGCCTTTCACCTTATACGCTACAGCCCGTCACCGGTCTGCTGAATATTCATCTATTGCTATGCTATTTTTCGAGATGGTTATGCCGCCATTGGTGGGCAACAAATTGCATTTTCAAAGTCTTAGTCGCCTCTTACGACACCCTCGGAAAAAGAGTGGATAATAGTACACTCATACCACCATATGATACCACACGGCTATTTAAAAGCTGTGAATGCGAATAAAAAGCTGCGTTTTTCGTGTAGAATCATAGTATATTTAAGTAAAAACATGTACAACATCGTTTTATTTAAAACTCGATGAATTGAAATAACACTGAAAACACTCGAAATTAATTAAGCCGTAATTTGAATAATGGTTTTCCGAAATGAGACGACTAATCAGGTATTGCTAAAATTTTGTCGGTCCACAGATAGTGAAAAATAATTTACTTATTTTGAAGGCATCAATGACTACTATCGAATGTCAACTGCACACTTTTAATTATTTAACTATTCGAAGTTTCTCCTCGTGAGCATCTAAACAAAGCTACATAATTCAAAACTTGGTTTCATTTTTGAAACACATTTCTTAATTCACCTTAGCTTTGTGTGCGCTACGCTGACAATGGAAACTGTATTCTACTTGCCACACATTCTTCCTTTTGCTTCTTTTACATTAATAACTGTATTTAATATTTTTACATAATTCACGATAGCCGAGTGGTTGGGTGGCCGGAATTTCGAGTCGAGAGACCCGAGTTCGATCCTCAGGTGGCAGGCTCGTATCAATGGGTTTTTCAAAAAACTTATGTACGGATTATATCGTTGGCTTGCACATAAAGACGGCAACGGGCTCACCTGCCACGTTGTCCCGAAAATATCTTCGGTGGAAGGTGGGTCGAAGGGACTTAATTGTCTAAACTAGACCTCTGTTTACCCCTGTATTGGGAATTGCGTGAAGATATTTATTATTATTATCTATTACATAACTGTATCAATAATACATAACTGTATTATATTTTTATCTTAAAAGTATTTAAAAACAATCGTCTCATTGTCGTGTATATGCATATTTAAAAAAAAAAAGATCTAGCATTTCACAAAACAATGCTAGCCAGAGGTCTGAACAATTTAGTCCTTTCGGACCACATTTCACCGAAGCTTATATAAAAAAACATTAGTTATGCTGAATAATATTACTATTAACTAATTTTTTTTTGTAGAAAAGTGAGGCTCACGTGATGGTAAGTGATTACCGCCGCCCATGGACACCCGCTATACCAGAGGCTTAGCAGATGCGTTGCCTCCCTTAGAGTGAGCTCCTCCCCCAGAATTGGGGGAACGGGGTGTGTGGGCCACCGGTTATCTGCACTCACCAAACGAAACGCAGAAGTTGGTTAGACTTCTACTTCACGCCGATATTCTGTGAGGTCGCGGTACTTCCCCGGTCGAGCCGGCCCATTCATGCAGCAACAAAAGCTGATGCGTGGCTCTATCACTGTTAGATTTCACTTGAGCTGTCTGTCGAATTAGCAATATCAGCGATAATCCAATCAATCCTTAAATCAATCCTTTTCCTGGAACGAATCCAGCTCTGGTCAGAGAAGGGAAGTTGTCAAATCTTACTACGTAAAGAAAATCGTTCAGCTGATTAGACAATTTCGTCGATATCACCGGATCTGCCTGTCCCTTATTTAGCTATAAATAATATAAATATCTTCATGGCATTCCCAATACAGGGGTAGACAGAGGTCTAGTCTAGACAATTAATTCCCTTTGACTCACCTTTCACCGAAGATATATTTTGGGACAACGTGACAGGTGGTTAGCCCGTCGCCGTCTCTATGTCTAAGCCAACAATGTGAATCGTACATAGGTTTTTGAAAAATCCCATTGGTACGAGCCTGACACCTGGGGATCGAACTCGGGTCTTTCATCTCGAATTCCGATCACTTAACCACTCAGCTATCGTGACTATTACCCTTACTTAACCAGTTCCTTATATTATTTATAGTTTGTTTATTTTTTATTTATTTGTGGCAGTCACGATAGCCTGGGGGTTGTGGGATCGGCATGCGAATCAAGAGACCCGAGATCGATTACCGAGTGGTAGGCTAGTACCAATGCGCTTTTTTTTAAACTTATGTACAACTTATACTGTTGGCTCGGACATAAAGACGGCGACCAGCTCACCACCTGTGAGGATGTTCCAAAAAAGTGACTTCGAAAGGTAGGTCGAAAGGACTTAATTGTATGAACCTTTGCGTACCCCTAATTAATATAAGATTAAATGCTGTGCAAGTTGGTTAGAGCTCTGGTAATTATTCTACGATTATTTTGATAACTATAATAAAATCATGTAACGCATAGACATGAATTGGGCCTGGTAGCCCAGACAGACATCTACCCTTTCGTCAGTTTTAAAGTTAATTTTTAAGTTATCCCTTAAGGACCCGATTCCTTAAGGGATAACTTAAAACTGTTTACGACCGAAGTCACTCAATGTATAATTCATATACAATTTATTATTTACTCAATATAGTTTTACTATTCACATTTTTCATTTATCTCCGGACCCAACATTGAAGTCCATGCAGACGAAGTCGCGGGCAGAATTTAGTCAAAAATAAATTCCTTACGTTTAAAGTCTTGTACATAGTAAAGGAGATGTAACCAGTGACGCAAAATTCAACTGGTGCCAACAAAATGAATATCATAATTTTTCTTGGTATTGGTTTTGATAAAGGTTTTTTCATACCAAAACATAATGGTCGCATTATGATTAATACGAGAAGATGATATGGCAATCATTTAAATAACTTCGAAAAATAGGTCTACGCTAGAGACTACTAGAGTATTTTTGTTTTGTTTTCTATTACTAAACTGATATTTTCACAATATAAGCTATTGTTCTTCATGTTACAAATAATTTTCTCAACGTAGGTACTTAGAAATGGATTTATCAATTGTTCCTGAATTCCAAGTGTTTGTGAGTAAACTTTTGTTTACTTACACCTCAAAATATAAATTTTCAAATCAAAATATAAATTATGAATATGGTTATTCCATATTTACTACAGTATTAAGTTATCTATATGTGGAGAGACCTTTTAAATTCCTGGGCATCAGTCTTGGATATAACTGCACGATGGATAACGTTGGTCTCTCGCATCAAAAACGTATCGTGACATTTCTGTCTTGATGCCATTTTTTGTCTAAGATTTCAGATACAAATGCACCTGTCTCCGGGGATGCATTCTAGTGACAAAATAAAGGAAACACCGAGTACTCATCAACTCAATACTCAACAATTTATTGCGTTCTCATGTGTGTACAAAAGGTTCTTGAAATAACATGTTCGTATCAACATGAACCCGGATAGGGCACAGCAATTTCTTATACAGTTTTTTAATCAAATATAATTAGGAACAAAATGTAAATATAATTAGGAACAAACGAAACCATTTTTTATAATATTCCTTACATTGGTTCTTAAGAGCATTAACTTTTGATATAAATTAAAATAAAGACCTGAAGCTCAGAGTTTAAACAGTAGAAATGCAATCGACAAAACTTTACGTGTAGTCTAGTCTAGTAAAAAGAAGTAACAAATATTATAAAACTAAACTTCTGTAATCCTTTTTACTATGAAAAGGATAGGTGAAGGTGAGGTTGGAATCGAAGCGAAGTTCAGAAACCTTAATTTAATGTAGTGTAATGTGCTCATAATACTCTTACAGAAATTACACACTGTATAAAGAAACCGTTTAACGGCTTGCAAGGGGCTTTTCGATTGAACGAACTAAAAGAGCATAATTTATTGCATCGCCAGCTACAAGTGCATGTTAATCGGACGATGTAAATACACGATGCAATTGTGATGTAACATTATACAATGAAAATGAGAGTTGCGAGTTGTGACGCGAAAATGTACTTTACTGCGCTCGGTTCCATTCAGCTGGCTCGGCCGTGACAATGTGCGGTACGTGCGCGCGGGGGCGGGCACGCCGCGAAACTGGGTCGCTCGCGATGTGTTGTCAAGTTCAAGGCCACGATGGGCTCCTGATCGTTCATAGATGGCGTTGCTCGATTCGTAGTTTGAAAATTTCGCGAGCGGGCTGCGGCGGACGGAGGGGAGGGCTAAGCGGGAATTTTTGGTGCAACACACGACACGACGGACGACGCTGCTGCACTCGTGTGTCGGACGTCGCGACGCGCAGTACTCTCGTGGCGCCAGATCTGAATAGATAATAGTTAACCTAGTATCCTGACAGCACAAGAAGCCGACATGGACTGGATGGAGGAAGTGGTGCGTACGTTTTGTAATATACATGTCATGGTATTTAGGAAGCTATGTTCCGCTCAATTCCCGACGACTATTAAGTTTCGTGTGCGAAATTTTTATTTTGCCTTGACCTATCCTAACATTTTATCAACTCACACTGTATTCAACTGTTGGATACTTATCGAAATTGTACACACTACGCATTTATTGTGTTACTGTAACGAATGTAGTGGTGTATTCTATTTACTGGATGAAACTGGGTCACAAATATTTTAAAGTATCTCTGTGGTAAAAAAAAACTATCGCGTCCAAAGCCTACACTTTTATAATTAAAAACGAAAATAAATATGTGTATGCCAAGTTTTACAATACCTGTTTCTTAGTATGTAATTGTTTTGAACGTACTTAATTGCATCGTTTGCAATTATATAAACTAGGTCACTGTTATAATAATTTTATATAATTAAAATAAAAGGTATTTAAGATATTATAAAATATTTCGTAGTTTTCTTTGCTAAGAAATAAAATTGGCCGAATCCAAAATAATGCCGGTGCCCCACGTGCGAGACGCGAACGTCGCGCCGTACCCGACCTGCCCCAACGCTCATCGATCGCGCCGCCAGCCATATCTTAGCCGCCTAGCGTTCCTATGTCTAACGGCTTTTTATCGACACCGCACGCAACTACGCAATGTATATCAGATTTTTTTTTCACTACAGAACATAGAACATCGTTTTTAAAAACCGTTTATTTATTTGATGCCAGTTTGAATTTATGAAGAAGTCAAAATTAGAATTTTATTTTTTATTTTGTTATAATTTTTAAACATGGTAGACTCATTAGACTTTAGATTTTTTTAAATAACAGAAAAAAGGAATGCGACATTTTTTTAATTTTTTCTTACTTCCGTTTTGTTTAGGTAATTGTCTCAAAGAAAAAATTCCATATTTTTTGCCTTGTAATTGACTCGATATATTAGCTATGTTAACAAATATTAAATGGTGTTAAAATAAAATATTAATTATATATTCCAAATTTTACACATTTTCATTGTTTTTGGATAGTTTCTTCTTTTGTCTTTTATAATGGCAAGAAACATGTATCATCACTTTGTAATAATTTAGTATTAAATTTTTAAATAAATAAATAAATATTTATTTGTTTGATGGCAGGCAAGAGAAAGCTTTTGCTGCTGCAAGGCCGGACCAACAAGGATCACGGCCTTGCTGAATAACGCCATGAAATAAAAGTACCTATTGTTTCTTTGACGACCTCCGTGGACGAGCGGCGTAAACACCGGTTTTCAAGGTGTCGCCATCTCTATGGTCCCGGGTTCGATTCTCGGACGGAACAATGTGGAAAACCACTTTTCATTTAAATGAAACGCGATAAATTTCGTTTATTATAGTTTGCGGTAAACTGGAATTATGTACATAGGATGATTACATCGTATGATTAGAAAAAATTATTTATTTGCGTGTTTTAAAAAGTTTGAAAACGGAAACTACGTCGGAAAAAATAGGCATAGACAAGAATTTATTTAACATTAATTAGAAAAAAAATATAGGCATGTCTGCTCCGCTTACGTAATCTAGGCGGGTCACTGGTAATTTTAAAACAACTTATTTCGTCAAGTTATGCATATTTATATAAAAGAACCGTCCGGAACGTTTTTTTATACAAATACATATACATATATAGATAGGTGGCAGGCTCGTACCAATGGGTTTTTCAAAAACTTACGTACGAATTATATCGTTGGCTTGGACATAAAGACGGCGACGGGCTCACCACTTTTCACGTTGTCTCGAAAATGTCTTCGTGTCAAAAGGGACTTTATTGTCTAGACTAGACCTCTGTCTACCCCTGTATTGGGAATTGCGTGAAGATATTTTCTTTTTCTTTTTTTTTATATGTAGATAGAAACATCATCACATACATTGCTTCCATCTCAAGGTAAGATGCTAAAGCAGTTGTGGAAAATGTAGAAAAAGTGGTTTTTCTACATTGACCCGGGAACCGGGAATTGAACCCGGGACCTCGAGATGGCGACACCTTGAAAACCGGTGTTTACGCCACTCGTCCACAGAGGTCGTCGAATTAATAAATACATAACGATCTGTAAATGACCACTGCAGTGCATAACTGCGATAACATCTAACCCCAGCCTGCCTCAACGTAAATTGACTTGTTATTTCATGAAATCTCATAATCAGGTGGTCGCCATTAGATGGCTAATAAACCAACATACATGCGTGAATTACGGAATATAAGACCGCTGCAGGACTTAAGTCCCCACCAAAAGAAGGCACATCTTCACGCCATTCCCAATACGGGGGTAGATGCAGGTCTAGACAATTAAGTCCTTTCGATCCACTGTCCACTGAAGACATTTTTTGGACAACGTGACAGTTGATGGACCCGTCGCCGTCTTTATGTTTAAATCAACGATATAAATCGTACATAAGTTTTTAAAATGTCACGATAGCCTAGTGGTATGGTGATCGGAATTCGAGTCAGGAGACCCGAGTTCGATCCTCGAGGCACTTAGCAATGGTTTTTTTTTCAAAAATCATAAGAATGACTTGCCATAATTGCCACTCTTGGCCAGCGGTTTGGAACCGTTGTGTTGGTATTTTGAGATGGTTATCCCGCCATCTGTCAATACTTAATGACATTTTGAAGCCCTTTTGCCTTTAGTCGCCTGTACCATAGGCGTGCGGTTTAGTTACGTAATAATGCCGTATATGATATACCGTCGACATTTTTATATAATTCATTAAAAATCATTATTTAATTAGTTAACAGTTATCTATAAACAGTTACTCGAAAGAAGACTTCCTCGCAATTTATCAATATTAGTAATAAAATATTCCATATATAAACAAAGGCACAGATAAAAAAAGAAAGTTTAATTTCACCACGTTCGTGTATATCTAATCTGTGAGTGCAAATATTATACGTATACGAAGCGATGCATATGATAATGCTGTGGGCTGGCCTTGGCCGATCAACTTATCTACTCCTAATCCAACTACATGTTCCTATGTGTGTGTGTGTGTGTAACAAGAGACTGTTCTTTGTTTTGTGCGTCGCGACCACTTTTAAAAATGGCTGTTGCCAAGTCCGCTCGCAGCGGGCCTTTGGGTAACTAGGTTAACTAATCTTGTTTTACTTATTCCATATTAAAAGTCTTTAATTGACTTTGTATGCTTGATTACGTTCCTGTCGCGATAATATATAACTATTTCGTCGGTAAATACGTGATATTTTTTTTTAAATTGTCATCGTCATAAACTGTCTTTGCCTCTTTGATTCGCTAAAATAAAATATGATTAGATTTTTATTATAATATATTTTGCAACGATTGTAAGAAAGACTGTTTGATCTCGGTGATTGCTGAAGTTCGTTGCGCTCGTGAAATTAATATCCAAAGGGCGATTTCTGAGTTTAAATCAGTAGACTCCTTCTCCGTCCAGGAGTCGCCTGGATTAGTATCTACAACAATCTTATCCATCTCATTAATTTCAGTTTGATAGTTAAAGCTCAATAATTAATATCATTACGGACTACAGGGTGTTGGTATTTCGTGTTGTTCCTGCGAGATGTCAACATATCTATAGCTATTTCGATTGAAGGTATTTCGTAGGTCCCCTGTGCCTGCAGTTGCCTTTTTTCATCAGGTGTTCAATTCGCTCATTTTTCATTCATTCATTCATGTAACTTTCATTCGTTCAGAAACAAATCCAGAAATTAAATTTAATTTGAAATTTGGGTTTCATCTGCCATTTCATACGCAATCCCTTTACATAAGCATTACGCAGTACACATTTTAATGAAGACGTATGAGAAATGCGAATATATTACGCGACAGCTTGATAAAAATATCAGTTAGGCGTCGTTATACGTAATCGAAGGACGATTTGACTGTTTATAATATTGAAAGTACGTTATTAGTTTTGGCAGTATTACACTGCCTCATCCACCGTAATGTTGCAGTAAAGTATGAAAGCTATTTGGTAATACTACGGTTTAAAATTATGTAACTTGCTGCATTACAATATATAAATGCCTCTCTTTCTGATAAAATTTTTCTTTTGTTTTCTATTATTTATTGTCCATATTTATTTGACAAGATAGAAATCTAAGCAGTATTGTTTGAACTAGAATACATACATACGTAAGATCATGCCTTTTTTCCGTAGAGATAGGTAGAGACCACATCACTGCTATGCCACTCCGTATCTTGCTAATTATTATTATTTTTTAAACAATTCATTACTTTAGTATAGAGTTAAAAGTGAATAGAACTAAGCTAAGATAAGGACCCGAGAGAGCCTAGTGGTCAAGGTCCTCGCTTTAGAAATTGAGTCATTCCATTTTCGATCCCCCAGCCCACGTCACAAAAATGTTCGTAGCAATTATATTTGCAAAAATATCGTGAATATCTGAATAATAAAAAAAAAGTCAACATTATTCAGCAGCTGCGTTGTTTATATTAACCCAACTTCGTAAAAGGATATAAATTTGTCTTTTTGATATTCATTATAATTAGAACTTGTTAAAACAGAATAATCTCAGATACTAAGCAATCTCAGGATCGTTATAAAAAGTACGTGCGGTTTCCTGTTAGTGTGTGCGTGCGTGCGTGCGTGCGTGCGTATGCTCTTACTAGAAAATGAAAGTAAAATTAGCTTTAGTGTACATTAAGCGAGGTACAGTAATTAAAATTATAAGAACATGAGTACAACAGGCGGCCTTTTCGCTTAAAAAGTGATCTCTTAAAAGCAATCTTAGGTAATAGGTTTCTTGTAAAAAATAAGAGAAGTAATAAATGAGGAAAATTAAGTGATATATGATAAAAATACATATTATTAACACGATAGTTACGATAGTCGGGTGGTTGAGTTGTCGGAATTTCGCGTCAAGACACCCGAGTTCGATCCTCAGGTGGCAGGCTCGTACCAATGGGTTTTTAAAAATTTTTGTAAGAATTATATCGTTGACTTGGACATAAAGATGGAGTCGGGCTCGCAACCTGTCACGTTGTCCTAAAAATATCATCGGTGCAAGGTGGGTCGAAGGGATTTTATTGTCTAGACTAGACCTCTGTCTACCCTTGTATTAGAAATTGTGTGAAGATATTTTTACTTTAATTTCTATGTAATAAAAATACATATTATTAACACTCAAAAACAGGAAAGTTATATATAAAAGATTAGAACATAATGTTTATTAAAAAGAATTTATTTTCTGTCATGAAAAAATTACAGATAATAAGGTTAAGTGGATAGGTGAAGAGGTTTTAAAGATAAAAAGAAATCGATACGGTTTAATTCCAAATTTCAAAGACGTAACAGTAAAAGAGTTTTCAAAGAAGCAATCCTCGCATAGCAAGCAAAATCCTCGGTGGAAGGGTCAAAGGGATTTAATTGTCTCGACTAGACCTCTGTCTACCCCTGTAATGGGAAGAGCGTGAAGATATTTATTTATTATTACTTATAGAAGAAAAGAAGAGTATTTAACAGTACTTGGCGGAAAATAATTTTGACGTGTGTTCTTTAACTACAACTTTATTTTTATTAATCGTTTTAGAGCTGTGATAGCCGAGTGATTGGGTAATCGGAATTCAAGACAAGAGACTTGAGTTCGATTCCCAGGTGGTAGGCATGTACCAATAGGTTTTTTTTCAAAAACGTATGTACGATATATGTCGTTTATTGGATATAAAGACGGCGACGGGCTCACTTGTAATGTTGTCCCAAAAATATGTTCGCTGGACGGAGGGTCGAAAGGACTTACTTAGCAGATCTCTGTCTACCCCCGTATTATGTACAATAATTTTTCAATAAATATTTATGTAAACATAAGCCGTATGCGCCTACATATGTATTTGCTTTATTCTGTTATCAGGAATTATTAAATACGTAAACATATAAAAACATTTTTGTTATATGTTTTATTGAATAATGAATTCGCACTGGTTGAAATTGATTAGTATTATTGCGTCTCATAGCCACGCAGTGCTACATAAGCCGTTATCTCGGAAACTGCACCATGTATACAGTGTTGGGGTCTGAACGGTCACGGACGACCGCTGATAACTTCAATGTATCCCTATTGCTTCCGCGATTTGTTACAACATTAGCTTAATATAATGTGTACGTATTTGTTGTTGCTTTGCTTAGCTGCTGTTACTTAACGATATGAAGATTTGACGACGGATAGCCGAGTTGCTTAGTGACCGTGTTTTCCAAGCCAACGCTTGCGGGTTTGAATCCTGCTGCGTACAAACATTTGTGTGATGAATATGAGTGTTTGTATTCAAGTCATGGATGTATGCAAGTATCTTGAACCGTTAGCTTAGAAACTGAGTTGTTGATAGGTTCATCATCTGTCAAGTTATCCTAAATACGCTTCGGTAGAAAATAGGTCGAAAGCACTTCATTGTCTAGACTTCTGGCTACCCCAGTATCGGAAGATTAAGTGTTATTTTGCAAATAATGATATATTAAGTCCGATCAATCCGAATACCGAAAATTGGTACTGGTAGAGAATGCCAACATGCATTAAGTCCGCCTTTTGCTCTCTTTGTGTAAAGAATAAATAAATATTATCTAGAAGTCCATGTATTCGGACCGACTAAATGGTTCGGTCTGAGCAGTGGCTATACATTAATCAAAATGTTCCCGATACTTAATAAATTGACAGTGAAGTACAGGTGTCGTATCATGTTTTGACATGGTTCGATTCCTATTAATAATTTTTGTATATAATACCCAGCTCTTTGGAGGGAAACTGGGTTATGTTGGGCTCCCACCGACAAAAATCCGACGGTGGTCAGCATTGCCTTTAAAGAGGAATCACGGGATCTGCGTTCGGAACGCAACCCCTCAATTTTTTGAGAATCTGTACAGAAGTTTGCGAATTAACGAATCAAATGTAGCTAGCTAATCATTGGTTCAATTACATCAATGGTCCGTTCATTCGAATGAGCTCACAGACCTCTCGGTCGCATATCGACAAAGTTATTCGAGTCGGCTGAGTCTCGCGAGCAGTCTGAGTCCACCAATGTCTGCTGCGTTAGGCCCCTGGCCGACAAACCTTCAGCTGTTATAAGAATGTTATAAGAAAAGTGAATTTAAGATTTAATAAATCCATACACCTCCATTTTACTAGCACCGTGGAGTAGTGACGTACACACCGGTTTTAAAGCTGTCGCCGAGATCTGGAGTCTCGGGTTCGATTCTCGAAACATACATACTTAAACACATATGTATTTATATACATACTAAATATAAATACTTACATAAATCTATTTATTGTGATTGATTCCTAACATAAAATATTCGCGAACTAATCTCTTGAACGAATATATATTCGGAGCAGATTTAATTTTAAAAGTTAGGAGCCGTTCCAGAGCTTCTGAGTATCCTGTATTATTCTATAGAATAAGAAATCGTTCTAACTAGATCCAGAACGAACCATTTTGTGATTAATTCAGCACCGTTTTAATTTGGATCTATAAAATTTGAGATACGGCTCATGCCGACTGATCTGAATTTAAATCAGGAGATTATCTCCGATGCTGAAGGCCTTTTCCTTAGAAACCTCGTTATCACAATCTAATTAAAACATTTTAAGCCATTTTATTGATTCAATATCAGTAAATCTGTAATTAACTTTATACAAAATAATTAACACTTAAATTTAGGTAATTTTACTTCAGGAATTGACTATACAAGCGAAATTTGTTTTTCTAATCAATATAAACGTCTTCAAGGCTGTCGCACTCCACAGTTATCGGTATAGTTCCTATTAAGCTAAATGATATCTAGAAATATAGTTACCTATATATAACCTAGACACAAACAAAACATGACTCAATGTTTGGTACTTCCTTCCAATGCACGCGACGCCCAGCGCCGCGAGTTCGCACATCCACACCGATGTAATTTTGATAAAAATACAGTCGGAATGCGATTCGTAACTTTAATTTATACGATTAGCCAGCGTATATGTCTTGCAACAGACGCGAGAACTAGACGCTACAAAATATTTCGCAGTTCATTTGTTGCTATGTTCTCCTAATCCGAAATCGTGGTTTCAGCGCCTAAGGCTTATGCTGGGACCGAGGCGATGGTTTCGTTGAATTCGTGTAATTGACAGCGCGGGGCGGCGGTGGGAGTGAGGGGGGGGGGGCATAAGCGGGAGATTTGGCAGTTGGCCTTGACAATGAACCGGCGGCGGCGCGCACACTCGTCGCCGTCAATACGTACTTACACACGCACACACAGACGTTTCGCTATTCCACGAATGGCCTCTCCCACACGATTATTATTAGGGTTGTCTTAGACAGTCCGCCGATTAAGGATTTCGGATCAATGATTTTTATTCATTACGCTCGAGACGGAGGAGCTTCCGGTACCAACTTTAGGTAATGCATGTGGAGTTTCATATAAAAAGTTGTTTTATTGACATGTATTTATCGAGTATTATTATGTATTTGTTTTTCACCTACGTGTGCAAACGTATACATTTGTATTTTGTAGGATGGATTTTCTTTCACGTCTTTTTAATCTAGAACAATGTCTAGTTATGAGTTAGCAAAGTTGAATAAGTTGCGTCTAGCTGAAATACAAAAGGTCAAATTCTATTAACCTAAATAATAATGAGCTTTATGTTATGCAGGATTTTGACCGCGACTTTGTACGGAAATTAGAATTTAATTCCTGTGGGACATATAGCGTAAATCTATCTATGAACCTTCAAACTGTACAGAAACAGGGTATTTTCGAAAATATTCGTTAACAAACTTTATAAACAATCGAAGTGATATTTAATTTCGGTAGCCGTTTTGGTGTGGACGATGAACAACATACATACACATTTATACTAATGAATAGGATATAATTATAACAGGATGTTTAACATAATCGGGTGAGGGACTATGATTGTTATTAGTTACACTAATTAAACGCATTTATACTGGCACAAACTGTTTTTTTTTTTTATATATTCAAACTGTTTTTTTTTTTTATATATAAAATTTCCATGGCACAAAACAAGTACAAGGCATAAACGACGCCTCAGCTGCATTTCAAACACATCAGCTGAGTCCTAATAGTTCATTTGATACTTGAGAATTCAAAGATACCTTTATGTTTTTCAATTAAAAAGTGTAACTTCTACAGAAACTTAAGAAAAGCGTGAAAATGCTTTTCACTATAATAATTTGTTGTATCTTACAAACGTATATAATCTTATATACCATATATACAAAACATGTACGTTTTCCTTGTACAGACAAAGAAAGCTATGTCCATCTAAAGCCATTTTAAATCTAATATCAGTAATTTAGTTCAATTAAAATCATTACGGAACCGTTAGCCTCACCACCTGTCACGTAGTCCCCAATGAGATAGAATAGGTAGAAAGTGAATCGATAGGACTTCATTGTCTAGACCTAGAATAAATTACGTGTAGATAAAATAAATATCAATTCAATTTAGGTAATATTATTTTAGGAACAGACTATAAAAGCAAAGTTTATTTTTCTAATCAATGTTGTCAAGGTTGTTACAACCACAGTTATCGGTATAGTTCCTATTAAGCTAAATGATATCTAGAAATATAGTTACCTATATATAACCTAGACACAAACAAAACATGACTCAATGTTTGGTACTTCCTTCAATGCACGCGACGCCCAGCGCCGCGAGTTCGCACATCCACACCGATGTAATTTTGATAAAAATACAGTCGGAATGCGATACGTAACTTTAATTTATACGATTAGCCAGCGTATATGTCTTGCAACAGACGCGAGAACTAGACGCTACACAATATTTCGCAGTTCATTTGTTGCTATGTTCTCCTAATCCGAAATCGTGGTTTCAGCGCCTAAGGCTTATGCTGGGACCGAGGCGATGGTTTCGTTGAATTCGTGTAATTGACAGCGCGGGGCGGCGGTGGGAGTGAGGGGGGGGGGGCATAAGCGGGAGATTTGGCAGTTGGCCTTGACAATGAACCGGCGGCGGCGCGCACACTCGTCGCCGTCAATACGTACTTACACACGCACACACAGACGTTTCGCTATTCCACGAATGGCCTCTCCCACACGATTATTATTAGGGTTGTCTTAGACAGTCCGCCGATTAAGGATTTCGGATCAATGATTTTTATTCATTACGCTCGAGACGGAGGAGCTTCCGGTACCAACTTTAGGTAATGCATGTGGAGTTTCATATAAAAAGTTGTTTTATTGACATGTATTTATCGAGTATTATTATGTATTTGTTTTTCACCTACGTGTGCAAACGTATACATTTGTATTTTGTAGGATGGATTTTCTTTCACGTCTTTTTAATCTAGAACAATGTCTAGTTATGAGTTAGCAAAGTTGAATAAGTTGCGTCTAGCTGAAATACAAAAGGTCAAATTCTATTAACCTAAATAATAATGAGCTTTATGTTATGCAGGATTTTGACCGCGACTTTGTACGGAAATTAGAATTTAATTCCTGTGGGACATATAGCGTAAATCTATCTATGAACCTTCAAACTGTACAGAAACAGGGTATTTTCGAAAATATTCGTTAACAAACTTTATAAACAATCGAAGTGATATTTAATTTCGGTAGCCGTTTTGGTGTGGACGATGAACAACATACATACACATTTATACTAATGAATAGGATATAATTATAACAGGATGTTTAACATAATCGGGTGAGGGACTATGATTGTTATTAGTTACACTAATTAAACGCATTTATACTGACACAAACTGTTTTATTTTTTATATATTCAAACTGTTTTTTATATATAAAATTTCCATGGCACAAAACAAGTACAAGGCATAAACGACGCCTCAGCTGCATTTCAAACACATCAGCTGAGTCCTAATAGTTCATTTGATACTTGAGAATTCAAAGATACCTTTATGTTTTTCAATTAAAAAAGTGTAACTTCTACAGAAATCCTAAGAAAAGCGTGAAAATGCTTTTCACTATAATAATTTGTTGTATCTTACAAACGTATATAATCTTATATACCATATATACAAAACATGTACGTTTTCCTTGTACAGACAAAGAAAGCTATGTCCATCTAAAGCCATTTTAAATCTAATATCAGTAATTTAGTTCAATTAAAATCATTACGGAACCGTTAGCCTCACCACCTGTCACGTAGTCCCCAATGAGATAGAATAGGTAGAAAGTGAATCGATAGGACTTCATTGTCTAGACCTAGAATAAATTACGTGTAGATAAAATAAATATCAATTCAATTTAGGTAATATTATTTTAGGAACAGACTATAAAAGCAAAGTTTATTTTTCTAATCAATGTTGTCAAGGTTGTTACAACCACAGTTATCGGTATAGTTCCTTATAGGCTAAATTATATCTAGAAATAAGCGAGCTGTCCTTGAACGAGCAACCCTACGTCCAAAAAAGCGAACAGAGACTGCCGCCGTCGCGCCGCCGCGTGCCTGCCCTAACTCAACTTATACATAGATAGCCTAGGGCTGTTCACGTATACTGCCAAATAATACATCTAACACTTAAATTATTTATGTTACTATTTTGTGTTATTTTGTTTTGTCGGGTATGTAATATAAGCTAAATTTAACGTTCATAGGATATAAAAAATCAACCATTAGTGTTCTATGCATCTTTGGCCTTGGATTTCGTCTGAGGCTTAAATTTCAAAGACTAACCTTTAGAATTCCATGCGGCGTTCGTTTTTTAGGCGTCCCCCTTTTGTTGTCTATCTTTCCGCGCATACAGGCGAACAATGTGAATCTTAATGAGCCTGGTCTAAGGCTTTTGCGATTTTTATATGGGTCTCCAGTGCCTTTTGCATAGCGCCTCTTCGATTTCCTTTCGGAGTACGTTGCGAAAGGGCTTTGTGAATAGTTTTGTCTGTTTCGAGTCTAAACTTGAGATTTGTATTAATATTACCTATCTTAATCGTATGCGGAGTAAAATTTGGACTAAGTTCAATATTGTTTCAAACAAAAAATATATTTTAATAATAATATATATTTCGAATGCAAGTCTGTAAATTTTCGGCGCGAAAATTATTGCAATATGCTCACCTTATTAGATTTGCCCAAAAATCTTCTATAGAGCGGAGTTGCGCAACGTTAGGTGGACTGGAGACTTCGGTACGTATGGGATGCTTAAATCCGCCATTTTGCTAAGGGTTCTTTTTGGAATAATTTTGTTAAATGATTTATAATTACATGTTCCTACATGTTCCACGTAAAATATTGTATTATATTTTTTCTTTTCTTTTATTTTATATAATCTCTTCTATTTTCTTTTCTCTTCTCTCTTCTCGCCAGGTCTATGATAGAAGTGCTAGATTGAATAAAACGTTAGTCAATCGGTTCTCAATTATTCATAGTCCAACCAAACTATCGCCTAATATCAGATCAAACCAAAGCAGATCGATAACAAGCGATCAGGGTCTGAGATGCGAAATGCGTTTTACTGCAATCGCCAACCGGATAGAGAAGCGTGAGGAGTATGATAAATCATCCTTACGGTAGAGACTTATGTACTGCAGAGAACTTTTACAGGTAATTTTTTTGTTTATCATCACAAGTGCCCATAGTATTATCCCCAGATTAAATAGAATTAGCAATTCATTATTTAAGATGTAATTCGTCTTTTATTGTCTTTTGAAACGGTAGTGAAAAGTTTATTTTTGCTAAATACTTTTTAACATTTTGCAGAGTTGTTATATTTTATTGCTTAAATTGAGATTTATTTTTTATATTTTCTCGCAACTTCCCTTACCAGGGTAGGTAGACCCTACCCTTTCAACAACGACAACGAAGTCCTTTCGACCAAGTTCCTTTCACCAAAGCTTTTTGGGATAATGTACTTAATAGTACATTGTGGGTTCGGACAGAGATTTACGCTATATATCCTACAGATTTTTTTATAATGCTTGGACAAAGTCGCGGTCAGGATGGACCAACTCGGCTATTGATTTCTCAGGTTGATTGGCGATTACAATTAGGATGTATCTTGGTTAAGGAGTTAATAATAATAATAATTTGTTTATTGGTGCAACTAGGCCCACTTGTTAGTATACAAAAAAAATAATAATAATAATAAACAAATTAATTAAGCGCTATGTTAGTATTACAAATTGAGCTAGACATTGAAAAATAAAACAAGATAACACAAAACAATCACAATAATTATAACAATAAGCACATTTATTTATAAAGACATATTGATTCACCGAACAAGCACTGTTACAAAACGGTGAAGGATCGGTGAATCTAACTTTTCAGCTAACATTTTCAGAATACTGTTAGAGCTAGAACGCAGTCTTGCTAGTAGTGATGTTTTTTTTCTTAAAATGGCATAGAAGTCATCTGTTCGCTCTTGAGCAAACATACCAGAGGCTGAACAAAACCGCGGCAAACCTAACAGTATCCTAAACCCGTTATTGTATTGCTCTCTAAGGGTATCCATAGCCTTTTCTGTGTAGTTGATCCACAGGCTTCCCGTGTAGAAAGTTTGACAGTAAGCTTTAAATAGCTTTATTTTAGCTTCTTTACTACAACGTGAAAACCTGCGGGCCAACATGTTGCACCTTATAGCCAAGGCTCTTCGCTCACGCTCCATGTCCAAATGATTCTTAAGGTCCTCTGTAACATAGTGACCCAGATATTTAAACTGTGACACTCGCTTAAGTGCAGTCCCATTTAGTGCAATGTTAGGGTCATATTGTATTCGCTTTCCAGGAGCCTCAAAGATCAGGAATCACTTTTGGATACGTTATAAACTAAGCCATACTTGGACGCGTATGCCTTACAGGATTTAAGCAACTCTCTGATTGAGCCAGCTATGGGGCCCAGCAAAACCATGTCGTCAGCATAGCTTAGATTGTTAACGCAAATGCCGTCCATCCAGCAGCCGACTGGCTTCTTGCTGAGCTCCACTATCAGCTCATTTAAGTTTAGCTGTTTATTACGTGCTTGGGTGCTGACTTGCGCTCAATGTATTCGCACGTTCAGCGCAAAAATCAGTTATGTCAGTCACCTGCGAGCGTGACACGCAATAGTCCAAGTCGCTGTGGCTGAAATCGGTCGGGATACTATATATGTACTAGATACTATATACTATAAAAGCGGATTTGATTGATTTTCCCCACCCTACCTGACTATTTTTCAAGTCTGTTGTTTCTTTCGTTTTTCAAAATTTGTTCTTTGTTCTTGTTTTTTCACAAACGAGATAATGAATTACGTGTTGCTATATTTTTGATTTTCCTTGAGACTAAATTAAGTTGCCGAAAGTGTTGCACTTAATTTCTGTTATTATATCTGTAATATATACTAATTACACTCGTTTTATGTGGGTTTGATAGCATTCGACATTAGATAAATTCACTTTAACTAGTTCCACAATTTATTTATTTTTCATTAAATCGCTGACTTGTTTCGCTCTTATGCCATTAACAAAGGTTTACAACAAATATTACAGTTATTAATGACGAGATTAAAAATATATCAATGTCTTTTGAGAAATTTCGTTAAGAAAAAAACGTTATGATGGTAATGCCATAAGGGCGAAACCGGTCAGGTGTTTACTAAAAAGTAATTACATTGTGTAATAAGTAAATAGACTCCAAAGGCCCGATTTCAATCCCCAGGTAGGTTCATACTTATGGTTTTTTTTTTTCAAAAAACTTATGTACGATTTATATCGTTGGCTTGGCCACAGACAGTGACAGACTCACCACCTGTAGGTGGGTCGTAACGATGTAATAGTCTAGACCTGGTGTCTACCCCAGTATTCAGAATGGCGTGAAGATACTCGTTTTTTAATTTGAGTTAATTTAACGATGAAGTTACACTAAGAGACCACAGTCGTGAGTATTAGGGCATAATCCTTGACGTGGTGTCAGAGAAAAAAGATCGCCAATTGTTACGATCCTTACATACCTCTTTCGCTTCTTTCAGATTCATCATCTTCTTCATACACGCTCATCTAGGTATCCGCGTCCTCTTGACCCTCCCCTCATTGAGCGATTTGCTCACATGGTCTTCGAAAGTTAATGACGGTCTACCGCGACTACGCTTAAATAAAATAGCAAATTCCCTTTCAGGTGTTAGTGTACCTATTACCGACGCACTAGTATGTAATATACATAATTTAAATATAATTGTTCTTTCTACCGACTGTACCTAGTGAGATGTGTTAAGACACTTATGTGTGAAAGTAACTCACAAAAACTTGTTAGGCTGGCTTTCTAACTTGTCGAGCTTAAAATTTGATCCAACTTCCTTTTCTAGGTAAGTTCTTAATAACTTTGATCAAAACTTCAATCAGTTAAAAACTACCTCGAATAAGGGATTTTTAGGCGTCTTTAAGATAAAATAATTCGTCTTCTTACTCTGGAGCTAGGTTGTGTTACAATGTAGATATAAATATAATCGTAATGTGTAATATGTTATATTTTCGATACCAAAATTCGTGCGTCTATGAAGAAAATAAAGAATTTGTTAGAGGCGAAAAAGGTACGTAACTAAGGATAATGATAATTTGCGATCTATTCTCTCTGGCGGCCCTGTCATGCATGATGCTTGAAGATAAATAAGCATGTCATAGACATAAGTTTGAATCAAGGACTGGAAAAGGCGAACCAACATTACATTGTACTTAATCAACGTAATATTCCTTTGAGATATATTTAATTGCCCTTAATGTAGCGCATATCAAATAAACACTGTAAACAATTTATATGGCACTGACCCACCGGGGACCCGGACTGCGTTACATAAGCGTCACATATTTACACCGTCTCCTACCATTGGCGACAAACAGACACACCGACGACCAATGGAACCGTTTCTCCCTTGGCTCGGCTTCAGGGTAAACGTATATGCGTTTCAACGGTTTAACGCTTGGTTTGTATTCGTCGTGCTGCGATCGAAGGGACCAATGTGAACGGCGTGCACGTGGTGGCGCGTGGGGCGGTGCGTGGGTTCAACGTGCCGGCACGTGGTGGTGGGGCGAGGGGGGTGTGGTTTGCGCGTACGCAATGCGTGCTGCGGGCTCCAGTGCGTACTGCGTTGCCGCCGCTTCCGCCGACTGTTTGTGTCCGAAACACACGAAACGACGCGATTTATCTCGTATCGCCACCATGCTAATGTTAAGCGATTTTGGAATGCGGTCCTTTATGAAGAGGTGCAACTTAGATATGCCGAAGAAACATAATTCAGTGAGTTTTATGTTGTTTGTGTTATATTGACAAATATCAATGTGGGTACGTAAATTATTACATATAAGGGTAGGGATATATTTAGTGTGTATTTCAGTTTGACCTAGGTAGGTAGTATCTTAAGTAGGTTACGGAAAGTATCTCAAACACGAACGGTTTCAAACATATTATGTTAAAAAATAATAATAAATGAAGTCCTGATCGGCGTTAAGAATTTTCGCGCGAAGTGAAATAGAGTACTGTTGTCTAAAAAACATTAGAAAGCCTTCGTATTTAATAATAGCTTTACTATTTATGTCTGTCATTGTTTATAACGGCTACAAATGTTGATTATAAATATATCTAAGCCGCCGTACTTAGAAACTTTTGAGTGCTCAACTCGTTTGAGTACAAATCCATTGAAAAAGAAGTTTTTAGGTGTTGCTTTGGGTTTATCGCATTCAGATTACGCAGTGCGAGACAAAGTTTTATGTTATGTAGTGATTACTGTGAACGTTTAAACATTTTATCTAAATTTATTATTATGCGCATGTTAAATATGAAAACTTAATTATGTATATAACTGTATTATATAGGTATTTATAATATATAATTAGATTTTATTCATATTTTATTATGCATAATTGATATTAATTTGAGAAACATTTCCGTGTTCGTTTGGTTTTTGCAATGAAGTCTTATCGGGGTCTCGACAGCACGCCAATGATGTACTTGATGATGACTTTTTCTGTCTTCATACTCTGAAGAATTAAGTTGGTAGTTAAATAAATACTGTAACATGCAATTTTTTGTATACATGCAAGCGATGCAATAATATGTTTATATGCAATGTTTTATTCAAAAGTTAACTGTAAACCAAAAGTCGGCTCGATACTAAATACCGAATTTTTCGCACTTACTGTCAAGATTGCAATTTTTAAAAAGTTTCAGAATAAAAGAGGATACCTATTGAGTCTCTTTCGCCTGTTTCTTCTCCGTTAGACGAAGCTCATCACAGAACGGTACAGTATCGAGATTAAAAAATTACTATCGATAATTGATTATATTTCGATGAATAAATGATTTGATTCGATTTGATTTGAAATCTCCAGGAGTGATGTGTCCCCGGTGCTTGCTTTCAGAGCTTACACGGTTTCTTGATACCTTTGGGGAGAAAGAGGTAACACATAATTACACCACGCTCACTATTGCAGGCTGTTCGGGACACTCATGCATGAATCATCATAACTAAAACATACAGACAAAAAATTTTTTATGAGAATTTAATCGCTATTATACAGAATGATCTCGCAGAAATATGGTTATTTTTATTATATGTTTTTTTTTATTATCATAATATGTATTTTTCTCTTGTTTAGATGTTTCCAATAACAAACAATTTACAGAAGGATCGTGAATAAACTTAGAAAGTGATAGTAATTATGGGCTATGGAGTATTCCAGTTTTGTGCTCGGAAGTGTAAACTCGTCTGTTACCTTGTCATTTTGAATTGGTTTGCAGGTCTCCTTTAGTTATTTATCACTTACTACGTATCATGTTGATTATTTCTTTGTTCCTCATTCTATTTCCATATTGACTTAAAATCTAATTAGCTCTTCCACGCAAGAGTCTGAATTGTTCTGAATTGCTCACGTGACTGGTACCTGGATTTATGTGTTATCTCGGTAAATCTGTGTAACAAGAACACTTATTTTATATTATAATAATAGTCCATTGCCAAAGAGCAGATACATAAACACTCAGTTTTAAGAGACAGCCAAAGAGTATAGTTTCAAAATGTTGCCACCTTATAATTAATGAAATCGCGATCGTTAATGCAGTCCTAGGCAGTAAAGTAGATTAAATACGTTTAAAACTACAAGCAAATCATTATTTTCAGATTATGCTTCTAATGTAGTTTTCCTTTTGTTTGCAACATTACATAGGATTTTTGAAGGTTAAGAAGAGTGAATGCCTTATTAGTTTGCACTAAGCTAATTACGGACATATATACGTATATACGGGGCTAAACGTAAATTTGTAATGCATATTTATTTATTAATATATCATGTATAGATTGGTAAACATTTTGGGTCATAATGTATGTTATCTAAAAAACACGCCATTATTTGCACTAGATAATTAATTGGTATTAATTAAAAAAAATATCAAATAGACGAAATGAAGGAAGCGACGACTATTTTGTACAACTAGAGCAGAAAGATTTCCAATGCTTGATGACGAATCTACACGGTAGAGTAGAACATTTATTTGTGAAGTGTAGGTAAGTGTTCTACATTAAGGTATTGTTTTATTGAAAAGAATAATCGGCTAAATAGAACTATTGCACGGACTCGGTAATTGAATTGGATGGTTACAGGATTATTTTGATCATTATTCATTTCGTTTCAATATTATATATGTCTATATGTATATACAGTATATACGTATATATGTATAGTAACTTTCCTAAGCAAGATATCAACAATTATATCTTATCGTTCTTTACACAATGAGATCATTGCATCACTGACCTCTGTGCATCTCGAAAAATGCATAAACAAGTATCAAATAGACAAAAAAACGCATTTGAAGTTCATTGCCTCCGACGAATGCTAAATTGCTTAGCACTTATATTACTTTTTGTCAAAACCCCATACATATTTAGTTACAAGGCCAAATTTGTATACGTATCGTATTTAACTATACTTAGAATTTTTAAATTAATCCTCTCGAACGATTTTATCCGAAATTAAAAGAGAGTTGGGTTATTAATAGAGAGCTTGAGCCTATCAATAGATTTTTAGGTATTACATCTTAGTTCACAGGGGTGATAGCTCATTTCTAGATATATAGATAGAATACTCTTTATCCTCTATCTCTCTCGTTATACTCTTTATTCCAACACAGAAAAAATACAACATAAAATCTAGCAAGACTGTATGGTAATGTCATTTCCAGGCCTTTATATGAAAAATGTCATTGGGTAGGCTGGATGGTTGCTTTGTGGTTATGGCGTAAGAATACATCACCCCAGTTCCTCTCACGTGTGTCGAAAGCTAATAAGGTACCTTGAAAATTCCATTGGCTACCAACATATGATGGGATACCCGTCTCGATAAATACCAGACCAAAATTAAGTGAATCGGCGATCGGTGGTGCGAGGTGTCTGATATTGCGACCACTAATTTAAAACTGCTAATCATGATATAAATTACTCGAATGCTGTTATTGCAAAGCCTACCTAACGAGAGAGGCGTACGTGCTGCAGTTAAATTTTACAGGCCAGGCAGATATAAATTTAGCTCTATTAACTTCTTTATTTCGACTATCTCTTGCACGAGTGACGTATACACCGTTTCAAGGTCCCGGGTTTGCTTCTCGGTCGGGTTATTGCAGAAAATCTCTTTTTCGACATTGTCTCTGGTGTGGGTGTTTGTGCTGCCTTCGTTGTTTCTGATTCCATAACACAAGGGCTTCAGCTAATTACTTTCGGATCAGAACAATATATGTGATGTTGTCCCCATCTGTTTTTATAAATATTAGATACCGTAGTTTATAAACTATATTTTTGTTTTGTTCAACATAATTGAGATTAGGGTGTTGTTATTAACTAATTATAATTCGAACAGTAACTGCGTTACATTGTATTAAATGGATGTTTGCGTTAACACCCGTAACCTTTGGTCATTTATTGATATTAGTTATCTATTTAGCATTAAATGCTATGCAATCTTACTGCAATTATAAATACAAAAGATTAGTTAATCATGTTACTGACTCAATGACGCCGAAACAGCTAAACGTATTTGGATGAAATTTGGTGTAGAGTTATGTGTATGTCTATTAAAAATTATTTTATTGAGATTATTACATCCCATTAATACACCTGCCGTTTATTCTCGTTTCGCCCAGGATTGACTGGTAGAGAATGCTATAAGGCATTAAGTCCGCCCATTACTCCCTTTTATTAGGTGTCAATAAAGAATAAAATAAATAAACTGGAGCCTGAATTTTTGGCACAAAGAATTCCGGAAATTATTGATGTTCCCGTAAAAGAGATCTAAATTATGATTTTAATTAATGGTTTTTAGATGGTTTTTCAGATGGTCCCTATGAGGAACATAGGCTTTACTTTAAATCTGCTAAATTGAGGGATACTGATACTGCGCGAAGTAGCAAAATTTAATTTTATAGCTTACGAAAAGTCACGATAGCCGAGTGGTTGGGTGGTCGGTCAAGAGACCCGAGTTCGATCCCCAAGTGGCAGGCTACGAGCCTGCCACTTGGGGAGGCCAATGGGTTTTATAAAACTTATGTGCAAATTATATAGTTGGCTTGGACATAAAGACGGCGACGGGCTCACCACCTGTTACGTTGTCCCGAAAATATCTTCGGTGGAAGGTGGGTCAAAGATAATTAATTGTCTCGACTTGACCTCTGTCTACCCCTGTATTGGGAATTGCATGAAGATATTTATTTATTATTTTACGAAAAGTGAATGAAAACTATGTCGTTCAAGTTATCGGAGATATGTGGGTTTATGCAAAATATGAAATTCGTTCTTTGTTCATGTTACCTGTGATCTGTAACATTATATTCATTAAAGTGGGGGTCATTGTAGAAGCGTGCTCGTCGCGACCCCTGCCAGCCCTTTTCAGGGCTGCAATTCTACACAGCTGCGCACCCATGCCAACGAGGGTTAGGGCGTCCCCCCAAGGCGACGCACACCAGTTCGTCCCCGTTGGTGTAAAATGCAGCGCGCAAAGCGGCGATGGGGACCGCCACCCGTCACGCACAGCCCGACACGGCGGAAGGTGGAGGACGGAGTGCAGAGTTGGCCCGTGGAATGTTAGAGGAGGCATGAGAGATAAGACGAATGAGTTGATTGAAATAATGAAAGAAAGAGAATTAGATGTCGTGTGTTTGTCGGAGACCAAGCGGAAGGGCAGCGGTACTGAAGAGCTCCCTGGCGGGGCGTTAGCTCTATGGTCCGGAGTCCCGAAGAGCGAGAGCGCCTGCCAGGGAGTGGGGGTGCTGCTGTCGTCTCGGTTGGTCGATGTTATGACTGAATATAAGGTTGTGAACTCGAGACTTCTCTGGGTTCGCTTTAAATTTTGACGAAGTTATTCCTTTTGGCTGTTTATGCGCCGGTGGCTTCGTCGTCAGAGCTGAGCTGGAGGAGTTTTGGGAGAATGTAAGAGAAGTTCTAGACTTGGTTAGAGGAAACGAAAGAATTGTTGTATGTGGTGATTTGAATGGATGGGTTGGTACCGCTCGGCCAGGGTACGAGTCGGTGCTTGGAATGTTTGGCGATAAAAGGGTTAACGATGCTGGCAAGCTTATACTGGCTGTATGCAAGGAAAAGGGTCTTCTTGTGGCAAACACTATGTTTAGTCACTAGAAAATCCATATGTATACTAGAACAAGAGAGAATGAGAGAAGTATAATCGATTTATTCCTGCTGGATGACCGACTGCGTAAACAGGTGATGGATACGCGAGTATTCCGAGTTGCTGACCTGGGAACGGATCACTATCTAGTGATTACTAGATTTAGGGTCTGTTCGCGGGTTGGCGCCACCGGACGGCGATACCAGAACCACAGTTGGTCGGTAGCATCCGAAGCTGGAAGCTTCAGGAAGCGGACACTAGGAATAAATATCAAGCAAGGGTAGCCGAAAAGCTGGACAGCATTGGTGTCAGGAAAGAATGTGTGGAAGAAATATGGCAGAGCCTTAGAGATGGAATGGTTAGTGCAGCGGAAGACGTGTGTGGAACTGTGAAAAGAGGTAGTAGTAAAAAGGGTGATGCATGGTGGAATGACGAAGTGAAAGAAGCTGTAAATAAGAAGAAGAAAGCATGGTTAGACTACTTGGCCTCTAGTAATGATAAGGATATGAGACAGAAGAGGAAAGAAAGAAATAAGCTCCAGAAAGTTCACACGAAAGCATTGATTGAGGAAGTGCGTGAAAGGAGTAGAATGGAAGCGGACGAAAGGTTGTCGCACAACTTCAAGGAGAACTCCAAACTCTTCTGGAAAGAGGTTGGAAGGACCCGGAGTGGTGCGACAGCCTTAAGAATGAATAAAGTGCTTTCGGGAACGAATGACGTTATAGAGAGATGTATGCGTGTGATGATCTCAGTGAGGGATCCGGGGGTGACGCCGTGATTGGTACGCCAGACTCGGACCTCGATGACACTGAGGTCATCAGTATGAAAGAGATTGAATGTGAGATTAGAAGTTTGAAATGTGGTAAGGCTCGGGACTAGACAGAGTTATTGCTGAAATGGTCAAGTATGGTGGGCCACGCGTCTGGGACAGCTTTCATCTGCTGTGCAATTTGTGCTGGCGAACGGGGGCTGTTCCGGATGATTGGCGATCCGCGGTCATTGTGCCTTTATATAAAGGTAAAGGTTCACATTATGACTGCGGGTGCTATCGGGCGATCAGCTTGACCAGTTTAGCAAGTAAAGTTTACTCGAAGGTTTTGACACGTAGGATGCAAGATAAATCGGAAAGATTTCTATGGGAGGCACAATGCGGATTTAGACCTGGAAGAGGATGCACGGATCAAATGTTTTCTCTTCGCATGATCACGGAGAAGCTTCTGGCTGCTAACCAGAAGATTTTCTGTGCTTTTGTGGATCTTGAGAAAGCATTTGATAAGGTTGTAAGGAAGAAAATGTGGGAACTGTTGCCGGGGCATGGTGTGGATGGTCGATTGCTAAGGGCTGTGCAGTCACTTTACTGTGACTGTAAAGCCTGTGTGCGGGTAGGGCATGACCTGTCACCCATGTTTAGCGTCCAAACGGGCGTAAAACAAGATTGTGTCATGTCTTCCTGGCTATTCATACTGTATCTCGACAGCTGTTTACAGAAGCTGAAAGATAGCTGTTTGGGTGTGAAATTGGGTGACATAAAAGTAAATTGTCTGCTTTATGCTGATGATGCAGTGCTTATTGTACCATCAGAGGCAGAACTGCAGGCATTAGTCAAGTGTATGAAAGAAGAATGTGAAATTAATGGTCTCCGTTTGAATGCTAATAAAACTAAGGTTCTGGTATTTGAAAGGGACGAAGAAAGGACGAAGTGCGAAATTTGGGTAAATCAGGAATGTCTAGAACAGGTAAATGAAATTGTATACTTGGGGAGTGCGTTTAGCCGGGATGGAAGATGTGATTTAGATGTGGACAGGCGTGTCGGTGCCCTGACTGCGTTAATCAAAAGGCAAGGCGTTGTGAAAAGTGCACGCCTTGCAATACATAACGCAGTGTTGGTACCGACTTTGTTATATGGCAGCGAAACCTGGGTATGCCAGAAGAAGCATAAAAGCAGGTTGAATGCAGTGGAGATGCGATCTCTTCGTAAAATGTGCGGCCTTACCATGGCCGACCGAAAGCGAAACGAAGAGATTCGCAATATGGCAGGTTTGAAAGATGACCTTGTCTCAAAAATGGATAAGGGCGTGCTTCGATGGTTTGGGCACGTTGAGCGAATGAGTGAAGACCGAATGGTGAAGAAAATATATAGCGCGAAAGTTAATATTAAAAGGTGTCGAGGTAGACCGAGACTAACTTTCGAAGACCATGTGAGCAAATTGCTCGAAGAGAGGAGGGTCAAGAGTACTCGGATACCTAGACGTGCATGTATGAAGAAGATGATGAATCTGAAAGAAGCGAAAGAAGTATGTAGGGATCGTGACACTTCGCGATCTGTTCTCTCTGGCTACCCCGTCAGGGATTGTGCGTGAAGATAAATAAATAATATAATAAATATATAAAGTGCTTTAAAAAAATCAGTTTTCAGTATCCCAACCCATAGTCTAATTGTAATAACCTTGAAGCGGTTTAAGCCGTGTGGTAACGGTGTACCGATATTGCCACTCCCTTTCTTCCCGTGGGTGTCAACAGCCTTGAATATTGTTATGGCAACCGACAGATGACGGGATAACTATCTCTAAAAATATCAGACCAAAGTAATCAGATCATGGATCAAAAGAATCAGATCGAACATGGGCAGCAGGGGCGGGGTGTCTGATACTGCGATCGCCAATCCGCTTGCCAAGCGTGGCGATTACGGCAAACCCTCCCTATGGGAGGCCTATGTCTTGCAGTGGACTTTAATAGGTATTAATATATTTAAATATATTTATGTATTTACATGAAGATCTAAATCGCTTCATATATTTTAAACTTAATATAAGTCTATTTACACATCTGTATATAGCTAAATAAGCGAATGCCGTATATTTTCCAGTCTCTAAATACGGCATACACTTGTAAATTAACTATAAGAAAAAAAAATAGAATCTCTAAGTGCTTATATAAGTACGTTTTCGATTGAAATATCTTCGGCTGACGGCATAGCTATAAATGTAAATAGTCATTCTAAAAATAACAACTTCAATCTTGTACCGACTTAATACCGTCTGGTTGTGATAGAATCGAACTCAGGTATACGGTAAAAATTATTTAATATTCTTTTTCCACGGTTGCGTAAAATCGACGCACAATATTTACTAAGTTACTTTTAATTTCTTATTGTTTCATCGTCATTTCAGTACTAGAACACTCGCAACCTCTGTGTCACGATAGCTGAATGGTTAGGTGATTGGAGTTCGAGTTTACAGACCTGAATTCGATCCCCAATAAACGGACCCGTACCAATGAGTATTTTTAAAGCTTATGTACGTTTTATATCGCTGGTTATGACCGAGCCAACGATATACCGCTACAGGCTCACCACCTGTCACGTTACCCCAAAATAAGCTCCGGTGAAGTGTGGGTCAAAGGGATTGAATTGTCTAGATCTCTGGCTAACTTTTGTGTGTGTACTTAAGGCATGTTATGTACTTCGACCTAATTATGAACAGAATGTCACGATAGCTGTAGTAGTCACGATAGCCGAGTGGTTGGGTGGTCGGAATTTCGAGTCAATAGACCCGGGTTCGATCCCCAGTTGGTAGGCTCGTACCAATGAGTTTTTCAAAAACTTATGTACGAATATCGTTGGCTTGGACATAAAGGCGGCGATGGGCTCACCACCTGTCACGTTGTCCCGAAAATATCTTCGGTGAAAGGTGGGTCGAAGGGACTTAATTGTCTAGACTCGACCTCTGTCTACCCCTGTATTGGGAATTGCGTGAAGATATATATATATATATATATATATATATATATATATATATATATATATATATATATATATATATATATATATATATATATATATATATATATATATATATATATATATATATATATATATATATATATAATAAATAATGTATTATTTTACTATTTTTGTAGACTTACACGTATTAAGAAAATGATGAATTTGACAGACGCGAAACAGGTATGTAAGGATCGTGCAAAACTTGACGATCTGTTCCTTCAGCCTCCGCCGTCAGAGGCGGTGTGTCAAGTTATAATAATATTTCAAACGTAAATTTGGTCTTTGCTAGTGTCGCTTAAAAAAAGTTTAATTATTAGATTGTCATATATGTTATTTTAGTTACATAAGTTGTTATAAGGTTTCTTTAATATTCGCTTTCGTTATTTAATTTTATATTGTCTTCGTGCTGTATTCGGTCCACGAATAAACGAATCTCTTTCTTTCTTTCACGAGTCACGATAGCCGAGTGGTTGGGTGGTCGGAATTTCGAGTCGAGAGACCCGAGTTCGATCCCCAGGTGGCAGTACCAATGAGGTTTTCAAAAACTTATGTACGAATTTCATCGTTGGCTTGGACATAAAGGCGGCGACGGGCTCACCACCTGTCACGTTGTCCCGAAAATATCTTCGGTGGAAGGTGGGTCAAACAGACTTAATTGTCTAGACTTGACCTCTGTCTACCCCTGTATTGGGAATTGCGTGAAGATATATTTATATTATTTATATATTCTTTCTTTTTAATTATTTCGTTTCCGCGTTAAAATACGGGAATGTATGGAATCGCCCTGCTGCCCCACATTCGGCGGATAACCAGAGGCGCCGATACCGCGTTGAGGTAGGTAATGAGGGAACCTCGCAGCCATTACGGCGAAATGTAGTTTTCCGCGGGCGCTCAGCGGCCGTGGCGTAGGTCGGGCGCGGTGTCGATGGCCTCGCAATGTCACCCGGCGCGAAGTTTCGTAGATCGCTCCCTCCCCCACACCTCCCACTCCTCGCTCCCCCCCCCCTGCCCTCCCCACTCCGCCCGGTGCTAGTGCCGGGCGACTGCGTGAATCAACAGCGACGAATCATTTCCGAGCGGCGTCGGCGGCGTCTCTGATTTTTGGGCACTTCTTTGTTCTGTTATGTGGCATGTAGTTTAATGTATGTATATATGTATATATATATATATATATATATATATATATATATATATATATATATATATATATATATATATACATATATATATATATACATATATATATATATATATATATATATATATATATATATATATATATATATATATATATATATATATATATATATATATATATATATATATTTGATTCGTGTATGAAAAACGTCATATGGGTATCTACGGCTAGATCGATTCAACTGAATTTTTTTTCTGGTATTCGATTTCGATAGAGTCAAGACACGGTTTGTACATGTAATAAAATAAGGAAATGTACCGCCCGTCTATGTCTCAGTTCAAACTTGTAACTACTAACACAAGTTAGTTTTTGTTGTACATATAAGTACAACAAAAATGAACTAATAGAATAGAAACGAAAGAGATCAATATCGTATATAAATGGATCAAGATCGCTGAGCAACATAATCGCTGTGATGAAACTGGTCTTCGAAATATTTATGATGAAACTTCATCATAAATATTTCGACTTATAAAAATAATATAAGAAAGCGTTTTAAATTTCACGTTCAATCAAGTCACGATAGCCGAGTTGTTGGGTGGTCGGAATTTCGAGTCGAGAGACCCGAGTTCGATCCCCAGGTGGCAGTACCAATGAGTTTTTCAAAAACTTATGTACGAATTTCATCGTTGGCTTGGACATAAGGGCGGCGACAGGCTCACCACCTGTCACGTTGTCCCGAAAATATCTTCGGTGGAAGGTGGGTCAAAGGGACTTAGTTGTCTAGACTTGACCTCTGTCTACCCCTGTATTGGGAATTGCGTGAAGATATTTAATTTTTTTTTAAATTTTTGTTTTAAATTTCAAGTTTACCTATCTAGATAGTAATCTCTAAGAAAATTAGTATACAAAACAAAATTAAATCACTATTTAATTATTTTACCATTAAAACGCCATCTATTGACTCCACGTAAAGGTCACCCCGGTACAGATTAAAACAAAATAATCGAAGTGTTTTTTGTGCATCATACTTTGATTAGTTATGGTAACCCAAGTATTCTGTGCAGACACACCAACATCTAAAATAAAAAGCTACGGATATCAGATACCTACTGGTTGTTTCGAGTTTCTTCGGGTAAAGCTAACCAATTGGACATCACCTATAATAATAATAAATTAAACCAGTGTGAAAATTTTTAAGTGCCTAAGGGTAGTCTTAAAAATTATTTCTCATACCCGTAACCATGGACAGATTGATTGTATATTTAATTTTTGTGAATATCACTTAGTTCAACCATCTTTTTTCGTAATCTTGTCACGTGCGTCTTGCGGAATCGAACCCACCCGCAGCCTTCTTTTCTATATAGGGAAAATTTTGGGGAATATGTACTTATGTACTACTTTATCGATGGCTTGGACATTGAGACGGCGACGGGCTCACCACCTGTCGCGTTGTCCCGAAAATATCTTCGGTGGAAGGTGGGTCGAAGGGACTTAATTGTCTAGACTAGACCTCTGTCTACCCTTGTATTGGGAATTGCGTGAAGATGTTTATTATTATTATTTATTATCCTAAAGAAAAATTATCGTTAAGTGGTTGCATATCCTATCTCGTTAAGATAGTATTTGAATGGTTACTTTAGTTTACCGAATACAAACAGGAAATGAAGTCACTAGACGCAGTCACTAAATGCAATACCACAATTTAATACAGTTGCGTCGGGTAAGGAGAGTAAATGTTCAAAGGAAGACTATATTTGTTCCATTCACCGTAGGAATGATCGGTCCGTGAGGTCGCAGTTTCTAAAGGAACGGAACTGTACCCGCGACTGAGTATATATATATATATATATATATATATATATATATATATATATATATATATATATATATATATATATATATATATATATGTATATACACACACACACACATTCTTTATGAGTACATTTCATAGAATTGTTGTTTTGTATTTTCACACATTCACAATACTGTGTTAATCACTGGTCTAGACTAGACAATTTAGTCCATTCGACCTACATTTCATCGGAGCTAACTTGGGGCTGAGTAACATGTGGTGAGGTTGTCTCCGTCTAAGTGTCGAGCAATTTAATCTAATAGGAAACTAAACGAACATTTTATACTTATCTACACAGAATCTTTTAAGACTTATAAGATAAATTTGAAACCAACATCGGTTAGTAAAGTCTCCATTTACATCCGTCGTACTTGTCCCTGTAGCCTTTTCACTATCCGTTTATTGAGGGCTACGAAAACATCCTGCAACTACGTCGACCACTACGGGTTATGCAATGTGCTACGAAACGGGGTTGTAGGCGCTTCAGCTCTGCCAATGTATCAATTACAGTTGTAATAATGTGCATAATTTTAAGTTACGTCATACGTTGGAGCATATTCAATTCTTAAGCGCGCCTTGTTATCATACGTAAATAATACAGCGGTTCATTCGTAGCGAATCGATTTGAATTAATCAGATCTTTAACATCTTACATTGTTAATCTGAGGAGATATACTGCCATGGTACCGTCGTGAGGAAAGTTATATTACTTATGTTGGATTAGTTAGTTTCACGCTAGAAAAAAAATTAGTAGCAACCTACTTCCCTACTTTATTGAATTATTATAAACCATAGCAAATTCCCCATATCCATAAACATGTATATGTTTTTTTCAATGAAAATGTTATGTTAAACTGAAATGAGAACATTTAAATTCAATAATGATTACTCATTTAGTGATATACGCGATTTTAATTTAGACTTCAACCATTATTTTGTTTCCGGTTGCAATCAACAAACCTCACCTGCTAAAGTGATGTAAAAACGTAATATAAAAATATAATAGGCATGTATGTCATAGAAAAAAAAAATCATTGCCCCTGTCCCTGTTATCGTACTGGCCGAAAATTTGGCTACAAAAATCCTCCAAAAAAAAAGTTAGTCTGTTTATTTTTAAAGCAAGCACTGGCACAATTAACTGTATAATAATAGAAGAGTGTCGAATTTAAGACGCAAAAGCGTAGGCTACAGAAAAAAAACAATCCATCACACCGATAACCCCCTGTTCCCCCTCCTCCCCCCTCTCTCTTTTATAAGCGGCCATAAAAATTAGCTAGAGCAGCGGTCGAGCGAGTCGCGCCGCCGGGTCCGTGAACTCGCGCGACTTCGACATTGCGCCGACATTGGGCCGAGCTAAATAATGCAGATAGCGCTAGGTTAACGACCGACAGCCCAATATCACCCACGCGGACGAACGTCGAGCACCTGCCGAGTGACGCCGGGTTATGTAACATAGCGCGCCGCCCCACCGACCTACCCCAATCGAGGGACGCTATTGGCATACTTTTACATCTCGAGGGGATCATCGCCACCCCTATATACTGTCTTAACGATATTGTGGATATTTGTCGTATATTCGCGTTGTAGCCAAGTACTGTTTATTGCCAATTTGGGTCGAATCTCTAAAGCTTATTTTGTAGGGCGTCTAAGAAAAGAACATGAGAAGAATATATACATACTTTACATAATTAGGATAGAACTAGACTAGTGGATCATAAACATAAATAACGCTGTCGGAGGCAACTGTAAAAATATTCACGCATGATATTTACAGGATAGGCAGAGATTAACGATATCTACATGTGTTAATAATATAATAAATTAATTAATAAATATCTTCACGGAATTCCCTATACAGGGCTACACAGAGGTTTATTCTAGACAATTAAGTCCCCTCGACCCACTTTCCTCCGAAGATATTTTCGGGACAACGTGACAGGTGGTGAGACCGTCGCTGTCTTTATGTCCCCAAGCCAACGAGTATATATTCGTACATAGGTTTTTGAAAAACCCATTGGGATCGAACTCTGGTCTCTCGACTCGAAATTCCGACCACCCAACCACTTGGCTATGGTGACTTATTTCTTATAGTATTGTATTTGTATAAGTGTTACATAATAGCCATGTCTGCTTCTCAGAGAAAACAATTGTCAAGTGTTTTTATCGGTTTGGGTACAAATGTAATACAGCTATCCATAATTTTATATAGAGTGAAATGTGACGACCAATGTGGTCGAGTGGCGTGCGCACCGGCTTTCAAAGTGCCATCAGCTCTGAGGTCCCTGGTTCGATTCTCTGACGGGAAAATGTAGAAAACCACTAATTCTACATTGTCTCGGGTTAGGGTGTTTGTGGTACTTTGATTACTTGTTACTTGCTTTGGCATCGGAGCAATGTATGTTATATTGTCGCTATCTATTTTATAATTACATAAACATTCTATAACTAAGTCAATTTATATACAAATTATCGAACTGAACATACAACAAATCGTCCAACAAGTTGAAATACAAGTCGTCCAAAATAAAATAACCGGTCGCTGACACAAGAGAGGTCTAGGAGACGAGCTCACGTATCCCCACGTCCGTGCTCCGAACTCGGTCTGTGGGCTGCGAAGGTCGGTGCGACCTCGTTCGCGCGGAAACTGAACGACGGTCAAGGCCGCAGTCTAGACGCGACAGCGATCCCACCCGCCCCACCCTCACTACCTACGCACCGCCAACCCTCTCTACACCCCTGTTCATTTATACGCCAGCCAGCGCCGAATCTGCCTGGGCTTCGCCGCGTACAGCGAACCTGACCTACCCGTACATAGATTACATTTTAATATGATTCGATAGATTTGTGTTCGTCGATTTTCTTAACCAGTCATTATAATATTACACACATACCAATTCGGATTGGTATTATGCGCATTAATAAGAACTGTCTGACGTTGATAGATAATCCTAACTCATAATTATAGGAGCTATAAATTATGCACCATTTACATTGAGTTACAGCGATAGAGCTCTGTTCCGTTTAAGATAATAGCAATGTTTCTTGCAACTGCTGCGTTCAAATTTGACGTTAGGTTTAATTAAAAAAAAAAAAAAAAACACGGTGAGTGCGAATTGGACTGGCGTGAAGAGGGTGCCGTACAATTTTATCACAATACTGAGAGATTTATCATGTTGTTTTAAGACCATGGACTCCTTGTCAGTGGGGAAATAGTTAATTTTCGTCGTTTTTGTTTTTTTTTTTCCCGAAAAAATATACACTGACGGACACCCGAGTGATCCTATTAGGGGTTTCGTTTTCTTTTTTAGGACATGCGGAACCCTAAAAAATATACATTTCGGTCTTTTGAGTATGTTTTCTTGTAATTATGTGTCTTACTTGCGAGTAGGATAGGCATCTATTACAATAATTGCATATTAAATGCATAATGTCTAACAGATTAATACTACGTAATTTAATTATTAACTTTACCGTTACCGTGTGGTCGGAGTTAGAATGACTTCACTCTCCTTCTTACCGTGGATACAATAATAGTCGTCTAAGGGACTACGGGACTACTCATAGAAATGGGTACCGACAAATGGTGGAATAACCGTGTGGATAAATCAATCGGTCCAAAATTAAATAGACCAGTGAAAGAGGGTGTAGACAGTGTATGGTGCGCGGAATCTGATACTGAGGTCGTCAATACGCTTGCCAAGCATGGCGATTATAGCACATCAATAATCATCATCAGACAGAGTATAATATATAATAGATAGTTTTAGTCATTTCTTTTCACAACAACGGTAATCCAAAACCTATGAACAGGTTTTTGATTTTTTTATGCCAAACATCGATTTATAAATACGAACACCTTTAAAGTTTATATTGCCTAATAGTCTAGAGTACGTATCTTCATGAATACTGGCGAAACATGTATGGAGTGTAGATTTAGAGGTGGGAATCGTCTCTACCTGCTCTACATCAACACGTGTATGAAAAAGTGTGCATCAAAGAGTATTAAATTATGGTGTCGCCGACGTAGCTACAGTGTTAACTCAATAGAAAGCGCTAAATTATTAAATCATTCTTAAAAACCTTTTCTTTTTCAATTAATTCGTTAATATTTCTTTATAAATTCTATTAAAAACACATTTTTAAAAGAATCTTTCCACGTAATTCCTCTACACTTTCTTTATGTCATATTTAACAAATTTAATTTAACTTCGTGAGGAATTGACGTTTTGTTAGCCTTAACGCAATTTTGGTCGATTTTCGAACTGTCATTTCATGCATATCTATAGATAAATTTTTCAGTTTGATAACATGGTCCTGCTTAGCTCTATATCTATTGAATTACGTCGCGGGTTCGAGCCCGCCATCAGTCTACATTGTTCTATCTATATATCACCTAGTTACAATAGTAAAAGTCACGATAGCCGAGTGGTTTCGTGGTCGGAATTCGAGTAGGAAGACCCCAGTTCGATCCACAGGTGGCATGCTCGTACCAATGGTTTTTTTTTTCAATATACTTATGTACGAATTATATCGTTGGCTTGGACGTTAAGACGGCGACGGGCTCACTAACTGTCACGTTGTCCCAAAAATATCTTCGGTGGAAGGTGGGTCGAAACGATTTACTTGTCTAGACCTCTGTCTACCCCTTTATTGGAAATGGCGTTAAGATATTTATTATTTTATTTTATGCACTATTCGTTTAATTTTGAACGCTGCGTCAACAAGTCGCAACAAAGTCTGACATATGACTGTGATGTCTTTTGTGTATATTTCCATTTTTTTTTGCAATTGCTAGGTAATTAAACTTTTTGGACTTTGTAGTTGAACTATTTTTTTTCCATAACTTAGATTTTGAATTTTGGCTAACCTATCCATTGTTTTACTGGTGCCCTGAGAATTAACGAGCTCTGATAAAAATGAGGGAGTGAAGTCATCGTTGGCAAACGCCGACGAATACCTAATGTGCCGGCCTTGAGGGCGGACCACACGCAAATATTGCAGTGTCTATATGCAACAATCTAATTTTTACCATGCCAATCAAACGCGATACCGTTCAAGGAAATCCTGTGTCTGCGACTTGCCTCGATAGACTGTAAGGCTAATTTTTTAAACAGGTCTTGTCTGTCGATCGCTTTTTATTTCTTTTTAACATTTGTTTTATAATAATTTGTGCCAGGAATAAAGAATTATTGCAATTTTAGTGAGTCCATTGTCACCTACTTAGTTTCTTTTTATTTTGTAGGTGGTCGGAGAGATCAATTAGATACCCAAAATTTAATTTACGATGATAAATGCAATTTTTGTGCTTGTATTATTCTAACCACAAGTCATAACAATTATTTAAATTTGTTGTAAGTTCACGATGTATTGAGTTTTTAATTATTTTTAAAGTATTTTCTTTAAACGTCATCTTTCAAAAACTTTAAGTTCGAAACGTTTTGAAATGTTATGGGCAATAACTTATTATATGAACCTTTGTTATATTTAATAAAACAGTGTATATGTTTATTTATTTAATCAGGCTTACCAATTAAGATTACAAATTGTTACATATAAGCTAAAATTAAAGATGTAGTGACAACCTGCAAAATGTCACGAGGAGTCGATGGATGCAGGTGGCCGAGGACCGTTGTTTGTGGCGAATTTTATAGAGGCCTGTGTTCAGCAGTGGACCCTTGATAGGCTGTAAAAGAGAAGAAGCTAAAATTTAAATATAAATATAAATATATGCAGCTGTGGTGAAGGTAACCAATATGAAAATAGCCGTAAAGCCTAGACCTAGAATCAGCGCTAGCTTTGATAATACAAATAAAATTCAGCGTACGTATACATATACTCATTAAAATATCTTCACGTCATTCCATCATTCCGTCATCAATACAGGGGTAGACAGAGGTCAAGAGTGAAGTCATTTCGACCCACCTTCCACCGAAGACATTTTTCGCGACACCGTGACAGGTGGTGAGCCCGTCGCCGTCTTTATGTCCAAGCCAACGATATAATTCGTTCATAAGTTTTTGAAAACCCATTGGTACGGGCCCGCCACCTGGGGATCGTACTTGGGTCTTCTGACTCGAAATCCGATCACCCGAGTGGTTGGGGTATCGAGACTCTTAATAACCTGGGAATGAGGTAGCGATGTAATAGCTCCCATGGTGTTTGTTATTATTCTATGATTAAAATTATAATCCTTTTTTTTTTCATTTCTCTAATACATATCTTCTCGCAATTCTCAATACCCCTGTATTAAGATATTTATTATTTATTGTATTAATACCCTTTTCATAAAGTTTGTCTTTAATCAATTTCCTGAACCTGTCAATAGGCAGGATCTGCACATTTACTGGGTTTTGTTTTAGAAGCGTACACGCCACCCCGTGAATGAGTTACTTATAAACAAAGGTAGTGTTTTATTTTATTCGACGAACAGACAAACTGCATTTTTATTCTTCCATTGTCCTTTTTGTTTTACGTGTTGCACGTTCGATAAAAGTCGAAGCGTGGTAAATTGCAAATTGGTAATGATGATTAGGAAGGAGTAAAAACCGGTATCGATTATGTATAAGTAATGTTTATTTCCAATTTAAGGGGGCTTATAAAACCAGTTTGGATTTTTTTTTACATTTAACCCAGAAATACATTTCTTTTTCAAGTTACAGTCTACGTTTGTTAATTGAGAATTGTTAATGTTATCAACGAAATTATTCAACAAATTAACCGTATGCCTTAAAATATATTCGGGGACTTTGTTCTTGGGAAGCCACTATCTACCTACCGACAGACAAAGGCGAAAAGAGATAGGAGAGGAGAGATCCGCTACGATCCTAGTGGATACGATGCTAGTGGCAGAGCCACGCATCAACTTTTGTTGTTGCATGAAAGGGCCGGCTCGACCTAGGAAGTACCACGACCTCACAGAATACCGGCGTAAAGTAGAAGTCTAACAAACTTCTGCGTTTCTTCTGGTGAGTGCAGGTAACCGGTGGCCCACACACCCTCCTCCCTCAATTATGGGGGAGGGGGGCACTCTAAGGGAGGCAACGCATCTGCTAAGCCTCTGGTATTGCGGGTGTTCATGGGCGGCGGTAATCACTTACCATCACGTGAGCCACCTGCTCGTTTGCCGGCCTTTTCCTATTAAAAAAAAATCCTCTACTGTGGATTGGTGTACTTCATTAGTTCTAGAAATAGTTTTTTTGTTTAAATTAAGTTACTTCACATTTTTTTTACACCATTGAACATTAAATAATAATGCACCGGATCTCCCAATCCGGCTTCGGCTTTGGCTTAAAAATAATAAATTTGTAGAGAAAGGTTAGAGCAGGAAAACGTCCACCACGCTTCTCCAATGCGGCTATAAAAGTATAAAGACACAAGTGTAAAGACACATGTAAACATTTTTGTTGCATTATTATTTCACATGCTGGTTTTCAGTGTGGAAAAACTCCCCAAGTGATTCAAGGAAGATGCGCAGCTGTACAAATTACGTTCGTAAGCCAGCGCAGACAGCCTCGGCGGCTCACAAATTGACAACTCATATAATAATAGACAAACGTATATTTTTTTCATTTGAACGCGATACCCGTCAGCGAATGATAAAACGTCGAATAGCCGCGACAAATTATCATAATGTTGAGGTAGGTCGAACGCTCGCATAAACAAATGCGGCGCGGCGCGGATAGGGTTATCATTTCTAATAAAGGTTTAGGAAAAAAAAGAACAATTCTATTCAATCCACAAATGTATAGAAACATGTCACATTCAATATTATTACATTAAAATAGAGTTTAACATTTATACTCATTATAACTTTTGTTATAGTTATTATTAAATTGACTTATAGCCTTCGAAGAAATCTTACCACTTTTTAGGAATACAAACACAGGTAACCCTAACCTTGACAACATTTTTAATGCTGTCTATTGTGATACAATGCAAGGTGATGTAACATGTAACCAGATTAGATACCTACACGGACCGTATTCGAGTTTGTCTATATTTAAATCGCTTCGCAAGATAAAAATGTACAGAAAGATAAGTATTTTGATACTAAAAACTAACGCAATTAAAGATTTTAAATGGCGATCATGTTCTTTTTACTAAAGAGAATTTTAATTCTATTGATTACTAGTCTAATTGTATACTTTTGATAAATTTACAAACTATTCATATTTTGATCTACACCCGAAAGTTGCCACGAACCGCAGTGACTACTTTTAATTTGTTGTTTAATAGTAGAAATAGAAGTTGCATATCAAAATCCAAACAAAATCATGATTATAATCTATTACAAAGTTTCAATCACCAAATCCGTTTTTGCGCGATTGAGTTTCTCATATTCATATCATTTATAATTTAATGGTCTTCCTCTGCTGGCCGAATGAGGCAGCTCAGAGTTGCTCAGCATGCTATGGAAAAGTCTTGGAGTTTCTTAGTGTGATAGAATCCGCAACCACGACACCCGCATCTACAACTAAGATAACCGACTGCGGGAAGTCGATGGTTTTTCGTATAGCTTCTATGGAAATTTTTTGGGAGGCCTATGTTCAGTTGTGGACTCTTTATAACCTGTAAAGAAGAATTCAATGGTATAATTTTTAAATGGTAGGATTTAACAGCTCACCACCTGTCACATTGTCTCCAACAGGTGTCGGCCACAGGTGAGTTGAAAATACTTAATTGTCTTGTTCTCTGTCTACTCGTGTATTGTTTATGCTTGAAAATGAGGGATATTTAGTAAACTTCAAGATATTTGTATTGTTTAACAATGTTGGGGTCATTATTGGGGTTACTATCGGGCCACTAGCTTACTTTTTTCAAATTTAACTTTGTGTACTTATTAACAAGCGATTATATTTGCTTTGAGATTATGCTCATATAGTACTGTACTAAAATACCTTTTTTTATTTTATGCTTTTAATTTATTATTATAGTTAAATTTTTATTATCTGTACATACTAGACTCATTGATAACTATATATATTTGATGTTGCATCAAAATCCGGATGCAAGTTCGATTTTGTTTTACATAATGTTATTCAAATTGCTGTAGATTAATAGGTATATATTTTTAAAAACCCTAACAATATGGCATTTATATTTAATGTACATATATTTATTTCTATATACACCAGAAGTTTGCTAGTGTTTTGTGTATTTTAAATAGCAAGCCGTGTGGTAGCGGTGTAAGATTGTTGCCACTGCCTTTCTTCACGTGGTTGCCATCGTTAGGCGACTAAGGGAAAAAGCCTAGAATGTCCTAATGGCGACCGATAGATGGCGGGATAACCATCTCTGAAAATGTCTGACCAAAATAATCAGACCGAAGATGGACAGCAGCTTCTGAGGTGCGAGTGTCTATTTTTTTATAATAATTCTCTCACTATCTTCAGCCATGACAAAAATTCAAATAGAAACGTTCACTGAATTTCTTTCTAAGTACTGTTTTGTATAAGAACTAATTGAAATCACGATTAGCATTACATGTGCAAAGCAGATCGAAATAACATTCAATACAGTGTGTATAAATGTTCATTATCGCCCACGACCGACGTCAGTCATTAAAAGAAAAACATATTTTAAGAAGAAAGAGTAGGGGACCTTGAAGCGATAAAATCGCGTAAACACGCGTGTTTAAACTGTTTCAGTTTGCAAAATAGATATTCATAATAACTACGCGACTAGCGGGTCGTCGACCGTGCGCCCGTGGTCTCACCTTCAAGCCTCGTAGATAAATGCCAACAGGCAATATTTCGACAGTGCCGCCGCGTCACAAGTCTGTCAAAGTTGGGATAGGCTAGGGTAGGCTCCGCGCTCAGTCACTTTCAATTTCGGCGGAGTGGTTTCATATCGATATTATTATTAACTTTTCGGTGAATTAGTTGCCCGTTTTTTTTGACGTGTCTGAATAATATAACACAATACAAGCAACAAGATGGTTTTTTTCTTTTTAAAATGTATTTCGTTTTCTTATAATGAAGTAATATCTGTTATTTCTTCTGGCATAATTCTTTATGCTATTTAATATTGCATAAAGATATTTTATTAATTGTTGTAGGTAGTAATACAAAGATCTGCATTATATATCTTCACGCAATTCCCTATACAGGGGTAGACAGAGGTCTAGTCTAGACAATTAAGTCCCTTCGACCCACCTTCCACCGAAGATATTTTCGGGACAACGTACAGGTGGTGAGCCCTTCGCCGTCTTTATGTCCAAGCCAACGATTTAATTCGTACATAAGTTTTTGAAAAACCCATTGGTACGAGCCTTCCACCTGGGGATCGAACTCGGGTCTCTCGTCTCGAAATTCCGACCACCCAACCACTAGCCATCGTGACTTTCACGACTTTTTTTGGCATTATATATAGAGTTGAACGCGTTGATAAACACTCGAGTCAAAGAAAAAGCCGTTAATTAGGCTTGATTGGGGTATTTATTGTTTAGTAAGGTTTGTTTAGGATATGATTAGATTTTCTTGTCATAAATAATCTCTTCTACCTAAATCTAAAATTCCACGAGTCTTGAAGTGAAATGTGGAGAATCAACGTATGTTAATTCAATTGTATAACAAGTTAGGCGGCAAGATGGCGTCGTTTTTGGATGTTGTGATGGCGTCAATTTTCGGTAGGTTTTCCTAGTGGCCTCTTAATGGCGTCTGTCCGGTATAAAATGTCAAATAAATGCAAATCCGTGTAAGTTGACCACGACGATTCTAATGCTGTGATGAGGGCGGTAATTTCTTATTACGTCTTTTAATTTTAAATATCTAATTATTGAGAAAACAACGGTACCACGGTGCTTCGGTACGGCAACGGTCGCTGGTTCGAATCCCGCCAGTGTCAGTTGAATTTTAAACATTTTTTTCTCTTTAATTTTGTAATAAAAACTTCATAATAACTTATGTGCATTTAAATACCTAATAAAAATAAAATAAATACCTAATTAAAGTTTTATCCCCGACATTGCTCGTATGCTTTTTTACTGACCTTGAGATTTTCGAAGGCCAGTCACGTGATTGCCTAAACAAATTTGATCGTAAAGAATGGTGTTTTTAATGACTGATTTCTTTATAATTTCGAAGTGGGTATAAAGGTCATCGGTTTCAATCAGATGTACAGTAATAATCTGTTCTTTGTTCTAATCGATACAAATTAAATTATGAAGTATTTTTGTTTTAATGTCTCGTCGGCCCTGGATTACAGTACGTCTTTAATGAACGTCTTGAAGTAATATTAACTTTTAATAATATTACGAGTAGAATTAATCCACCGGAAATAATATGTTTGCAAACTTACCGGGAGATTAAGACTTCCGTATATTTTTTCTTTAATTTTCCTTAGTTATTATATTTAATGCAAAAATTATTTTGACGACCTCCGTGAAAGAGTGGCGTACACATGGTGTCGCCAGCTCTGAGGTCCCAAAATCGATTCCCGGTCGGATCCATGTTGAAATATTTTTTTTTTCAAAATATTTTCATTAGCTCTTTCTGTTTTTTATCACTGCCTGTTTGTAAAGTTTTTACGGCTAAACGTCTATAGGGATCGTTTAATGAGATTATTGTCCATAGGACATAGGATATATAGGATAGACTAACGGAAATAGGATACATTTTTATAACATAATGTGGTCATGAATTTCTCTAGTAGAAAATAGCACGCTAGTAAACGCTATTATATATGATGGTAGCGGGTTCGGCAGACGTGGTCCTGGGTTAGAATAAATAAAAAATACGTGATGAAAACTATCCTAACTTAGGCACGCCAGCAAAACACGTTAAAATAATGTGATGTGGGCAACAATATACGAGAATTATATGTTATAGTTTAAAAGAATTATGTGTAATAAATAAATAATAATATCTTCCAATCTAATTAAATAAATAATAATAAATAATATAGTAAATATCTTCACGCAATTCCCGATACTTATTCTTACCGATAATTATTCTTTCTGTCCCGTCTTAATGTCCAAGCCAACGATATAATTCGTTGATAAGTTTTTTGAAAAACCCATTGGTTTGATCCCCCTGGGGATCGAACTCGGGTCTCGATTCGAGATTCCGATCACTCAACCACTCGGCTTCTCCAATCTAACTAAATAGAAGAATATGATTATTATATATTTTCTTTGATTTTTAATGTTTTGTTTTTGTCCTCGACGCTTGATAAACGGAATGTATTATGTAAAAAGCTGCTAATGTGCTTGATTTATGTGACAAATCGCGAGATACAAATGCAATCGCATAATCCAGTTTTATTTGTAAATACGACTGGGACTCTCTTTATGTACATTCATAACGACTTCTCACGGTTTATCATAGTTACGCTTGACGAGCGGATTGTCGACCGCAGTACCAGACACCTCTCTTCTTAGAAGCTGCTGCCTGACTGCTTAATGATCGCAGAGGATTTCTCAAGAAAGTTATCTCAGTATCTTCAGTGGTCAATGGAAAAAAGCTACTGGTGTATTCTACCACACTGCCACACGGCTAGTTTCTTACGTAACTGACCTATATTAATTACTTTACGACTGACATTCAAGTCATTTCCAATACAAGACTAGTAGACAGAGGTCTAGTCTAAACAATTAAGTCCTTTCGACCCACCGTCCACCGACACATTTTTTGGGATAACGTGACACGTGGTGAGCCCGTCGCCATTTTTATGTACAAGCCAAAGATATAAATCGTACATAAGTTATTTAAAAACCGCTTTGTTACGAACCTGGGTATCGAACTCGCGTCTCTTGATTCGAATAGAAAGAAAGAAAGATTAGATTAATTAAGAAGATAAAGATTAATTTTGTGTTCACTTAGCGGTTCTATTGTTATTGGTTTTTTGTAAGTTTCAACTTTGCAGCAAGGAGGCTGCCGTTTTGTGAATAAGTGACTGTAGCAAAACTTCTGGTTTAACCTATTTAAACGTTGTATATATAGCCATTGAATATGCCGCCTTCAACTGGACGGTATCCCAGACTGGCCGGTTGAACTTTTTTGTAGTAGTTTACTCTTCCGTCGACTAACTATGTCAAAGGTAAATAGACCAAGCTAATTGTGAAAATAACCTCACTTGTTTGTGTATATTCTTATATTTCTTATTTTATTATTGTGAATTATTTTCTAATCTTTTAATCTTCACAGATTATAAATATTATGTAAATTGACTAATATGCATAGCGCTGGCGGTAATTCGAATGTAAATTTCATCGTATTATTGTAAACCGGTTTTCAACAGGTGCCTTTTTTTACGGGAGTGGGTTGAAAAAGGAGCTAACTGCTCTCCGGTTCGTGAGTGACTACTACAGACATCCAACTAAACAAGAAGGTTATAGATGCATTATCCTGCTAAGGACTATGACGGAATGCGGGTCTCGGAATTCGAACTCGAGTCGCTTGACTCGAATTCTGATCACCCAACCACTAGACTATCGTGTGACATATTTTTTACCGCTTTTGAATCCTTAAATGTTACTACTTCCATTATATCGAACCTGATTATATTGTTATTACGTGTTATTGTCGTTTCACTGATCCAAAATAACCGACATAACTAAAGAAGTGGTAATGGGCCGGCCACATAGCTCGAATAACTGAAAACGTTAGGGAAGAATTGGTACTTGTATATCAGAATGAAGTATAAAACGACTTCCCACAAGATGTAGCGAGAACCTGCAGAATACTGCGGGAAGGGCATCGTTGCAGTTGGCACAGGAGCGTTCAATGCGGCATCTTTGGGAGTTCTTTGTTCAGCAGTTGACTTTTGGTAGGCTGTGGTGATGATGGTATATTATAATGCTGCAATGTTACTTGCAAATGCCCACTGCCGGGCTATCCTATACTCTTTATATGGGTAAAGGGCAACCACGCAGCTTAGATGCCCTCGACTTTCTTTTAATTATTATTAAAAAAAACTACTCGAATAGGGGAGGGTCAAGAGTACTCGGATACCTAATTGTGTATGTATGAAAAAAATTATGAATCTGGAAGAATCGAAAGAGGTATGTAAGGATCGTGACTCTTGGCGATCTGTTCCCTCTGGCTACCTTGTCAGGGACTGTGCGTGAAGATAATTTTTAATATTTTTCTAACATCGGCATGTTAGAAAAATATTAAAAATTCTCACATAATGAAAAAAAAGCTTTCACATAATGTTTTCGTTCCTCTCTACTGTAACCTCTAAGCTCGTGATAAATTCAGAACAATAACTATTTACGCGCTCTCTGACCACTAGTCTACTACGGCGTTTGACATATTTAAGAGTAGCGAACAGACATGCTCAGCAGAGCCCCTTATTATTCGTACAATTAATATGTATATTAGGCGCTTATAACTTATAGATTTACTCTACATAAAAAAAAAATAAACTCCACCGATTGCGTCATGTCAGAGTTTTATCGGAAACCCAGCAATGTCAACGGGGCATTGAACCCGTATCCTTGAAAGAAGTTGATATCGTAGATAAACAAATTTTTATTTTTCTTGAACGCTGTAGGTAGGTATGCGTTGAGTTATCGCGAATGCACCCGGCGTATAAATAACAATGCGCTTCGTTGTAGTTAGGTGTGGATTTTTTTGGATATGCTTAGTCATTGGAACTGAGAAGTGATTTACAATTCCGGTATGCTTCGGTAACTAAGGTTACCCTATTACAACACTTTTTATTGTCGTTAAAACGTAGTTAGGGACAACATCAAACACATTGCTCTGATCCCAAAGCAGGCAGCTTAAGCACTTGCATTGAGGAATTAGAGACAACGAAGGTACGACAAATACTCAGACCGGAGAAAATGTAGAAAAAGTGTTTTCGTCGTATTATATGTTTCGGACATATTATATGTTTCCCTGACGGGGTAGCATCCTTAAATACATACCTCTTTCGTTTCTTTCAAATTCATCATTTTCTTCATAGACGTGTGTATCCGAGAACTTTCACGCTTTAAATTTTCTTTGACATCGCTCTTTCGCTAGCGTGCGAATCCATCAAACAAATCATCAACGCACTCCATTATCCATTTTAGAGATAAGCCATATTCCGGATCTCATTTCGGTTTTAATCAGTCAAGGGCACGGACATTCACGAATATTCCACTGTGTTCCATTTCTACTGTATTCAGTTAACTTTTTCGCATCTGCTGACAAACCCATGTTTCGCTGCCAAAGCCGCCACCACCACCACATAACAACACTGCATTCCCCTTCCAAGAAATGGCTTTTGTTTTTACACACATTTTTATCTTCACGAATTTTCTTAATACTAGAGAAGACAGAGATCTTGACAATAAAGTCGAAAAGACTATCGTCGTATTAGTGTTCAAGCTAACGGTACACAATAAATATCCATGATTAGAATACAAACATTCATACAAAACTTAAGACGTGAAAGACTCTACTTCGAAAAATTCTACTTCGTACGCCAGAAATTTCTTTTAATGAAAATGAAAATTTCTTTTAATTTCAGCAAATGTATGTTACGGGGTTAATTTAAAATAATTAAGGCTTCCACGCTCGATCCCACTTTCGTTAGGTCGTTGCCCTTTGAAGTACAATATGAGGTTAGATTTCTGACGTAATGGAAATTCGAAATCGAAGTAATCCGATGAGTTTTCTGATTTCTGACACCGTAAACGAATACCGCTGTGATTGAAGGGTCCGGTGGTCGACTCTATTGTATGTAAATAGTATAATAGTATGCAAAGGAATAAGGGTCAATGACCTTAGCCGCGGAAACTGAAAACATTTTTCAAAATTACATTGTGTTTATTTAGTGACTACAAAGTTTCTTTGCATCTCACTTATATCTTATATCTTCACGTCATACCCAATACAGGAATAGGCAAAGGTCTAGACAGTTAATTCTTTTCGACCTACCTTCTCCACCAAAAACATTTTTAGATCAGCGTCACAGGCGGTGAGCCCGTCGCCGTGTTTATGTCCGAGCCAACGATATTAATCGTACATAAGTCTCTGACAAAACCTACTGGTACGAGTTCAGCCCGGGGATCGATCTCGGGTCTCTTGACTCGGATTCCGATCACCCAACCACTCTATCGCGACTTAAACGCGTGTTACTTATGTTTAGATTAACGAAACTGTTATACAGATTTAATGTAAGTTTGCTTGTTTGATATAAATCTGTTCAGACCATAACTTTACTGAGATCACAACATCTTTACAATTGTGTCTAAGGCTATTAACTAAACTAATTTTAGGGATCTATGCGGCGATCGCTGTACCATATATCTTGAGATGCTGCTGCTCGTCTCAGATCTGCCTTCTTTTGGTGTGATATTTATGTTTTACGGTGATTATCCAGTAGTCTGTGGCCAAACATTTGGAAGCCTTTTGAGAAAAGAGGTGGTGAATTCTTACTCCGATATAATACGAAAACTTACACTCCGTGGAAGGGAGGCGTACGTTTACGCCGGTTTTTATAACCATAAGCCGGCAGCTCTGAGATCCCGGTTCCATTTCCGGGCGGATCAATGTAGAGAACACTTTTTCTACATTTGCTCGGGTCCGGTTTGCGGTACCATTGTTGTTTCTGATTTCATACTACAAGTGCTTTAAACTACGTACTTTGGGATGGCAATGTATGTGATGATGCTCTAATCTATGTAAGTATGATCTACGTGTGTTATGTTCTCGTATTTTTAAACGTTCGTATCGTTTATAAACGCATAACGATTCTTTTACACGTTATATTTTTTTAACAATCTCAACGTTACGTAAGAAGAATATGAACGTTAAGATGATCGGAATTTTTCAAGTAGATTCAATTAAAATAACGTGTTACTTACAACGCCATCTATGTTTGTATAATAGCACTTTTCTGGTGTTTATTGGCTTACAAATGTTTCTTGTTTGAAACAGGGATCACATTAAAATACATAGATAAATTCAGCATGACAGCCCTAATACCTTCACACTACTGAAGCCTAAATAAACGGATTAGTTTGTTTTTCTAGGTATTCATTCTTCTTTTGAATTCTTGTATATTAGTAATATTAATTAAACATGAATAGAAGTCACGATAGCCGAGTCGTTGGGTGGTCGGAATTTCGAGTCAAGACACCCGAGTTCGATCCCCAGGTCTGCCACCTACCAATGAGTTTTTCAAAAACTTATGTACGAATTATATCGTTGGCTTGCACATAAGGACGGCGACGGGCTCACTACCTGTCACGTTGTCCCGAAAATATCTTGGGTGGAAGGTGGGTCGCAGGGACTTAATTGTCTAGACTAGACCTCTGTCTACCCCTGTATTGGGAATTTCGAAGATATTTATTTATTATTTTATTTAATTAAACATATAACTTACGACATTGTTGTCGTTGGTGCGAACGTAAATCTACATTTAAAATATTTTTATCAAGCCTTGTTTTTAACAAGTTTCCGACTCTGAGGAGTACGATTTGCTACGGTGTGCAATACTTGAAGTTATAGTTTGTACTCGTGTGGAGTGTACAAAAATGCGTGTATATAATATTACGGCTACTAGTGGTTACTAAGAATACGCCGTGCAAAGGGACAAGCCTCGAAAATGCAATTGGTTACCGACAGGTTTGAACTCTCAGATATAATGGAAATTTAATCAGAATTGGCGGGATAACTGTCCCGAAAGATATCGGACCAAATTCAGCAGACTGGTGAAGGGCAGCATCTAAGGTGCAAGTTGTCTGGTACTACGATCGCCAATCCGCTTAACAAACTTGGCGTTTACGGCAACTCCTTCCGTCTTGTATTAAGAAACCGTTATATATGTTTGTTCGTGTAAGGAAGACATCCACGTTCATATCGCCAATATCAAACACAGGCTGCTATTAAACAATCGTGAAGAGCAGAGAAAATAATATCTTCACGCCATTCCCAATACTGGGGTAAACAGAGGTTTAGACAGTTAAGTCCTTTCGACCCACCTTCCACCGAAGAAGATATTTTAGGAACAATGTGACAGGAGGAAAGCCCGTCTCCCTCTTTATGCCCAAGCCAACGATGTAAATCGTACATAAGTTTTTGAAAACACATTGGTGCGAGCCTACTACCAGGGGATTGGCTCGGGTCTTTTGACTCGAATTTCGATTACCCAAGCACTCGTCTATCATGTAACTAAAAGATTATTTTTTGAAATCCATTACATACGTTAATAAATTAGTCAACCACATAATTTGGAAGTCTTTTAAGCCATGAAGGTTATACATTGATAGATACTACATACATACACATTTTCATGTGTAGGTATGTAGTATCAATGTATAACCTTTTCTCAATGTATAACATTGTCTCAACCCTCATGAGACAATCGGGTAAAATTTTAATAATAAAATGGAGTTAAATTGGAAATAAACTAATTGAAATGGAATAATTTGGAATACTTACTAAATTGGAATTAATTATTTGAATGTTTTAACTCAAGGCATAGATATTTATGTGAACATATACTACACATACACTTACGTTTACATACACTTACATATTTATCTATGTAAGTGTATTGAACCGTTGGCTTGGACATTAAGAATCAATACCTATCAAGTTGTGCCTATTAAACTTCAGTAAAGGTGGCTAGAAACTTAATTTTCTTGACCTCTGTCTACCCCAGTAGTGGGAAAATGCGTAAAGATAAAAATGTACACTGTGCAGTTTCACACATAGTAGTAATGAAACCTTCAGAAAAGGAAGATACAAGTTCATTATGCGAGAACCAACTGAATCTTACCATTAGTTAACGTTCTAGTTTTTGAAAATATCTCTCTCATCACGACGTTATCATTTTTGTCTCCATTTGCTGTTACTTTATCGTTACATCCAGTTGCGAATCGCAACATATTCACTTCAATGAGCTCTATCCATTTCGAGGTTCAGCTGAATCCGTGGAGCTAATGAGCGCGAAGATATAACAAACGTATCCGCTAACGAACTTAGATACTAAATATGGTAACGTAAAGTTGAAACTCGCACAACACGTCCACCGTCGCATAATACATTTTAATCTAGAGCACTCACAGTTGCAGGTGCAGATGATGTCAGCGGTGAGCGGGGAGCCAATGCTGCGCCGTGTGAAGCAGGAAGCCGAGCCGCCGCCCCAGTACTCGCCCGAGGCCCACGCGGAGCAACCGCCCACCCGCCCCGTGCACATGGTACGAGCACCGCAGGTGAGCCACCACCCCTCACCACTACCATATCATACCACCATATCACCACCACCACCGGTTAAATTGAAATGAAACACCAAGCGTTCCCGCTTGAAACGGTTACACGGCACCGAATGCAGTTTGTGCCGAAGTAGGACGCGGTCGTACTGAAAATCGATATCTAGGTTACCAGGCGATGTCAGTGTCGCGCTTCGGACCTAATGTTATTGCAGTTTCTAGATTCTTTTTTCTTAGAACTTCAATTGTTTTCAACTTGAGATCGTATTTGTGTATGTATGTGATATGACATGCAACTTGCTTTATGTGTTCCCAATTTGTATGTGTGTATGTATTTTGTAGAGACTGCTCGTTTTACGTGACTTAAAGCAATTTAACGGCCGCGGAGCTAACACGCTTCAGTTTATTGTATTGAAGAGTTATAGAGTAATTATTGTTTGTTTCTTAATTAATTAAACTATAAATAATGTTTCAAGTGTATTTATGTTCATAGTACAGTATTCGTTATTAATTTATTATAAATATTATTGTATTATTAATGTTGTTATTAATATTGTTTCTTCCCGTGAGTGTCGTGTGAGGCGTCGCAGAGAAAAGCCTGGAAATTCCGAAAGCTACCGACAGATAGCGGTGTTATCAATTGACTAAATTGATGACAAACATAATATCTTTTTTTCTTTTCATGCAATTCCCCTTACTGTGGTAGGCAGAGTTCTTTTGATTCACTTTCCACCGAACCCTATTCGGAACGTTGTAATATGTGGTGAAACTATCGCCACAATACATAACGATGTCTACTTGCCTCTGTCTTTTTTTTAAAGTCCAAATAAAATCTCAACCCCTTGCCCAGCAGCTGGAACTAGAGCCGAAGGAGGAGGTGAAGTTCTGCGTGTCCCCCGAGAGCGGTGTGGTTGGCAACACCAGTCCCGAGCAGCAGCACTGCTCGTCGACCACCGCGGCGGCTGCGGGGGGCGCGCGGGACGAGGACTCGCCGCGGCGGTACTGCCTCGTCTGCGGCGACGTTGCCTCGGGATTCCACTACGGCGTTGCCAGCTGCGAGGCGTGCAAGGCCTTCTTCAAGAGGACTATACAGGTGAGATCCATGTATACATAGATATATACATAAACACTAAATAAAAAAAAAAGAAATAAAGAAACACGTTTATTTACGGTCCGAGAACAGACAACATATAATACAAACAAAAAAACATTCCTTAGAAATTTTGCTGTAAGTTTCAAATAAAATGAGCAGTTAAATACAACTGTGTTGCAGCATTAGATCGCTAAACGGACTGGACTCAGTAATAGCCGGGATTCTACATCTATATCCCGGCACTGATATTTTCAGTACAACCCGAAAAAAGAGGCAACTCGGACGACTGGCAATTGGACAGAAATACATAGATAGATAGACAAATAGTTAGATAAATAGATAGGGACAACATCGCATACATTGCTCCCATAGTAAGCAGCTTAATAACTTCTATTATGGAATCAGAAACAACGACGGTTCCAGAAACACCAAGATCAGAGGAAATATAGAAACTGTATGTTCTAAGGCCACCGGGAATGGAACCCGGAAGCACAGAGCTGGCGACACGATGAAAACCGGTGTGTACGCCACTTGTCCACGGATGTCTTTACGTGCACAACATACGTAACTACCTTAAAAGTCGTAACTAAGACTCTGATTGTGTTGACTGAGTGGTTGACTTTGTAGTTTTCCCACTTTACTCATGTTGTATATCCACTCTTGGGCAACGGTCTTTTTCTTTTTTATAGATTGTAATTGGAGAAGTCCAACCACGCTACTTCAGGCAGGATCGGTGCTTTTTACACTTCCTACATACATTTAACACTTAAAAATACAATTGTCACTTTTTGCGGCGCTTTTCAAGAATCGAATCTCCGGTCGGTTACATTTCTCAAGAGGTTTTTTGCAAAAATAAATTCAAAATTGTCGATCGTCATATTTGATATTACGCCTGTTTTGACATCGGCACCATCAATTATCCCTTTGGCAAGTGATATTTTGACATTCCTGACTTTTCAGTTAGGAATTATCAATAAGATAACGTCAAATAATTTTTTATAACGCTATTTTTTATTGATTTTTAAAGCATATTTGTTATGCTGAACTTTTATGTGATTAAATTAAAGAGAAAAAAAATCTCTTCAATTTAATCACATATTTGATAGTTTTCTTGGATTAATAAATTGATACCTTATTTACATAATAAATTGGTCGTTTTGTCCATGTTTCTGTTTAATAACTCTCGTTCACATTTAAATTAAATTAAATGCAATTAAGAACGTTCGCTATTATTCCGGAAATGAAAATCATAATAAGTTATAAGTCATAAGCCGTTAGAAAACGGTACTGTTGGCGAAGTATATACTATGACAAAGAGTAAAATTTTTTTTTAGTAACAAACGAAATTGATGAATGAATTATGGATATCGTTGGCTAGGACATACAGACGGCGATGGGCTCACCACCTGTCACGTTGTCCCGAAAAAATATTTCGTGGAAGGTGGGTCGAAGGGACTTAATTGTCTAGACTAGATCTCTGTCTACACCTGTATTGGGAATTGCGTGAATATATTTTTTTTTAAATTAATTTTTAATGAATTATGGTTATAATTAAGGATTGTGGATACCGCAACCATGAGTTCTTGCAAACGACTTCAGTCAAAATAGACCGATGCGTTGACTGATATGACACTATGGTACCCAAAGTATACTTTAAATGCGATTTTTGGGTGAGCCAAAAAATCGCATTTAACATAAAGAAAGAAACAAAAATACAAAGAAAGGATTCTTGTTTTTTTAAATTCACATATCCCCAAATTAAATGAAGGAATCAATAAATAAATATATTCTCGCAATTCCCAATACAGGGGTAGACAGAGGTCTAGTCTGGACAATTAAGTCCCTTTGACCTACCACCGAAGATATTTTCAGGATAACATGACAGGTATAGAGCTGGTCGTCGTATTTATGTCCAAACTGACGATATAATTCATACATAAGTTTTAAAAACCCATTGGTACGAGCCTGCCATTTGGGGATAGAACTCGGGTCTCTTGACTCAAAATTCCGACCGCCCAATCACACGGCTATCGTAACTGAAAGAGCTCTGCAGTTGTTCTGAGTTGCCTGCATCACGGTAAAACCTCTAGATAGATTTCAATGAAGTTTTAAAATTTTAGTTCCTTAGGCACTTGGTCCTTATTGTATAATATAATAATATCTTCATTTATTATTTATAAAGTTATTAAAGTTTTAAGAAATGACGATGTTCATGGGCACTACGTGTATGCATTTTTTTGTAGGCTGGTTTGTATATAAATTTTGCACGTAATTTTATGCACATAAATGTTTAATAATATAAATAATAAATACATATATAGAAAGGTCAACACAACGTCACATACATTGCTCCGATCCCAATGTAAAAATCTAAACCACTTGAGGTTCACAACCAAGACACCTCAAACACCCAGAACCGAGAAAATGTAGAAAAGTGGTTTTTCCACATTGACTCGTCCGGGAATCGATCGGGAGATGGCGACACCTTGAAAACCGTTGTTTACGCTACTCGTCCACGGAGGTCGTCAAAGTTGTTGAGGACTAAAGCCTCGACTTATATTTTTAAGTTAACAAAAATAAAGAAACATTTTCTTTAATTACGTAAACACATAAAATACATGTTACTATTATCTGGAGTTTTTTGTTCTACCAAAAAAAAGGCCTGACGCCGCTTTTCCTTATCTTAAATTAACGATACATTATGATCCATTTCATTGGTTTTAAAAGCCATACTGGACTTTCTTTTTTATTGAATCTTTTTTAAAAAATCAACTGACAAGGACGGGATCCGAACCCGCGACCTATGCCGTATCGGTAGGAGCCGCGGGTTCGGATTCCGTCCTTGTCAGTTGATTTTTTAAAATAATATCTTATTCAGTTCAGTTCAGGAGTCTTATTAATTTAATAACGAAATGTCAAACATGGCTTACATGCTGTAAAAACCAATAAAGTGCATCATAAAGGTGTAGATGGCATTATCATATTATTAATGTCTGCACAGCTTAAGGACATGGACTGAGTTATAAGTTAGAATAATTTTTGGCAGTTGGCGTCAACGCCCCTAAGACGTTTAAGGTATATTTGGGACTATATTACCTGAGTCAATATTCTGCAACTAAATATTGACAACCTTGTTCTGAGCATGTCAAATCTACTATTTCTACAAAATACTGCAGTTGTAAAATAAGGGTCTAATCTAATAAACGTTTATTTATAAAAATTATGGGGTATTACATAAAGGTTATAATTAAGAAAATGTAATGTATGTATATGTCATCATATATCCTTATATATCATCACATAAAATTATTAACACATTAAAAGAAATTTCCATTTTTCATCCCTGGACTCAGTTCATATGTGTAATAAAGCAGATGTAGTTTTCTTTTTTCGTATTTAGTGTCATTATATTACATTTCAGCCATTATGCAACGTGAACTTTGTTAAACTTTTAAACAAACAATTATCCCAAGTTTTTATCCAAGTTTAGTCCAGTGAAGATTAATTAAGTATTAAATAAGTTTGCATTTTCAATACTCATATTGCACTGATCGTTCATATAGATTAAATATAAAGTAGATCCTAGGAGACTACCTTGTGGTAAGCCATATGACGCCATATCTTCGGCAGTATTAAATAAGTTTGCATTTTCAACACTCATATTGCACTGATCGTTCATATAGATTAAATATAAAGTAGATCCTAGGAGACTACCTGTGTGGTAAGCCATATGACGCCATATCTTCGGTATGTATTGTAGGTTATTAGTAATAAATAAGTTTGCATTTTCAATACTCATATTGCACTGATCGTTCATATAGATTAAATATAAAATAGATCCTAGGAGACTACCTTGTGGTAAGCCATATGACGCCATATCTTCGGTATGTATTGTAGGTTATTAGTATTAAATAAGTTTGCATTTTCAATACTCATATTGCACTGATCGTTCATATAGATTAAATATAAAGTAGATCCTAGGAGACTACCTTGTGGTAAGCCATATGACGCCATATCTTCGGCAGTATTAAATAAGTTTGCATTTTCAACACTCATATTGCACTGATCGTTCATATAGATTAAATATAAAGTAGATCCTAGGAGACTACCTTGTGGTAAGTCATATGACACCATATCTTCGGTATATATTGTAGGTTTAATTTCATATTTGGTTTCCTATTTTTGAGATAATAATCGAGAAATAATCGAAAAATTATCAACAAAGTTTCTGACTTCTGATTCTCATTTGGTTCTAATTATTATTCATGAATGGGGGTGGGAAATTCGTTTCATTTCGTCGTGAATAGTTTCTAATAAAAGAAATTATTGGGATAGGGAAGATCGGTTTTTGATGAAATTATTTTATTTGTCAGTTTGAGTTGACTAAATGTTATTACAAAGCATTGTGAAAATATTTATTTACAAGATAACTGGAGTCAACGGTTGGTGATTTTAAGATATCAATGCAGTATTTAATTTATTAGTGGGAGTTAAATTTTGTATTTTTTACCCAAAGCTATGCAGTATTCTATCGAATTAGGTACTTTTTTCTGTCATGGTGTCTTTTAACAATTTTTTTATAAGAATGTTACAATAATTTCGGCTTCGGAATATATATTTTAATTATGAGGATTAACCCCAGTATTTGATCTGATCAAGTTTGTTACGGTTTTTAATACGTCTTAATATCTCTGGTAGAAAAAATAAATGAATATAAACGTCTTCGTAGTCTTATCATACTAATATAAGTTAATAAATTTTAGTGCTCTTTTGATCTTCCAGAAGGCTAAGCATGACACGACTCTCGCCTAATGGCCTGTAGTTTTACGTTCGGTTTATAATAAAAGCAGCCATTAACGTAAAATAAAAATCCCATGAAATCAATAAAGCAAGCTGTTGGAACCCTAATTTCACTTTGTAGAAATTGTATATTAAAATTTTATATTAAATTAAGAAATAGAATTAAGTTTTATGTTTAAGAATTTATGTTTTTTTGAGCTTTATTCATTGATATTTTGATGACCTCCGTGGACAAGTGGCGGCGTACTCGGAGGTCCCGGATTCTATTTCCGTTCGGGTCAATAAAAAAATAATGTCACTACATAGATATGTTTATAGATATGTTTATTTTATTTATTGATTAGTATCAGAAATTAAATGTAACAGAGAATATGAATCAATACTACATTAAATTTATCATCACAACACATGCCATTGAGTTTCCTAACGCTCTTATAGTGCGAGGTCACTGAAGTCAATGAAGTTTCTTAATATTTATGCGTGTACGTGTGCGTATGCGTGCGTGTGTGTGTATATATAAATCTTGGTGTGTATATATGTACATATATATTTGCGTATATATAAGTCTTATATTATTATTTATGTATTATTGCATATATATTCATTTAAATATTAATTTTAGTCTATATTTTCTGTCTGCACCTACTTCTTCTTTTCTCTGCATCTCCCTTTAGGTAGACTGGCAGAGAATGCCTCAGGCATTAAGTCCGCCTATATGCACAGTTCATTCATGTGTACGAAGTGTTAATTAATAGATAAATATAATATAATAAACAAACTGTAAATCGTCCGTTTGCAATCAGGGCAACATCGAGTACACCTGCCCCGCGGCGAACGAGTGCGAGATAAACAAGCGGCGGCGCAAGGCGTGCCAGGCGTGCCGCTTCCGCAAGTGCCTGCGCACGGGCATGCTGCGCGAGGGCGTGCGGCTGGACCGCGTGCGCGGCGGCCGCCAGAAGTACCGGCGCGCGCCCGACGCGCCGCCGCACCACGCGCCGCGCCCGCACCTCGACGACATCAAGGTCCACTCAAATCGAATCTGATATCTCCGTCGCTCATCGCTTAACGATTGTGCTCTTTAATGTTATAGTAGTAAGGATTTTTTTTGTTTACGCGAACGCACGCTACACACATGTAAAATAAAACGATTTTTTTTTTTTTTTTTACAGCTGTAATTGTTACGGTCAGCTACCGTCAATTTACAGTTTATTTATTTTTTCAATGCTCAATGTATCTTGAGGTCTTGCAGTGGTATGCTTGGTTTTGGACTTTTATTTACGACATGATCCCAAGCAGGTGGTAATACCAATAACAATAGTAAAGATGGTTGGGTATTACCACCGAAACGTTGCTATTCCCTGCAGCTGGTCTTTTTCTCTTAATGTAAATGTACACTACAACTTGTTTATTTCTACGCTAACTTCGTATCTGGGTATCACTATATTTTCTGTGATTTGAAAACAAAAAGAAGACAAAACAAACAAGACTTTCTCAAATGTGACACGATTAACTTATAGTTACTGTATGGACTTGCTTAGTATTACTTACACGTACTATAAATGAACGCATTGTGCTTTTGACTTCCAGGTATTAGAAGCACTCACTTCCTACGAACCAGACTTATTGACCTGCGGTGTGCCGCCTGCCGGCGCGACAGAACCCACGGCGAGAACACTAGCCCTTCTAGCAGACCTCTATGACAGAGAGCTGGTAGGAATTATCGGTTGGGCCAAACAGATACCCGGATTTACAGACTTGCAACTCAGTGATCAGGTATGTTTAGATTCATTAGTTTTAGTTACTTAAATAGTTAAACATTGTAGTTAACTGTGCCAAATTTTTATAATATTATTAATTCCGGTATTTGATAGGGACGAAAATAGAACGAAGTGTGAAATGTGGGTAAATCAGGAATGTTTAGAATAGGTGGTACAATCGGTGGCCGCATTTTTTGTTTATGTCTTTTGGAAACGTGCCTATATTACTCCCGTATACAAAAATGGATTATATTTGTTATGGTTTCATTAACATTCCTATTTCCGTATTTCTGGATTATTCAATCTTATTTTGAAAAATTCAATCAGAGCAGATGGTCTTGACCTCTGATTTCTCCAGCAACTGAAAATGCATGTGTGTGTAACATCTATATGTTCTGTATTGTATTGTGTACTTAGATGGTTGTATTTGCTGCACAGATGCGGCTTCTGCAGAGTACTTGGGCGGAGATGCTGAGCCTGATGCTGGCGTACCGCTCGCTGCCGGCCGCCGGCGCCACGCTGCGGCTGCGCTTCGCCGCGGACCTCTCGCTCGACGAGCAGCAGGCGCGCGACATCGGCGCGCTCGACCTCTACCTGCAGGTGCGTACCGCTCGCTGCGCTGCGCTGCGCTTCGCCGCGGACCTCTCGCTCGACGAGCAGCAGGCGCGCGACATCGGCGCGCTCGACCTCTACCTGCAGGTGCGTACCGCTCGCTGCGCTGCGCTTCGCCGCGGACCTCTCGCTCGACGAGCAGCAGGCGCGCGACATCGGCGCGCTCGACCTCTACCTGCAGGTGCGTACCGCTCGCTGCGCTGCGCTGCGCCGCGGACCTCTCGCTCGACGAGCTGCAGGCGCGCGACATCGGCGCGCTCGACCTCTACCTGCAGGTGCGTACCGCTCGCCGCGCTGCGCTGCGCTGCGCTTCGCCGCGGACCTCTCGCTCGACGAGCAGCAGGCGCGCGACATCGGCGCGCTCGACCTCTACCTGCAGGTGCGTACCGCTCGCTGCGCTGCGCTGCGCTTCGCCGCCGGACCTCTCGCTCGACGAGCAGCGGGCGCGCGACATCAGCGCGCTCGACCTCTACCTGCAGGTGCGTACCGCTCGCTGCGCTGCGCTGCGCTGCGCTTCGCCGCGGACCTCTCGCTCGACGAGCAGCAGGCGCGCGACATCGGCGCGCTCGACCTCTACCTGCAGGTGCGTACCGCTCGCTGCGCTGCGCTTCGCCGCGGACCTCTCGCTCGACGAGCTGCGGGCGCGCGACATCCGGCGCGCTCGACCTCTACCTGCGGGTGCGTACCGCTCGCTGCGCTGCGCTGCGCCGCGGACCTCTCGCTCGACGAGCAGCGGGCGCGCGACATCAGCGCGCTCGACCTCCTGCAGGTGCGTACCGCTCGCTGCGCTGCGCTGCGCTTCGCCGCGGACCTCTCGCTCGACGAGCAGCAGGCGCGCGACATCGGCGCGCTCGACCTCTACCTGCAGGTGCGTACCGCTCGCTGCGCTGCGCTGCGCTGCGCCGCGGACCTCTCGCTCGACAGGCAGCAGGCGCGCGACATCGGCGCTCGACCTCTACCTGCAGGTGCGTACCGCTCGCTGCGCTGCGCTGCGCCGCGGACCTCTCGCTCGACGAGCTGCAGGCGCGCGACATCGGCGCGCTCGACCTCTACCTGCAGGTGCGTACCGCTCGCTGCGCTGCGCTGCGCCGCGGACCTCTCGCTCGACGAGCAGCAGGCGCGCGACATCGGCGCGCTCGACCTCTACCTGCAGGTGCGTACCGCTCGCTGCGCTGCGCTGCGCCGCGGACCTCTCGCTCGACGAGCAGCAGGCGCGCGACATCGGCGCGCTCGACCTCTACCTGCAGGTGCGTACCGCTCGCTGCGCTGCGCTGCGCCGCGGACCTCTCGCTCGACGAGCAGCAGGCGCGCGACATCGGCGCTCGACCTCTACCTGCAGGTGCGTACCGCTCGCTGCGCTGCGCTTCGCCGCGGACCTCTCGCTCGACGAGCAGCAGGCGCGCGACATCGGCGCGCTCGACCTCTACCTGCAGGTGCGTACCGCTCGCTGCGCTGCGCCGCGGACCTCTCGCTCGACGAGCAGCAGGCGCGCGACATCGGCACGCTCGGCTTCGCGCCCTTGCAATGGGTTTCGATCTTTTGTTTGAATTTTATCAGAGTGTTTGCTTTATGAAATCATTACGACGTATCTTATTTTATTGTTGAAAGGATATGAAACAAAATAAAAAAAGTGTGCAAAATAAATGAACTGAACTGTCCACGTGGAGCATGCTCATGTAGCAGCTGGTGTAACTGGCAACTGTCCGCGGCAGGTGTGCAGCGTGGCGCGGCGGCTGGAGCGCGCGGGCGCGCTGCGCGAGGAGTGCTTCCTGCTGAAGGCGCTCGCGCTCGCCAACTCGGAGGCGCGGCTGGAGGAGCACGCGGCGCTGCGCCGCTTCCGCGACACCATCCTCGCCGCGCTCAACGACGCCGTCGCCGCGCTCAGGTACGCTGCCAGCGCTGCGCGCCGAGCGCTGCCCGCTGCGGGCGCTAAATTGTGATAGCGATATCTCTATACGGTTGCCTGAAAGATGCGATATCTTTATACAGCTACAAGGTCGCCTGATTGTAGAGTTCACTTAATTTGATCTTTTATGGTTTTTGACCGAAAAATTTTTTTTTCTAAGTTTAAACTAAAGTACACTCATTAATTCGCTCACACCGGCCGCTCCAGTCCTCCCGCACGTGAACCGTTGCGTTCCCAACGCTAACAACATGTCCGCGTGCGCCCGCAGGCCGTACAACGCGAACGCGGCGCTGCAGCAGCTGCTGCTGGTGCTGCCGGCGCTGCGGCACGCCGACGTGTGCGTGCGCCGCTTCTGGTCGCAGGTGCACCGCGACCGCCGCGCGCCCATGAACAAGCTCTTCGTCGAGATGCTCGAGGCCTGTCTGCGGTAGGCGCGCGCCACGCACACACGTCCGCGCGCGACGCGCGGCTCCGCGCAACTGGCGCCGCGCCGCGCCCGCCGCACCCGCTGCGTTCCCGGAAGTCAACGCACCGACTCGCACTTCCGCGACGTCGCGCGCAGCTCAAGGACACATCAAACAAGGTTGTGGTACAATCGTTGTATAGTGACGGTTAAATTTCGAACGGAGTCGTGTAATTAATGTTCTGTTTCCACTAATGCGTAACCGTCACGCATTAATTTTCGATGTTCTAATTTCGCGTGTCGCTGTGCTTCCTTTCCGCTTGCGTAAATGTATGCCGCGATGCGATGCCGGGTTTCGGAGGACCAGAATGTGGTAAAACGGCTGTAGTGCTGTAACGGTCGAGGGGACGCGGGGCCGCGACTTGTCTGATCATCACAAAATTTTTAACATATCGCATCCATAGTTGTTTTAATTTGCATTTAGCCGAACGCGAAGTTAACGCTTCGTCGGTGATGTGAGTCCAATGTGATTATTGTTGTGAGTGTAAATACGTTATTTATGGACATTGTTTAGTCTGTGGTTTTATGGCTGTGATGTGGTGGGGGGAAGGATCGTGATGGGAAATCGGAAAAGCGTTGACGTATCTGATTTGTTTAGGGTTAATTTTGGCGGGAAATACTGTCGCGTCCCCGCGCCATAAATGTACAAAACTATGGACAGATCTAGTACAAAACTTGTTACTATTTTTGTATAATATTAAAAATATATCTAGTTTTACTGTGCGTTAAGGTTTCGAGATTAATTCATATGTCGAAGTACATATGTCACACATACCATGTTATACCTCAATGTAATATCCGAACAGATATCTGCTTGAGATGGTGCTGAAAGCAGAGAAATATGCGAACTGTAAATATGCAGTTTATGAGACCTTTATAAATATTATAATACTATTAAAATCTGTAAACTTTTGAATAGCAATACATAGTATAAATATAACAGAATAAATAATATCACAATAGCTTAATAAATGAATTATTTTTACAACAAAAAGCGTTATTTACCCCATTTTTAATAGCTTACCCACTGCCTATAAAGTTACTGTTAATAGGTTATTCTAACGGTTCAACAAGCTTTACACGCAGTGAATTTTGCATGGTTCTGGAAATGAAGAACACTTATCTTATTTCCTACACAGAATTTACACTTAGTCCTAAATTAAGAAAAACATTTTTTTATTTTAATATTTTTTTCTTTCAATTTTGGACATGTAGTTGAAGGAGAATTTAAAGTAATTATTTTAAAAAATGCTCTTATTATAACATATGTGGTATTGTCGAAAATAATTATTAACTAATGTAAATGTATAAAATGTGAAGGTAGCATGAGTTGCCTTACTACCCTCACCTCCAGTATAACTACTACATACTTAAACTATACATTTCGGTAGTAATAAAACTTTGAACATTGTTATTTTACACTTCACTATCAATTTTTCTTTATTGTTTTTAAAAAATTTCGGGACTTTCTGAATAAAGGCCTTGGTAAGAGTATTTTTAACCAATTTGCATGTATATATCAAAAGACTGAAAGTAAATGAAGTGGGAAAAGTATCTCAGGATATATTTATTCTAAGTTCGGCCCAGAATCATGAAAAATCACACTGTATGTATTATAAATATTCTTGAACATTATTTAAAAGAAAATTTATCGTAAAAAAATTTTATTTTTCTCTTTGTACAATGATACTTACGTTATTATGCGGGAACCGTATTCGGCGATTGTAAATTACTGTACATTACAAGAGATTGGAGTATTAAGATCAGATGTTTCATATATTGAATATTTTAAGCAGAGGGTCATGCATAGTTTCTCTTCAATATTTTATAAAATATATTTATGTTATATGCACTTTATATAACATTGAGTTATATGTTTTATGTAAATACATAACAACATATAACATATAATTTGTTGTTATCAAGAGAATTTATTTGATGCAGTTATCTGTATTTTTCATGTCGAAGAACTATCTATTTTTGAGCTGTTCCACTGAATCTTCTTGTAATATCTTTCTGATTTATAGATATTTTGCAATTTTAGCAAAGTTTAATATTAATGTTGAGCATACAAATATATATATATTAACGGAAACTAATGTTGTACATAGTGTTATTCAAATGTTAATATTTCGAGTGGAACAGTATTATAAAATCGTGAATACCTCAGAAATCTGTTACCAATACACAGAAATTATCATTTATGATACACACACAAACATATATTTTTAGGTAAGCTAAGTGAAAAATACAATCAGAAATATCGCCCAATTCAAAAATAATGAAATATTGAAGTGTATAATACTATAAAAAGTAGTATAAATAAATGTTTACATTTTGTAAATAAATATACAATAATAATTAAAGACTAATTAAGATGTATAAAATTGACTTTTATGTATTTATACACAACCTTTTTATAAATTATTAATTAGCTGGCAACCTTGATATTTGGATGATGATTACGTGGTGAAATAATTGAGCGATCTCTCTGATTGATTTATGGATGCGTTTCATTTCCTGTTACATAAATACACTAATAGCAACAAATATGCCGAATTTTATTTTGCGGCAAGAGGTTGATCTCTCGAACTCGGCTACTGTACGTGAAACACCAGATAGCTTTATGTGATCTACAGAATTTACATTTTTTGAATCAGTTGATGTGAAATATTTGGTGTTCTTTTCATATTTTTTTTAAGATAATATCGTTGAATGTTTGTGTAACAGGCAAAGGAATGGGAATAATCCTAATATTGATAATATTATGTATACTAATTTCCAGTGGGTGAAACGAAATGTTATGTTGTAAGTTATTCTTATGTTAAGAATATTCATGTTATTTATAGTTTCTCTTTAAATGTTCTTTGTGTACAGGCGGGGATAGTCTCAGGGTTATGACAGCTGTACAAATTGAGAGATGTGCCAGATTAGGTGTTAAGTGTATGATTATAATATTTGTGTTTCATCTGTTATTCATACGACAAAATGGCGGACTAATTTTGGCGGTTAAAATTTAAAATTTATCGTTATATGGAGTAGACTTCAGTTTTCAAATTTACTTTAAAAGCCGCCAAATTAAAAAAATATATATGTTTTAAAATAATTTAGTTCCTAAAGTTCTGTTATATTGTTAATAAAAATTCATGTGGTTTCTTAAGATAAATGTGAATTGAATGTTATTGGTATAAATATGAAGGAAAAATGGTCAGTGGTAAAATAAATCAATGTAATTATAAAATATGTAAACATTTATGTGTAGATGTAAACATTACGGAATTCGAAGGCATAGTGTAGTACACCTTATGTACCCTGTAGTCATTCAGATCAACAAATAGAATGTCCAACCACAGTTATATTTTATTTTAATTATAATTCTTTCCTTCGGTTTTTTTTATACAATTTTATTTATAATCATGCCAACCGGTCCTGAAATATGTGAATTAAATTAAAAATGTTGAAAACGGACTATTGTTATTTACCATCAATTCCTAACAGAATTGTGTGCGTCATTCCTACCCTATCGCAGAAGATCTGCATTGTCATCATGTGCAACGTTTGATGACATTTTAAATCAGTGTACTACGACTTTAAACGTCATCAAAAACGAGCTACTAAACAACCTATCTCGTTCAGCACACATATTTGTACCACTGCTTAGCTTCGGCTGTGTATTTTGAGGAAATGGACACATAAGGTAGAAAAGAGTAAAAAAGTAAGCTTATGCATTATCGTATGTGATGTTTGATTCATACTCCGCAACAAACGAGTATGGAAATGAGAAACGAGATGCATGGTGTGACGACCTCGGAGGAAAAGTAGTTGATAAACATGACGGCATGATTAAGTAGTACTTTTTACGTATCTTTCATTTACTAGTTGAATATCTGTGTGCTATTACAAGAAGAGTTTGACTAGTGCCAACAAATTATTTTGAGCCAAAAATAATTTGTTGACACTTGTTTTTAAATGATTAGCGATGTCCTCACACAGTCATCTGTAACAGCGGTCCAATTTGATCCGTCACCTCTCGCAAGTATAGTAAGTATTCCGGGACTCTCAGCATTAGGCTGCTCATTACAGAACTGTGGAGAAATATTATAAAAGCGACCATACTGACTGGAATCTTCAAAGGAGAGCGTGTTCATTCACCGTATCCCATTAATACTAAAAGAATTACCATTCCAACTTGAAAGAAATAAATCGTATCGCAAATATTTACAGTTACATATATTTTTTATAGAAATCACTGAATATGCATTCCAATAGATATCCGGTGAACCACACAATCTTACCGTTAATCACACCGTTTAATAGTATACCTAGTCAGGTCATAAATTCTGTCATATGTTAAATATAAAATAATTGAAAGAAGTTTATTAATTATGTAACCATTTATATACCAAAATGAACTTAACAAAACATAGATTCTTACGACACTAAAGTTTATTCAAAATGACCTCCATGACTTTAAATACAGGCCTTCAATCTGCGCGGCCAGTCGTCTATCGCAGCACGAACGAGGTCCATGTCAACATCGGCGGCTGCCTTAATCAAGGATATCTTGAGTGACTCCAAATTGGGATGAGGCTTTGAGCACGCCTTTTCCTCCAAGTATTGCCATATCTTGTAATCTAACGGGTTCAAATCTTCGCGCCACCAGTCAGTCTTGTGTGCTCTTCGCTCTATGAGCTGGCGCCGAATGTTGTCCGAATACCCAGTGTCTGTTATTGAACATGGTATGAGAAACAGGTTCCACAAGGTTCGTCAGGACTGTATTTTGATACACAACTGCATTCGTTTTTACACCTTTCTCACAAAAATGTACCTCTGTTAAGCCCCAATAAGAAACTCCCAACCATACCATGAGCGAGGAGGAAAATGACCTCGTTGGACACGCGGAATACGGTTGCTCGCTTTTTCACTACTGTGTGCGTACACCTTTATCATTTTGTTTGTTGTAGCTCTCTTCTACGGTAAAAATTTTTATCCGAAAAAAGAATTTTCGATATTTTTTTCCCGCGTACCGCTTCAACAAAGCGCGGCATCTCTTCAGTCTCAGGTCCATTCGACGAGCATTCAAACGAAGCCCTATTTTTCTCCGATATGTCCGAAGCCCTAAGTCTTCATTCAACACCATTTTCACCGTGGTTCTGCTAAGCCCCATCTGAAGGGCCAACAGTTTCTGCTTACGTTTGGGATTTCTTTGAATTCACGCTTTCACAGCTTTTATCACTGCTGGAGTCCTATCAGACCGATTGCGACCACTTCTTGACCTGTCATCTACATTAGAGTCTACATTGTATCGTTTGATGGTACGATAAACGAATCTTTTGGTTATATTCAAATTTTTCAGTATGTCAAAAATTTGAATTGGCGCGTAACCGCAACGATGCAACGCAATAACTGCAACACGGTCTTCTTTAAGCGTCCACTCCATATTTAAAAATGAGTAAAATGCTAAAAAGTGTACAGTTTTATTTTCATGAACAATTCGAAATTCGAATTCAATAAACTTTTTTGTGGCCAGCATTCTAAAAGAAAAGTTATTACTGTGTGACAAAACTTATGACCTGACTGTGTATATATATAAACATCAAAGTTCCGCTCAGTTCCTATACTGTCCGGCGGATACCTCTTATCTTTCCTACCCGGGGTACAAACTGGAACATTCTTTTGTGCCTCGGGCCGTTTATGTGTACGTCAGAGAGGATATATGGCTACGCATAGACAGCGACGACCACCCTTGCGTCTATGGGTCGCGACCACATCCAAATGGCTGCGGATTCCGTGCTACTGCAGATCGTGGTACTCGGCGGCTTCAACGCCCACCACGCCGAATGGCTACGATCTCGAACCACTGATCATGCGGGGAGATCTGTTTTTGACCGGACGGATATGTGGTCTCCGTTGATGCCCCTTTGGGTTCATCGGACCACTGCCTGATTCGGAGTAATGTGCCAAGTGCCCATCATGAGCCCATTGCGGTCGCGATGTGCTGGCCACCGCCGTGTGTGGCACTACAGGTCGGCGGATTGGGAAGGGATACGGTCTTTCTTTGCATCCGACCCATGGGGACAGGTTTGCTTCTCGCTAGATAGTCCCGATGCCGTTGCAAATTCCGTCGCCGATGTGGTGCTCCAAAGAATGGAACTCTTCGTTCCTTCCTTTGTGGTGCCCATCGGTGGTAGATCAAAGCCTTGGTTTGGTGACACCTGCAGAAATACTGTGCTACCGGGCCTGGGTTAAAGCATCGGCGTTTCGGGATCCAAAAACTAGTGTTTTTAAAAAGGAGAATAAGTCTGCCGCCAGGTCCTTCAAAAGAGTAATTACTGCGGCAAAGTCCGAGCACTTTGGCAGAATTGGCAAGAAACTGGTTCATCTTCCTTCGGGAACTCGTGCGTTCTGGTCCCTCGCCAAGGCTGTCCGAGGGAATTTCAATCAGCTATCACTACCATCCCTGCATAGGGAGGACAACTCCCTGGCCCATGACGCAAAAGAGAAAGCCGATCTTCTAGGTTCTCTTTTTGCGTCCAACTCGACTCTCGATGACAGGGGGAATTCACCGCCGACCATCCCGTGCAGTAAGTGCTCTATGCTGGACATCCGATTTTTTCAGAGCTCAGTGCGGAAAGCACTCCTCTCCCTGGACATCCAGAAGTCGAGTGGGCCCGATGGTGTCCCCCCCTATTGTGCTGAGGATGTGTGCTCCAGAGTTGGCACCGGTTCTAACGCGTCTTTTTCGGTACTCCTACTCTGAAGGCGTCGTCCCGATGACATGGAAGGCAGCTTTGGTGCACCCGATCCCTAAGAAAAGCGACCGCTCAGATCCGGGTAACTACAGACCGATCGCCATCACTTCCTTGTTCTCCAAAATAATTGAATCCATTATAAACTGCCAGCTCTTGAGGTACTTAGAGGAGCACCAGTTGATCAGTGACCGCCAGTACGGCTTCCGTCGGGGTCGCTCGGCTGGTGATCTAGTTGTGTACCTCACTCATCGATGGGCGGAGGCAGTAGAGAGCAAGGGTGAGGCCCTGGCAGTTAGTTCGGACATAGCGAAAGCCTTTGATCGGGTATGGCACAAAGCGCTTCTCTCAAAGCTTCCGTCATATGGGTTTCCCGAGAAATTTTGCAATTTGGTCACTAATTGACGGTGCATGCTCGGACTCCAAGTCTGTGAATGCTGGTGTCCCACAAGGCTGTGTGCTATCGCCAACCCTGTTTCATCTGCATATAGATGATTTGTTACAAATTAGTAACATCCATTGCTATGCAGATGACAGCACAGTTAATGCCCTATATACCGGCCTGTATAGTAGTAAAAAGGGTGATGCATGGTGGAATGAAGAAGTGAAAGAAGCAGTAAATAAGAAGAAGAAAGCATGGTTAGACTACTTGGCCTCTAGTAATGATAAGTATATGAGAGAGAAGATGAAAGAAAGACATAAGCTGCAGAAAGTTCACACGAAAGCATTGATTGAGGAAGTGCCTGAAAGGTGTAGAATGGAAGCGGACGAAAGGTTCTCGCACAACTTCATGGAGAACTCCTTACTCTTCTGGAAAAAGGTAGGAAGGACCCGGAGTGGTGCGGCAACCTTAAGAATGAACAAAGTGCTTTCGCGAACCAATGACATCTTCTCAGGAAAATCGGACCTCATGCAGCGATGTAGCGAATTTTATAGAGAGATGTATGCGTGTGATGATCTTAGTGAGGGATCCGGGGGTGACGCCGTGACTGGTAAGCCAGACTTGGACCTCGATGACACTGAAAGAAAATTTCCGAGAAAATTGGAAAGATTTCTATGGGAGGCACAATGCTGATTCAGACCTGGAAGAGGATGCACGGATCTAATGTTTTCTCTCCGCATGATCACGGAAAAGCTTCTGGCTGCTTACCAGAGGATTTTCTGTGCTTTTGTGGATCTTGAGAAAGCATTTGATAAGGTTGTAAGGAAGAAAATGTGGAAACTGTTGCCGGGGTATGTTGTGGATGGTCGATTGCTAAGGGATGTGCAGTCACTTTACTGTGACTTACAGTCAGCCTGTGTGCCGGAAGGGCATGACCTGTCACCCATGTTTAGCGTCCAAACAGGCGTAAAACAGAGTTGTGTCTTGTTATACTGTATCTCGACAGCTGTTTACAGAAACTGAAAGATAGCTGTTTGGGTGTGAAATTGGATGACATTAAAGTCAATTGTCTACTGCATGCTGATGATGCAGTGCTTATTGCACCATCAGAGGCAGAACTGCAGGCATTGGTCACGTGTATGAAATAAGAATGTGAAGTTAAAGGTCTCCGTTTGAATGCTAATAAAATTAAGGTTCTGGTATTTGAAAGGGACGAAGAAAGAACGAAGTGTGAAATATGGGTAAATCAGGAATGTCTAGAATAGGTGAATGAAATTGTATACTACGTTTAGCCGGGATGGAAGATGTGATTTAGATGTGGACAGGCGTGTCGCTGCCGGGAACAAAGCTGAACTGTTCTCTCTGGCTACACCGTCAGGGATTGTGCGTGAAAATAAGTAAGTAAGTAAGTATACGTACAAATTAGTGACTCTGACGTGAAGAAGTAGCAAAACGTTGAATTCATCCATCCAGCAATGAGAATAATTATATAAATGCGAATATTATTTATAAATAAGAGGGTATTGATCATTGATTAAGCTTTTTTCTAGACTTCTACTGTTTTTACTAAGTAAATTGTTCCAGCATCGACAAGCTGCATATCTAAATGACTAACTTAGTGGTTACAAAAATACGTTAGTACATTTTCTACTAGGATATCTTAATTTTAATTTGAATTTAATTTGGATAGAACAAGAGATTCACAAAGCCTAACTTTTAAATGCTCTGAGAGGAAAGGTTTGATATTTTTAAGAATTTTTAGCCCAAAGAAACAATTAAGTACGCTTTCTGTTACATCCGGTGCACATCGCAAATTATAATTTCGGTTTCTAGTCATTGTGACTTGTTCAATAAAATCATTTCCAATTTTCAAGGGTATAGGGACGTTTTCAAGTTTTATAATGTTATTTTTAGAGCCCAAAAGAATAAATTTAAACTTAAGTGGATTTAATATTAATGAGTTTAATTTTGATCAGACTAAATTTGCTTCCAAATCCAAATTAATTTTGTTGAAAATCTGATAGTGTTAAGGAAAAGTATACCTGCAGGTTGTCAGCGTACATCTGTTATTGCCTACGAGTAATATTCTTAAATCTGCAGAATATAGAGTAAACAGAACAGGCCCAAGCGCGAAACCCTGAGGAACACCTTCCCATTCTTTCAAGAAGGGGCTCTCCAGAAGGAGAGCTGATCGTACTTTAGTACCGTCACTCCTTATAATTTCTACAAATTACTGCCTTCCAGTGAGATAACTATTAAGATTGCATGAAACCCATAGTAAGCTGATTTGGATAGAAGCAGTGCTTGATTAATAGAATCAAATGTTTGTGAAAAGCCAAGGAGGACTAAGATTGTGCACATTCCTTTATCCTGAGCAGCAAGCAGATTGTCAACCACATCAAGCAAGTCTGTGGAGGTACTATGACCTTTTCTGAAACCAGATTGCATTTTGGGCAGAATAGCATTAGATTCCAGAAAGTCTGTCATCTCTCTAGGCACATAAGTTCTTTATAGAGTTTTTCCGTGCCTCTCTCAGAGGCACGGAAAAACTCTATAAAGAACTTAAAAAGCTGTTCATGAAGCTCTTCATAGAGAAAAAACGGCGTATTACAATTACTATATAAATAATAATCAAAGAGATCCTCGGGTTATATAAAAAAAATATCTTCACGCAATTCCCAGTATAGGGGTAGACAGAAGTATAGTCTAGACAATTAAGTCCCTTCGACCCACCTTCCACCGAAGATGTTTTCGGGACAACGTGACAAGTGGTGAACCCGTCGCCGTCTTTATGTCAAAGCCAACGATATAATTCGTACATACCAATTTTCAAAACATACCCGGAGATAAACAAGTGTCTATCTCGACTATGATATACTTCGAATTTCTACCTATATTGCTAATTTCTACCTATACCTACGACCTATCAGTCTACTAAGACTGATAGGTCGTAGGTATTGATAAGAAGGTGAATTAGGTTTCTTGGATAGTGGCTTGACAATTCCTAATTTTAAAACCGAAGTCCGAATTGACTCATTAATAATATTTGTGATTGCTTTTAAAGATTGAGGAAGAGTCATTAAAACAATTTTGGTGTGAGATATTGAGAATACCTACAGCATTAGATTTAAGTTATTATATAATAAAGATAAAATTTTCAGTGACTGTAATTAAAATATGTTAGAAGTGAATGTATGGAATTCAAAGTTTGTATGACTAGATAAATTTACGAAGCTTAAGCTCTCGAATGTCACATCTTTCGAGAAATTGATTCAATAATATAGTCTGATTCGGAATGGCGTAAATATATTTAAAGGAACGAATGTAACGTTTATATTTAATGAAGCCATATTTTATTTATTCAATTCAATTGGTATTATGTCTCTATATGTACTTATTTATATATTATACTAATTTATATGTAAGTAACGATTCTGAGAAAGTTGGGTAGAAAGACTTTATTGTCTAGATCTGTCTCCCAGTATTGGTGAAATGAGTGAAAATATAAAATATTGTTTACCAGACGTTCATTGATACACAAATAAAAGAAATATTAAATTTATTAATTTATTTATTCTTAGCAATATATACAAGTGAATATCAATCAAGCTTAAGACACTGCAGTATAACGCCGGCGGCTACACTATAGCGAACTGATCGTAAAGCAGCTCTCTTACTTTGAAATACTCTTCGGACAGAACACCTTCCAATGCGACACGTCCATTTTCCAACTGTAACACAAACATATTTCGATTAGCTTCATTTTTTTCAAATTGACTTGACATTGATATATATCAAAATGACGATAAGTCACGATAGCCGAATGGTGAGGTGGTCGGAATATCGACCCCGAGTTCGATCCCCAGGTGGCAGGCTCGTACCAATGGGTTTTTCAAAAACTTACGATCGAATTTTATCGTTGGCTTGGACATAAAGACGGCGACGGGCTCACTACACGAGTCATGCCACGTTGTCCCGAAAAATATTGTTGGTGGAAGGTGGGTCAAAGGGACTTAATCGTCTATACTAGACCTCTGTCTACTCCGGTATTGGGAATTGCGGGAATTGCGAAATTAATATATATCATCAAAAAGGCGCCGTTGCTGCGCGCGCTCCGCACCCTTAACCTCATTGCCGAAAAGTTTTGTTGAATCTGTTTTGTTGCACTCTGAGTGATCTCACAAAGATAGCAGTGTGGTTTATATGCTATAGGACTTTTAGCTAAGATGTATTCGTAAAAATATTAAAATTATATTAATACTTTAATAATATCGGGATTAAGCTATCGCATTGGGTTTTTCCTGTAAGAATAGTGTATATTGGCAATAAATAAATAAATACTTGCCATAAATGTTTGGAATTTCATGACAGAAGTTTATGTATAAGTGCCTTGTTTTTAATATTTTTTTTTTAAATTTCAATTTCAAAACAAAAATATACTTTCAAGATCCATTCATTGTACTCACCCTGCGTATGGCGACCGTGCCGTTGCAGCACTCCGAGCCGACTCCGGCCGAGCGGCGCCGCGTTGACGGACATCGCTCACTCACTCACTCACTCACCCTGCGTATGGCGACCGTGCCGTTGCAGCACTCGAGCGCGCCGCCGCTGAACTCCGCGGCGAGTCCGAGCCGCGCCAGCGCCGCGCGCAGCTCGGACAGCCGCAGCGCGTTCACGAAGCACGCGCCGCGGCCCGCGCCCGCGCACGGCTCCAGCGACATCAGCTCCTCGCCCGCGCCCTCCCCCCCCGCCTCTGCGGGACGCGAGCGCTCGTACTCACGTACTCATTGCCACACAGGACAGGCGATAGTGCCTCAAAGATTCTTGAGATCTTTGAGGCACAATCAGTACAGACAGCAATCAAAAGAAAGAAAGAAAGAAAACTTTATTTGTTGCACCATAACAATCAATAAAATATAAATACATGATATTTAAAAATTAAATGAAACAACAAAAAGGTCAACGCTCAGCATACGTTACGGGTATCCCCGCAACACTGATTTTCAACGCAGCCTATGGTGCATCTTGGGCTGGTAGTAGTTATAACTACAAGAACTTAAAAAAAAAAGAAAAACACACACACAATTTGACACATATTACTATTTTAAAATATTAACAAATTTCTAAATAATAACGCATACCAAATGAAAATAATAATAATAATAATAAAAAACAAAGGAAAACTGATTGCAAGAAATTGATAAAGTATCATAGTAACATTTAATGGAATATACACCACCTACGGATATAAACCGCACATACCTATATAACGAGTTATAGCTATAAAAACGAGTTATTGGAACATTCAGAACAAATATAAAAAACTGATAAACATTGAACTGTACTAAAAAAAAAAAAACTCATCAATAAACTAAATATTGTTTTTGTAACTTTAAAAGCCACAATTTGTATTTTTTCTTAAATAAAGTTAACGTATCAAGATTTCTCAACGGGGGCGGTAGGTTGTTCCAGCATTTCGTCGCATTGTATTTAAAACTGCCTCGGAAAGCAGCCGAACAGTAGGAAGGAAAAGCCAACTTAAATGCACAAGCCCTTGTTACAAACCGATCATTATTTTCACTTATCCAGTGTAACTTTTCATAAAGATAGGGAGGCATTTTATATTTCATCACACCAAACAACAGTGTTGCAAAATGAAGGCTTCTCCGATTTTCCATTTTCAAAATATTAGCTTTATTTAGATATGGAGTTACGTGTGAGCGAACCGGAACGTCATAAGAATACCGGGCACAAGCATTTTGGACACGCTGAATCAGTTTTTTACTGCGTGACAGCAGGCATGCACCAATTAATACATCCAGTTTGGACAGTACGAGTGAGTCACAAAGCTTCATACGGAGGTCAGCGCTGATGCAGTCCCTGATGCCATATAGCAACTTAAGCCTAAAAAAGCAGTTTCTGGCAACGTGTTGAACGTGACTTTCAAACCTAAGTTTATCGTCGAATAGAACGCCCAAATTACGATGTTCGTATACACGTTCGATGTTTTTTCCTCTAATGCATATTTGGGGATCTTTGACACAAATTTGATTCAAAGCTAATGTGTTATTATCAGACCACAAAGCTATTCGCTCTAAGTCCGCATTTAGCTTTTGAATTGCAGAATGCATATCATCAGGGTTAAAAGACTATATATATTTGTGTATCATCCGCATAAATATGATATTTGCAATTCGTAATGTATTTTGTTAAATCTGCGTTGTAAAAGATAAAGAGCAAAGGTCCCAAAATTGACCCCTGCGGGACACCCCTATGTATCCGCTTGCATTGCGAGACAATCTTTGTTCCGTCATGTTTTTGAATTTCAACGAATATAACGTTTCTGATCTCAACCACATCGGTTGGAAATAATAACATCGAACCAACTGGCTGTTTTATTGCTTTACGGAAAGAAGCTAGCTTATTTCCAGTAGAATTTAATTTCTGTAATATGTCATTAGCAATTTTCCGACAGAAGCGAAGTATAAATTTACATCGTTTAACGATTGTTTAGAATTAGTGGTTGTATTGAGCGAATCACTAGACGATACTTTTCTTTGTTTCAAATTGCACACTTCTTTTATTATCTTCCACGTTCCTTTAATATTTCCTTGAATTTCCATGAAATTATTTTTATAATAGCTAACTTTTAGATTTTTAATAATCTGGTTGCAGATATTTCTATATTTAATATATTTATTTTTAAGAATTTCATTATCTGGTAATTTTCTCATAGATTTCACAACTGTTACCACCCACTGTTATCCAAGGCTTAAGAGGCTCATTTCTTTTACTAATTTTCTTAAAAACCGTATTTTTATCATTATAGGATAGTAATTTAACCGTAAAAAGCTCCGTTGCTATATTTGCATCCTTTATAAGAACAAAACACTCCAGAGCTCTTTTGACAACAGCTGTCGTATCTTTTCAAAATAAACTGTTACTTTGTTATATTTGGTTACGTTTTTATTAACTAAATTGTCATCAATACTAAGCAATATAGGGCAATGGTCAGTTAGAAGCTGTTCAAAGACAAGGGTTTTCCACGAACGTATACCTTTCACCATAAAGTGATTAATACATGTAGTTATTCGGGTAGGACGATTGATAACTTTCTTTTAGACCGTACATTGCCATTACATTCAGATATTGCTGTGAGAAAGATGATAAATTACGAGGCAGAAGATCTAAATTAATATCACCTGTGAATATTACGTTATTAGTGGGAATATTAGATAATACTGTGTCAATGGATTCTAAATATCTACAAGTATTAAGAGCAAACGATTGTGTAGTCTGGTGGGATTTTAATAACAAGACGGTTTCCGTCTTCGACAGGTGGTTCATATGATGTTGCCTCAATTTCTTGTCGGACGTACGTCACTACACCATCATTTTGGTTGAGGTGGTTTTTTGTGTAAAATAGATATCTATTTAAAGTAGGCGGTAAATTAAGTAAACTAGTCCAGCACTCCGTTAATGCTATTATGTCAACGGAAACCTCCAAGCTAGAAAAAAATGCTACAAACAAGTCAAAGTTACAATTTATACTCCGTATGTTAATGGTTAGAATTGAAAGATGTGATTGAAAGTTATTTACATCAAAGTATAATATATTACCACAATCTTTTGTGGAACACAACTTCACAGAAACCGACTGGCTATTCTCCCACAACCACCGACTGACCATAGAAACCGACTGACCACACTCTCATAGAAACCGACTGGCCACACTCTCAAAGAAACTGACTAGCCACACCCCCACAGAAAATGACTGGTAACAACCTTACCGAAACCGACTGTCTAATCTCCCACAACCACCAACTGGCCACACTCTCATAGAAACCGACTGGTCACACCCCATAGAAAACGACTGCCCCTCTCCCACAACCACGGACTGGCCACACTCTCATAGAATCCGATTGACCACACTCTTATAGAAGCCGAACGGCTACACCCTCACAGAAACTGCCTGACCACTCTCCCACAACCACCGACTGGCCACACTCAATCATAGAAACCAACTGCCCACTCTCTGTCAAACACCGATTAGTCACACTCTCATAGAAACCGACTGGCCACACCTTACAGAAAACGACTGGCCATAACCTCACAGAAACGGACTGGTCACTCTCCCACAACTCACAGCCATCACTGGTCACACCCTCACAGAAATCGACTGGCCACACCCCACAGCCACCGACTAGCCACACTCCCTCCCAGCCCCCGACTGGCCACACCCCACAGCCACTGTCTGGCCACACCCTCCCCGCCACCGACTGGCCACAACCCACAGCCACCGTCTGGCCACACCCTCCCATTCACCGACGGGCCACACCCACAGCCACCGTCTGGCCACACCCTCCCAGCCACCGACTGGCCACACCCCACAGCCACCGTCTGGCCACACCTCACAGAAACGGACTGGCCACTCTCCCACAACCACGGACTGGCCACTCTCCCACAACCACGGACTGGCCACTCTCCCACAACCACGGACTGGCCACTCTCCCACAACCACCGACTGACCATAGAAACCGACTGGCCACACCCCAGCCACCGACTGGCCACACCCCACAGCCACCGTCTGGCCACACCCCACAGCCACCGTCTGGCCACACCCTCCCAGCCACCGACTGGCCACACCCCACAGCCACCGTCTGGCCACACCCTCCCAGCCACCGACTGGCCACACCCCAGCCACCGTCTGGCCACACCCTCCCAGCCACCGACTGGCCACTGCCGCCACGCACCGGTGTCGGCGTCCCGCGCGCTCGCCCGCGGCGCCGCGGTCGCGGAGAGCCACGCGAGCTGCGCGTCGCCCGCCGCGCGCCACGCCAGCCCACTCACCAGCGCGTCCGTCAGCTTCACCTGGGACAGTGGTTCACGTGTTTCAGCGCGATACATAAATAATTGTTTGGAGTCAATAACAGTTGTTCACGTATTTGAGCCCGATATATAAATAACAAATAAATATCTTCACGCAATTCCCACTACAGTGGTTGACAGAGGTCTAGTCTAGACAATTAAGTCACTTCGACCCACCTTCCGCCGAGGATATTTTCGGGACAACGTGACAGGTGGTATAATTCGTACATCAGTTTTTAAAAAACCCATTGGTACGAGCCTGCCACCTGGGGATCGAACTCGGGTCTCTTGACTCGAAATTCCGACCACCCAACCACTCGGCTATCGTGACTTTTTAAACCTAAATAATAATTTGAGTCAATTTATTTATTTATTTATTTGTTTGCAGGAAATATGGTAATTACACATGTTAAAACTATACATATATGTTAATCATATTTCGCCATGTCGGCATGCAAATACATTAGAAATAGAATTTAAAATTCTTAATTATAGAATTTTACTAAACATTAATAATATATAGATTATTGTCAAGAAAAGTTATACACTAATGTCATTATCTAAAGTTCGTCTAATATTTGGTAGTTACAGTCTCCAGGTCAGGCAATATTTCTTAAAATAAGGCTATTACACAAAATCATTAAAATATGAAGTTTATACAATTATGACATATTCCGTAGTGGTATATATAAGTAATGACAAAAAAAGAACAAAAATTAATACAAAGGAAAAAAAAGGTACAATTATCAATTTTGCAGATTTACCAAAAAGAAACAGTACTTATTTCTGCTTAAAGCAAAAAAATTGATCTAATGAATAGAAACAATTTTTAATGAGCCATTGCTTTAATCTACTCTGAAAGTTTTTAAGAGTAAGTTCTCGAATTTCACTTGGAATTTTATTATATATCTTAATACACATAAAATAACAATTTTTCTGTAATAAAGATGTTTTGCACCTAGGAAAAGTTAACTTCGTTATGTCTCGATGTGGAAATCTTTCATTTGCATTAGTACATCTAAGGAACAATTTAGGATATTTTTTTACGAATGTTCCGATTTCATAAATATATAAAGAATACAATAAAATAGTATAAAAAAGTAAGAATTTTTAGCTCTTTGAAAATTGGTCTACAAGATTCAAGAGGGCCACATCCACAGATTGCTCTAAGACATTTTTTCTGTATTACAAAAGCTCTGTTGAAATTTGTGGAATTTCCCCAGTCTAAAATTCCATAAAGTAAGATAGATCCCACATAACTATGATACGCTAACATCGCTGCTTCTTTATTAACTAAGTTTCTCAGTCGCCTAAGCGCATAAACAAACTTATTTAATTTGTCGCACATTAATCTTATATGTGTTTTCCAACTACAGTGTTGGTCTAAAGTTAAGCCAAGAAATTTTACTTCTGTAACATTTTCAATTTCTTGGTTATGGTTCATAACTTTAATTTTTGGAATATTTGCCCGATTTGTGGAGAATGTAATATGTTTGGTTTTAAGTAAGTTTGGACATAAATTATTATTTTCTAACCATTCTATAGTTGATATTACTGTATAATTAACTAGATGACTCTGAAGGTTTCTTTTCATCTGCTATAAGGACTGATATGTCATCGGCATATAAGATGCATTGCTGATTGATTGCTAATGGTAGATCATTAATGTATAAAATAAAAAATAGGGGTCCGAGGATAGTGCCCTGAGGGACGCCTTTAGAAAATTGTTTTAAATTCGAGCTATAAGTGACTTGATCTCCATATTCATTAGTTCTAGTTATTTGTACATATTACTTTCTGTTAAATAAGTAAGATTTTACCCATTCATGTGCAATTCCTCTAACACCATAGTTTTCAATTTTATTTAGCAGCAGATCGTGTTCTACAAAATCGAAAGCCTTACTCATATCGAAAAAAACACCGGTAACCTTTCTACCTTTGTCAATGTTCTGCATTATAATTTTTTTTAAATATTTATTTACAGAAAAAATTATGTTAATATTTACAATACTTATTAACTAAAAACTATTATAATCGTAGAGCCCTACTCCTCGTGGCATAGTATCAAGAACGCTGGCTGCATTTCCACGTTGAATGGCTAGACTTAACCGTTGAGCGAGAAAAGAACCAGCCCTCTTGTCACCAGCGGCAACGATAAGTCGCGGATACAATTCCTTTAGAAACTGCATCGCGCGGGGACCCCACGGACCGATTGTCGCTACGGCAAATGGAACAAATATATAGTCTCCTTTCAAAGACTCATATTTACGCCATTTACCCGATTCAGCTGCCTCTGATGCCGCCCCGGCCCTTATCGAAGTACCCTTGATATGAGAGGCCGCTAATGTATCGACGCCAGTTGCGTCCCACACAAGAGCTTTGCCTCTCTCCCAAGGGACTAAAGTCAAGCCGTCGGGTCTCTTACCATCCTCCCTAAATATTCCACAAGGCTCTTAAACCGATGGAATATTTATGGAAACAAGAGCCCTTCGGATGACTTCATTCAAGGAACCGTGACGAGATAGTCTGCCGGCACTTTTTTGGCATGAAGTCTTATACCGATACCTCCAAATCTAACAGGTAAAGTAGCTTGAGTCCAGCTAGATGAGACTAAAGATAAATTTAGAATTTTTTCCAAAGCTATTTTGAGATTAAGGTCAATTTGTTTTAAAAAATCAGAACATTTCCATGCTGGACTCGAGCGGAGTAAATAAGTAAATTTAGGAACAAGAACGCAATATTTTAAAATAGTAAGCGCTATATGAGAATTTAGAATATACAGTTTATTAACATGTTCTAAAAATTGATCAAATTTTACTTTCAAAAGAGGTTTCACACTCTCTATAAATAACGGCGCTCCAAGGAGGTAAAGAGAATCCACCTCAGTTACTTTAATGCCAGGAGATATATTGATAAAATTTTGAAACAAACTGTCTATGAGAAGACAAACGGTCAGGAATGAAAAGTTCACATTTAGTATTATTCAATTCAAGGCCAATGTTTTTAAAATTTTGAATAATTTTTTTAAGGTCATTTTGCACGTCATCTGGCTTTCCTCCTAGGGTTCCGTCATCTAGGTACCAAACATTGAGTTTGGATTTCAACTTTGAAATAATCGGTTGAATTCCCAAACTAAACAATGCTGGGCCCAGTGGATCACCCTGCTGAACTCCGACGGCTGAGTCAATTAAATGATTTTCGTAAAATAAATGAGTTTTGACTGTAACATTGCCAAACGTAATGGTAAATTTCCGGGGTATGTTTCGCAACCTCCTTCAGCATGGTTGATCTGTCAAGGGAGTTAAAGGCATTCCTAAGGTCATCTTTCAAGACAACATCTGTTTGACAATTCGTTAAAAAAGTACGCACTGAATGTACAGCTGCCTCACAACCTCCTCTGCTACCGAAGCCTAACTGAATAGGCTGAAATTTTGACTTTAGATCGGAGGTTATGTGCCTACATGCTAATTTAGAAGTTAAACGTCTAAAAGTGGAACCAACAGCTATAGGGCGGATACCATTATCTTTTTTTAAAGGCACATAACCTTGCTCCATGTATGATTTTAACAAAATTGGGATTTACATTGCCAGAAAGCATAAAATTACTTAATTTTGTTATGTCGCCCAAAAGAATTCAGCAGGCGTCACCGGCGGACGCGCTTACAAGATCTTTCAGATGTTGAGGCGTAATTCCGTCAATGCCGCCGGCAGAGCCATTTGAGAAAGACATAATTGCCTCTAAAGTATCTTTTTCTGAAACTTGTAATGGCTGATAAAAAGGATCAGGAGGCGACGGTAGAAGCAAGGAGGAATTGGCCTTAGGATGCTTCTGATGTAAGCTTTCAAGGGTGTCCGCATTGTGAGGCGCCAGGATATCATCTGAAAATAAAATACGCGATGTGTTTTTTAAATCACCATCCATAACTTTAGACTCGACAACTTTCTTTAAATCAAAATTGTGTGGTCTTGGAGCTATGGATGTATCAATCGGTGAATCAAAATTTTGAAAAGAATTGTTTTTAAGCTGGGACGTAATTGACTTACGTCCCGTTTTGTCAAAATGAAAATGAAAATATGCAAAGTAAAATAATTTTTGCCAACTAGTTACAGTGTTAAAAGTAAAACAATTTTGAATGATATTTGATAAAGCTTTAGCTAGCTGCATCCTCGCACCTCTAGGAATCCTCCTAAGTATTGGTACATTACGGTGGTAATAATGAATTTGGTCCGAAAAATTTTGAAAATTGGTTTGATTAATATCTCTGATTGTGCCATGAGAGGGGACGGGAGGCTGTGAAACCGAAATTGACTGTGGATGTCAACGTCTAATATGTATATTTAAACCTCTTTTACCTTAAAAAGCCTACCGTCCGAACAATTTCGACATTGTAGGAATTCCGGTTGAGAGTTGGTAGGAGCGACATTCATAAACTAATTATTATATCTTAAATAAACTTAAAGTTGCTAAGTTCTGCTGCGTCGTTTTCAATCAGTTAGGACGGACCACAGAGTGTAGACCTTTGATCAGGTGTAGGCGTGCCGTACAGCGCACTAAAAGTAAAAGTAATATTTGAAATACAGATATAATTATTGATTATTACATGAATATTAAAATACTTCCCAGGTTTTTCCAAATATTTAAGAAATATACTTATTCCTTGACAGTTGACAAGCTCCGAAATACAATATTACCACGATTGACAAAAAATGTATCTGAACTTATGATTTCACCTGTTAATATCACATTTATTTAAATTTTATCAACATTTTACGATAATTTTAAAACCTAAAAATAGTAAAAATTATTAAAATAAATTTATTTAAATATACTTAGCTCTTGACACTTTGTCAGACGTCAATTTTTTTTTGTTGAATTAAGATTGCAGATCTCTAAAATTGACCTTCTCACTATTTTAAAATTGACTTCTACTATGCACTGCTTTTTCAAATATTTTCGCTATTATTGGAATAAGAACTATAGGTCGATAATTATTTATATCTTTTTTATTTCCTTTTTTAAATATGGGTTTAATTATAGAAGTTTTTAGTTTTTCTGGGAATATTCCGCATTCAAATGAAAAGTTAATAATATGAGTTAAAATTGGAGATATCTGATCAGCACAGGATTTCAATACTTTTGTTGAAATTCCGTTATAGCCCAAAGACTTCGTGTTATTTAATTTTTGTATAATTTTGATATTTCATCTACAGTCTGTTTGAATTCTAGTGTTTGTGCAGTGTCGTGATCAGATAGATGTAGCGAATGTATTTTCTAATGTTGCTTACTATTTGGCTAGGCACGATGCTTTACGAGTAGGTTCATTTATATGCGTTTTTAAATTATAGTTTGCTAAAAAATCTTTAAATTCTTAAGTCAATTTATTTTCTACAAGTATACTAATGTTAAAATCACCCGCTATAATAATTCTTTTATTTTTTAGCATTGATAATTTATTTAGTAATATTTCTAACTTATTAAAAAGATATGTATGTATTTGAAATTGGGGTTCTATAAAGGCATATAATTAAGCAATTAAAAATTGGTATTTCAATACCACAGCATTCGAAAGATTTTTCGACAGATAATTCATTACAAAAAGATAGCACATTAAAATCATATTTTTTTCTGATTAAAATGGCAACCCCTCCTCGACATTCACATAATCTACCGTATGAGGCAGCTACTCTGAAATCTCTCAAATTTATATAGAGTTCATGTCCAGATTTTAGAAAAATATCAGTAAAGCAAAGTACGTTTATATATGTGTGAGCTGCAGCAAACTCTTTAATACATATTTCTATAGTTAATAATTTATTAAGCAGACCCGCTACATTTTGATGAAAAATTGTTACTTTGTTGTTGAGTTCATTTACATTGACGAAAGGAGTTATCTTTTTCATTTAAGGTAGAGTTGTGTAAACAGTCTGTTTAAATTCGGTTTTACATTAAAATAGTACGGTATTGTACCTTTTCTTAATAGTTGTTGTGTTTCAGATCTTTCCTTTGTAACAGTTTGTCCCTTTGCTTGCATTTTCCTAAAAAAGTAAGGGATAGTTCCCGGTTTTTGTATCATTCCTGATAAAGTTTTTGATCTTTTGGGTTTTAAAAACATATCTGCATAGTCCTTAGTATCTATAAAGAAATTAATTTTATAACAAAGTTTGTCAAAATATTGTTTTTTACTTAGAAATCTATTTGATAAATATATAAATTTACAATTTTGCACATTATTTCCCAATGTTTTTAGTGTATGCTTTAATTTAACAGTGTTTATATAATTATTGTTATTTACACTTAACAGCATAATATTTAATTTACGCATATATCTTAATGCAGCAGAAAGTTCAATACTAAGTTTTGTAGGATTAGTGTCATTTTCACCCACACATAACACGATATAATTAAAGTTGTTTTCCTGAAGCGTATAACACGTTTTTAGAGTTTCTTGAGCCGTAGCAAAGGGTTTAGTAATCGACGAGATATTGTATTTGTAATAAATTGATTGTTCTCTATAAATTATCAAATGTGATGCTAGTCCGACACATTGCTGACTACCAATTGTGAGTATTTTCCTTTCAAAATTGTTTTTAAAAAGTTTGTTCTCAAAAGTTATAGGTGATTTGTTTCTTTGTTACTAGTAGCGCCATCTATTGTTATAAATTGTGACTTTATACATGTATTGTTGGTGGTTTGCGGTTTTAGAGTTAGTTGAGAATCCTTATTTTTAATTTTAGTGTCAGTTTTAATAGCTAATTCTCGGTAGCTAGTATTATGTTCATCAAGTGAGTTTTCTATTAACATCTTGCGTGATTGTCGTCTTAATGTTTTTTTGGTCGAATAAATTTTTTTAGTACTGATAGGTTCAGTCAAGTTTTCTTAGATTTTCTGTTTTGTTAGTTCAAGTTTTTTAGATTTTCTGTTTTGTTAGTTCAAGTTTTTTTTAGATTTTCTATAATTTTTTGTTGATCTTTAATTTGTTTCGATAAATTACATACTTCACAGTTTGGGTTATCTATTTCGCCATTGGCACTATCCAATTTGTTTTTCAATAACTTTATTTCTTCTCTTAAATCGTCTTTTTCGCTGTCATATGCAATAGATAAGTCGGGTAAGCTATGTCCTCTAATGTCTGATCTTTGTGATATAACGGACGTTATATCACACGTTATATAACGACGTTATATAACGACGTTATATAACGGACGGATCGACCGAATCGTTTGTCCTATATTTGCGTATTGTTATATTGTCAGTTTCCATTATTATAAATATATTCTTATTTTATATATAAAATTAGTTATCAAATTGTCTCGAGAATATCTTAATGTCATAAAAAAGAAAAAAAAAGGAAAAACAAAATTCATTAATTAGCTGGATTTGATCTCTCGACCTCAGATCGTCATTCTAAAGTATTCCAATTTAGCTATGAGATGTTTTTGATTCAGTTGTTTTAAACACTATTCTTTTGTATTCTGATCAAAACACTTTACAATTTCACTTTATAACAAACTTTTTAACTTTATACAAAGTTGTATCACTTTCACTGTATTTTTGGTTGCATATTTAGTTTTTTTTTTGTTATGTTTGCATATATAAATCAATTAACTAAGTTTCTCACTGTTTAGTCTATAGGCACTTCATTTAGATGTATTTCTTTGATTTCTAATAGCTTTTTTTAACTTTTACTGTATAAAATCGAATTAAATTCGAAGAGTATATTTATCACCGTGCAATAGACGAGGGTAGACTGAATATAAAGAAATAACTAAAGAATAAAATAGACTGAATATAAAGAAATAACAAAAGAAATACACACGTGAGAGTTATATGCGTGAATGAGAATTACACCTTGAGGTGGCTAAATAATTAAATTTAATGTCCAAGCAAAAACCATAATTTCTAATTTTGATAATAAAACGAAATGGGCATTAGTTTTTTTTTCAAATCATTGTTTACAGATGTTCATGTACTGCAGTAACTTACCAGACTTGGGATGTAAGTCACATTAAAATAAATTCAAAGATAATTTTTTATTTAAGGATATGTAAGTACCTGATAAATGTGCGACTCCGTTGTAGCATCGATGGTGTCACCTTTGTTTGGTGTGAAGACCTTTTCTATACCCTCACTTTCACAATGCTTTCTGAAAAAAAAAAAAAACAAATAACTAAACTCGAATAACAAAAATGTAGTTTAAACACAAAAGCGCATGTAACTACAGCAGAAAGTGCTCAAAATCATTTGTTCGCTGTTCCGATCTGAAACTTTTGATACATTTATAACGAATTATAAACGTTTCACTAGTAAAGATGTGAGGATCTTCAGCTTCGTGCTGTTAGGATGGCGCTTCGGGAGTCCTTTTTAAAAAAAACTACAAACTACTACGACTAACAAAACTTTTACTGCACAAAACTATGGTTGAAAATTACAAGTGTTACGGATTATTGGTTGCGGCAGATTGACTCTATTTTACATAAAGAAATCAGTTTTATATATAATTTGAAAAAGCTTATGTAGCATTAACTTCATATTACATTGACATCAGTTTTATATATAATTTGAAAAAGCTTATGTAGCATTAAAAGAAATCAGTTTTATTGAAAAAGCTTATTTAGCATTAACTTCATATTACACTGACGTCAGTTTTATACATAATTTGAAAAAGCTTATGTAGCATTAACTTCATATTACACTGACGTCAGTTTTATACATAATTTGAAAAAGCTTATGTAGCATTAACTTCATATTACACTGACGTCAGTTTTATACATAATTTGAAAAAGCTTATGTAGCATTAACTTCATATTACACTGACGTCAGTTTTATATATAATTAGAGAAAGCTTATGTAGCATTAAGTTCATATTAATATTGTTGATAACAGTGCGCACCGGAGCGCGGCGAGGGCGCGCGGGCGCGCGCGCAGCGCCAGCAGCGCGCGCGGCCGGGCGTGCGCGAGCAGCCGCAGCAGCGACTCGCCGTCGCAGCGCCCCTCCAGCTCCACGTACTGCACGCGCGCGCGCACCGCCAGCTGCCGCGCCGACGTCACGCACTTGCTCGGGATCTCCAGCATCTCCACTGGAATAGGGAATTTGCAATTTGAAATATTTTAACTTTGCTTTATCGATTTTGCAACAAGGGTATTTGTAAACCATCAGAACCTACAGTGACAAAATCTGCTCCAAAATATCTTTTAGAAGGAGACCTGAACCTTAAAATATAACGAGACCTGAAGTAAAGGCATTAAATGTTGTTATATATATATATATATATATATATATATATATATATATATATATATATATATATATATCAAAGTCACGATGGCCGAGTGGATGGGTGGTCGGAATTTCGAGTCGAGAGACCCGAGTTCGATCCCCAGGTGGCAGGCTCGTACCAATGGGTTCTTTTTTCAAAAACTTAAGTACGAATTAAATCGTTGGCTTGGACAAAAAGACGGCGACGGGCTCACCACCTGCCCGACCCACCGTCCCGAAAAATCTTCAGTGGAAGGTGGGTCGAAGGGACTTAATTGTCTACACTAGACCTCTGTCAACTCCTGTATAGGGAATTACGTGGAGATATATTTGGGATATTTAAAAATAATATTAAGATTTTTTCGATTGACATGTAATTAAATTATTGGATCCTTTCTATAATTTAGTGTCGTTTTCATTGAAGTCACAGCGTCAACACTAAATTTTAAAATCATCCATGTAATTGCAAGCAATAATTGAGTTTTAACACTGTGTGATATGAGTATAAAATAATATCTTTGCATTCCTACCGTCTGGTTCTTGTTTTGGTGGCGGTGCTGGTGGCACGTCGCGGATTTCACCTTCCGCGTCCACTATCTCTGCGAGGCGGTAGTCTTCGGGCTGAATAAAAATTATGATTGAAGGTGATGTCTTTTTACTTATTTAATTAATTTTTATTTAATGTAATATTCTCTCCTCAAAGTCCCAATGTAATCAAAACTGTAAAACAAAAGTCCTATTTCAGGTCTCACCAGCAGGAACCGTGCATTGTTTCTGCATAAAATAGATAAGTAGAGTAATACGTTAAACTTGCTTACAACCTGGTTAAAACGCAACGACAATTTTATAGCATAATTGGCAGGCCTTGGGAACGGAACAACGCGGTTATCGTATTTTATTTACCTTCACGCACAGTCCCTGACGGGGTAGCTAGAGGGAACAGTTTGCTAAGTGTCACGTTCTTTACATACCTCGTTCGCTTCTTTAAAATACATCATCTTCTTCATGCATGCACGTCTAGGTATCCGAGTACTCTTGACCCTCCCCTCTTCGAGCAATTTGTTCACATGATCTAAAGTTAGTCTCGGCCTACCTCGACACCTTTTCATTTTAATTTTAACTTTTTTCAGCCGACTTGTCATCCCCAGGCCGCTGACTCGTACCGATGGGTTTTTCAAAAACTTACGTACGAATTACGACGTGTTTATGTCCAAGCCGACGATGTCTGTCACTTTGTCCCGAAACTATCTTCGGCGAAAGTATATATATATATATATATATATATATATATATAGGTATGTGTATGTGTGTACGTATGTGTGTATGTATGTATGTATGTATGTATGTGTGTATGTATGTATGTATGTATATGTGTATGTATGTATGTATGTATGTATGTATATATGTGTGTGTTTGTGTGTACATTTATGAAGCGGACCTTGATGAGCTCGCCGTAGTCGTCGGCGCGGGTGCGCTCCTCGTGGAAGGGGTACATGGCGTGGTGGCGGCGCGCGGCGCGGAAGCAGCCGGCGGCGCGCGCGCCGGCCCGCACCGGCACGTCGTGCCGCCCCGTCACCACGCGCATCTCCAGCTCGCCCTCCGACTCCGAGTCCGACGACACGCCGCCGCCCGCCTCCTCCCTGCGCGAGAGAGACAGCCGCGCACCGGTCGTACAGTTAAAAACACCAATCTAATGTCACGGGAAAGAGACGGCAAGAGTCTGCCACCGCACAAACTGCGCCCCCCTGCGCACGCGCACGCGCCGCTCACGTACACCGCCCGGGAGCGGGACGGCAAGAGGCTGCCGCCGCGAGGACCGCGCACCGGTCGCAGTGATGAACTATTGTCGACCATATCCCGGCGGGAAAGAGACGGAAAGAGACTGCCGCCGCTCAAACCGTGTCTGTCTCCTTGCGTACGAGCACGTGCTGCTCACACATACAGGTCGAGAAAGGGACGGAAAGAAACTGCCACCGCTCGAACCGCGCACCGATCGCAGAGGTGAACTATTGTCGATCACAACCCGTCGGGAAAGAGACGGCAAGAGACTGCCACCGCTCAATCTGCGCCTTCTTGCGCACGGGCACGCGCTGCTTACACGTACCGACCGGGAAAGGGATGGAAAGAGAGTGCCACCGCTCTAACCGCGCACCGGTCACAGAGATAAAAACACCAATTTACTATTGTAACTATTATCGGCCACATCCGGGCGGGAAAGAGACGGAAAGAGACACACAACTGCGGACCGGTTCCCGATATAAAATCACCAATTAACTGTAATAACTATTGTCGTATCATAGAAAATAATATTTGAATTGCCATCTATAATGATTTAACTAAGATATTTTACTATATTTACTATATTATCTCACATGACGATAAACATTTTAAAGACTATTTTTATCATCACACATTTCATAATAGGTGTAGCCAGAGGTCTAGACAATTTAGTCAGTTTATACTAACGATCAATGGACAACGTAACAGGTGATGACCAGTCGCTTTTATGTCCAAGCTAAAAATATAAATCCCATAAAAGTTAACATTAAAAGGGGTTGAGGTAGACCGAGACTAATTTTCCAAGACCATGTGAGCAAATTGCTCGAAAAGGGGAGGGTCCAGATTACTCGGATAACTAGACGTACATGTTTGAAGAAAATTATTAATTTTAAGAAGCGAAAAAGGTATATAAGGATCGTGACACTTAGCGATCTGTTCACTCTGACCACCCCGTCAGGGACTGTGCGTGAATATAAATAACAACTATAAAAGTTACGAAAAACGCACTCTTGACCCTACTTCCTGGGAATCGAACTCGGGTCTCTTGACTCGAAGTCGGATCACCCAACCACTCAACTATCGTGATTTTTTTAATTAACTTAAAAATTAATCAATAAACCTGTACAAATTCTCTACTTACTTAATAGTATTGTTAATCTTGGCCCGTTGCTGCTGCAGGAAGTCTTCCAGCTCGGCGCCCTCCAGCCGCACGCGACGTTTCACCGTCAGCTCTATGACCCTGTCTCCGCCTTTCTCTATGAGATCTCTGGCGAGGGTTCCAGGCGAGGTCCTGTTAAAAAAAATTGTCAGTAATTATTACATACCTAGCCAAAATTCTTCATATTAGATCGAGAGGATATTGTCAAAGTACATACTTATAATTATTTTAATTTCATAAATATCTTCACGCAATTCCCAATACAGGGGTAGACAGAGGTCTAGTCTAGACAATTAAGTCCCTCTGATCCTGCTTCCACCGAAGATATTTTTGGGATAACTTGAGAGGTGATGAGCCCGTCATCGTTTTTATGTCCAAGGCAACGATATAATTCGTACAAAGTTTTTGAAAAACCCATTGCTACGAGCCTGCCACCTGGGGTTCGAACTCGACCCGAGTTCGATCTTGTCTCGAAATTCCGACCACCCAATCACTCGGCTATCGTGACTTTTATTTCAAATTGATGTCCTCGTATCTCAGCTTGCGGATGTAATTTCATAAAATGTATTATTAGTTGACCTCTACGTGGCGAAAGAAATACTCTAACCAAATTTAAAGTCTCGAGGCAATTACTGGCCTTGGTTTTAGCGATATCGTGATCAGTCAATTAAGATTGAAGATTAAAGTGTAAGAAAAATTAATAAATCGCTTTATATACCCATACTAAGTCCGCAGTCATGGAGTTAAGTTAACCAACCAAACTAAACTGAATCACAGATTATAAATAGACAACAATCGAGCAATTTAGTCTGTTTAGTGGTAGAGCCATGCATCAGCTTTTGTTGTTGTATGAATGGACCGGCTCGACCGGGGAAGTACCACGATCTCACAGAAGAGGGGGCACTCTTAGGGAGGCAACGCATCTGCTATGCCTCTGGTATTGCGGGTGTTCATCGGCGGCGGTAATCACTTGCCATCACGTGAGCCACCTGCTCGTTTGCCTCCCTTTTCTATAAAAAAAAAAAAGTCTATGACCCATCACGTTAATATTGCCAATATACAACTATCGCAAAGGTGTTTACCTCGAGGTCAAAACGATGGAGTTAAGCTGATGGGGCGCCCAGAGCAGGAACAGGTCCCTCGCGAAGCCGACCTCCAGATCGGGAAACGAAGCCAGGACCACCTTGGGCCCCGGCGTCCGCGTCACCTCCGCCACCGAGTGGCACAGCTGCAGGTGGCGCAGGGCGAATGGGTTGCTGCGCGCTCCCTCGAACGCACGGGTCAGCTTGTCGCTCATCCATTCTATCTGCGTATAAAAGAGAAAATATTACAAATAAACAAGGTTCAATTACACAATAGAGTAACACAGTCACGTTTTTAACAGTTGTAGAGCCACGCATCAGCTTTTGTTGTTGCATGAATGGGCCGGCTCGACCGGGGACGTACCACGACCTCACAGAATACCGGCGTGAAGTAGAAGTCTAACAAACTTCTGCGTTTCGTCTGGTGAGTGCAGGTAACCGGAGGCCCACACACCTCCCTCCCCCAATCCTGGGGGAGGGGGGCACTCTAAGGGAGGCAACGCATCTGCTATGCCTCTGGTATTGCGGGTGTTCATGGGCGGCGGTAATCACTTACCATCACGTGAGCCGCCTGCTCGTTTGCCTCCCTTTTCCATAAAAAAAAAAAAAAAAAACTATATCCAAGAGGTTGGGTGATCGGAATACGAGTCGAGAAATCCGAGTTCAGTCCCCGACTTGGACATAAAGACGGCGAATGGTTCACTACTGTTTTTTTATATGTGGGTCTAATTGTCTATAACTCTGCCTACCCCTGTATTGGCAATGGCGTGAAGATGTTTATTTATTTTATTTGAGACGAGTAAATTTTTTTACATCAATAATTACATAAGTAGGTACCACATGCATTGCTTCAATTCCAAAGTAGCTTAATCACTTACACACAACGCAAAACAACTCTGTTACACACAGCGCACGCACACAAATCTGGGTGTGACCCACCGTGTTTATCCAGACCCGAGATAGTGTGTAGAGACTGTGTTTCCTACACACACCCCGTCCCGGGAATCGCACCCGGGCACCTCACAGCTGCCCCGCCGCCGGACCGCGACCTGGTCTGGTCGTCAAAAAAAAAAAAAGACACCCCGCGGAGCCCCGCCTACCTGCGACTTGGCGAACTCCAGCACGTTGTAGCTGACGTTGGAGAGCAGCAGCAGCGGGTAGGCGACGAGCCCCGAGTCCCGGTTGCGCCACAGCTGCTCCAGCATGTGCGCCAGCTCCAGCACGCGCGCCGCCGTGTCCGTGCACACCAGCGCGCAGCCGCCGCCGCGCAGCGTGCCCAGGATCGTCGCTGCGGAGACCGGACGTCCGCTCACGCTCGTCGGCGACACCCCAATAGTACCCACACGTCTCGATCGTCCGCATTTTTTTTTTTTTTTTTTTATAGAAAAGGCCGGCAAACGAGCGGGCGGCTCACGTGATGGTGAGTGATTACCGCCGCCCATGGACACCCGCAATAATAGAGGCATAGCAGATGCGTTGCCTCCCTTAGAGTGCCCCCCCCCCCAAATTGGGGGAGGGGGGTGTGTGGGCCTCCGGTTACCTGCACTCACCAGACGAAACGCAGAAGTTTGTTAGACTTCTACTTCACGCCGGTATTCTGTGAGGTCGTGGTACTTCCCCGGTCGAGCCGGCCCATTTATGCAACAACAAAAGCTGATGCGTGGCTCTACTACTGTAAACATACATACATATCGGCCTGACAAAGCCACTGCTAGGCACAGGCCTCTCCTATAGGGAGGATATGCCCTAATCGCCACGCTTGGCAAGCGGATTGACGATCACCTCAGACGGCGCTGCCCATCATCGGTCTGATATTTTTAGAGATGGTTATCCCGCCACCTATCGGTTGCCATAACGATATTCAAGGCCGTTTCCCTTAGTCGCCTCTTACGACATCCTCGGAAAGAAAGGGAGTGGTAGTAATTCACACGCGTGCTGTTACCACATCGTCCACATCCCGGTGCTATCGTCCCAAGAGTACGATTTCCTCCCGTGGGTTGGCTGCCACCCATGGAATTTCACCGTACTCTGCCACCCTTCTTGCGCACCCCGCCACTGGTCGACCACCAGGTGCCATCGCCCCGAGAATACGTCACCCCGTATCTTCTCGTGGTGTCGAGATCCGATTAAGAGTGAAGCCTATACAGTATTAATGGCCATCGGCGTATCTTGAGAACGCCCTATCTCCCGTGGATTGGCTGTCGACTTTTACTTAGCTCTACTAACCATGTCCCATCGCTCAAAAATACAACACCCCGTATACTCCTATGTTTATGCCACCAGCCGACAGTCAGTCCACTAGGTACCATCGGCCGTCGACGTCCCGATATCATCGCTCTTTGGGCGATGGCATCCTTAGTCGACTAAGAAGCGTTGTCAATATCAATGATTACCGGCGGATGGTGGGATAATCGTTTTGAACCAAGTTCTAGTACACTTTTATAAAAGTTATGATGATGATGACAGAATCCACATTCAGTTGTCATATTATAAAACTAAACTCATTATGGCCTACTGTTCACAAATATACTTGAATAATATTCATACTTAATCGCTTGTAAGAGTCCATTGCAAATGTAGGCACTACATTTATTAATATATTACATCTATCAATTGTAATTTTTACATTCCCCATTCGTAACAATGTTCCTCTAACAGAGAAGAAACAGACAGTGGAAACTCAATAGGTATAATCGTTTATGTCCTTTTTTTTAACAACATGGAATGATTAGAAATAGCATGGGAGCAATCAAAACATTCCAGGGTGCCCCCCATAACCGTCATGGCCTGATTATCCTCTGTATTCTATAGTCAGATTTCTAGAGAATTCAGTCCTTTCAACCCATATTTCACTGGATCTCATTTGGTATAATAATGTGAATGGTGAGCTAGTTGCTGGCTTTGTGTCTAAGCCAATGATTCAAACCGTGTATACATTTTAAAAGTCATTACCAATACTGGTTTAATTTTATTCTTTATAGAACATTTTCTTAGTCTTCACTAAGAAAATGTTTTATAAAGAATAAAAAAAAATATCTTCACGCAATTCCCAATACAGGGGTAGAAAGAGGTCAAGTCTAGACAATTAAGTCCCTTTGACCCACCTTCCATCGAAGATATTTTCGGGACAATGTGACAGGTGGTGAGCCTGTCGCCGTCTTTATGTCCAAGCCAACGATGAAATTCGTACATAAGTTTTTGAAAAACTCATTGGTACTGCCACATGGGGATCGAACTCGGGTCTCTCGACTCGAAATTCCGACCACCCAACAACTCGGCTATCATGACTTTTAATATAAAATTACCTATATAGAAATATTTGAAATTTGCTTAATGCAAAATATAATCCTTATTGTTTAAGTAATTACCGAGATATACATGAATGAATATTATTAATACATTAGATAATTAAGACCGCTTTATAAATTTATATTTTATATTCAACAATTATAAAAATATTATATTTATTTTTCGTTTACATATTAATAATATTTTATGAACATATATAATATTTTGACATTAATTATTAAATGTCACAATATTTGAGTGGTTGGATGATTTGAATTGGTCAAGAGATCCCAGTTTGATCCCCAGGCCTTGTACCAATAGGTTTTTAAATAAAATTATGTACAACTATGTATGCTTGATACGATTATGTATGGCTTGGACATAAAGACGGCAATGGGCTCACCACTTGTCACATTGTCCCAAATAATGTCTTCAGTGGAAGGTAGGTAGAAAGGATTCAATTATCTAGATCTCTATCTACCTCTGTATTGGGAATAGCGAAAAAATATTTATTTTTTTTATACAAATGTAGATCTATTTAATATTGATAACTATTATAGAATTTTATAATACATACTCATTAACTTTTCATCTCTCAATCTCCGTCTCTGTTGCACATAGTCAGCATTAGCTGCGCCTAGGAGTAACAATGAAGGTCTCATAATTTTCTCAATTTCGCAACCGTTGAGATGCCTCTCTTTCTTGTGGTTGAAGTCTGGTGCATATACAATGTCTTCTTCGCCTGGTGCAACTATACGCCATACAGTACCACCCAGAGAGTGGCCTGCTGGTATCGGAATTATTCTTAATCCGTGGCCTTTCCCTGCAAATCAGAAACTCAATATTTTGACTTCAAGTTGTAATGTAATTTTTTTATTGATTTTAAAGCATATAAGTTATCTGTACTTTTTGTTATTTAAATTCGATCGTTGCCACGGTTGAGTAAAGGTTGTGGGTTCGAATCCCTTGCCTGTTGCCCTTGTCGGTTGAAATTTTAAAAAACATTTTTTCCCTTTAATTCAAGTTGTAAGTTCATGATTGGAAGTCACTTAAAGGTATCAACATTGTTTTGTAGTAATCAAATGAAATATGTTCGACGACCTCCATGGACGTGTGGCGTAAACACTTGGTTTTCAATGTGTCGCCATCTCGAGGTCCCGGGTTCGATTCCCGGTCGGGTCACTGTAGAAAACCACTTTTTCTACATTTTCTCGGGTCTGGGTGTTTGTGATGCCTTCGTTGTTTCCGATTCCCATACCACAAGTGCTTTAGCATCTTACATTGGGATCAGAGCAATGTATGTGATGTTGTCCCTATCTATATATGTATTTATTTATTATTTATTATTATTAAATGAAATATGTAGCATTTGATGACACAATAGCAGAGTTGGTAATGATCCCGCTTTTTGAAGTTATGGGTTCAAATTCCACTAAGTGCAAACATTTCTGTGATGACTTTTATGGTTTTTTGTACTTTTGTCATGGATGTTTATAAGTAAATATGAATATTTTTATTTGTGTGTTAGGATATTGTACTGTTGTGATGATATTCAGTCATCTTTTATTGGTTTCAAGTTTTATATTGTTTAGTCATTTATGTATGATTAAAAGAAAAGCATTCCTACTGTTACATTTCTAAAATGTTTAATACCATATACAAATCATTTCTTTGAAATGGTGGGAATAAAAAAAATTTTGTATCAGAGAAATGCATGTTGAAGTTTTGATTGTTAATGAAGGAACAAAGATTGTTTCTTTCAGATTTTAGATTATTCAAGTCTTGTTTTTTGAATCAACAATATATACAATAATGACAATATTTTTAAAATAAATATCATTTTCAGGTGGTGAGCCCATCTCCATCTTTATGTCCAGGCCAACAATATGAATCGTAAATGTTTGAAAAAAAAAAAAAAAAACATTGGTATGAGAAACAAAAAAGGTACAGAAAACACCCAGACTGGAGGAAATGTAGAAAAAGTGTTTATTTGAAGAAATATTAATAAGAGAAAAAGTTTGTACAAAGTACTGTTTCCCATATTGACCTGCCTGGGAATCAAACTTAAAGCTGGCGACACCATGAAAACCGGTTAGTGCGCTACTCATCCATGGAGGTTGTCATTGGTGATGCATAGTCACATCTAAAGTTCAAGGTGTCTATTCTATGCTTACCAATCATCTTGCCAAGTATGGTAATTATAGCACACCTCGCCTTTCTGGACAGGCCTATGTTCTACAATGGAATTTTACAGGTGATAATTTATGTGGTAACTGTTTCCCAACATACAGGCCACACTAGTTATAGAGTCAGCATAATGATGAAGAAATATGGTTCCACATATTAAAAAAATAATTGAGTTTACCTTTCATTTCCACACTCTGATTGTATTTTAATTGTGTAATCCTATCAAAAGCTGTGTCCACATCATCCAGTGTGAACAAATCAAAATCTGACACATTCCGATGCGCCTGGTACAGGTCATACATAAACATTTGACCCATTTTGTATACTGGAAGGGTGGCATATATTGGACAGTTGAGGCCGAGTTGACCCACTGCATATGGTAAGGCACCAAGGTGAAGTGGATCAGAGTGGGAAAGCAGAACAGCATCTATGGTATTCACATGCCTGAAAAAATTTTAGCAATCAAATAACAGTCTTCCTTGATCTTTTATATAATAGGCTAAACAGAACCTAGTTAACCTATGGATGTATATACTATTGTAATTTTCCCCTCAAAATACAAACTTATGCAATGGTAAAGGCAAGAGCTAGTACATCTCAAAAAACCATTCCAATCAAAGAAGTCTGGAGTTGTCACTTGAGAGAACTTACACCTTACTGATTTTAAGCTGTTAGATAGCCACATGGCCTTCAGTTTCAAACAAAATAAATAATTTCAAAATTCATTGTCTTTTACTGCTATTTTATATATATTTTTATATTATTCACCCTGACAATGGATGAGTTGCTGAGAACAGCAACAGGTATTAAACTCCTTTAAAAATCATTATGTGAATATACCTCTAAAAAAGAAATTTCAGTTATTCTACTCTTCAATCTTTTCTTGATAGAAAGAAGTTCTAAAAATTCACAATTTCAAATAATTTTTAGTGGACACAAACATAACCTTGAAATCTAACCTTTTCAACTCTTTTATAAAATCCATATCAAATTTTTCGTCCCAACCACAATCCAAAAGAAACTTAAATTCATCGACTTGAAGAACGTAACACGGTGGAGATTCATCACCAGCTCCGGAAAGGCAATGCACTTTTATTATTGAAGTCATCTTTTGTTATTGTCGAGTATACTCTACTAAGAAAGATACACAATTAATTAACAATTGTGCTGTTATATCTCCATCTTTAATAAATCATTTAGAGAATACGAAAAACTTTTCAATGTTTATAAGATATAATAATTATAAACAAAATTTGTAAGATTCAACTACATAAACATAACATAACGGCGTTGGCGCCATAGACGTATTAATAATGTACTCTGTGCAATTGACATTCACAGATCACAAATCTAGTAGAGAATAGATGTCAAAGAGTATATAACCATGGACTTGAATCAGTGTGTCCATGCATTTCCCAGAGCCAGGATAAACAGAGATCTAGACAATTTAATTCTAGTGACCTACATTTCTCCCAATATATTTTAGCTGGAAACTTACTAAAATCTGTAAACTACCAATTATTAATTAGCTTTTATCATATCCTTTGACTTTGCCCGCGTAGACTAAAATGTCAATTTGTCTATACAATCTCTTCATCTCGATTTCTTTTAAATTTACTTAATGAAACATCATTCATAAGCGAATCGAAAGGACTTAATTGAGAATGGCGTGAAGATAGTTGTAATCAGTAGCCTACGTACCAATGTTTTTACTTCTAAACTCAGAAATGATATAGTGCCATATAAATTTATACCTCTCATTCTGCCTTTTTACGTTGAAATCATATCTGAGGTGATAAATAAAACATAATCTATCTCTGTACCAAATTTCATTACGTGGTCTCTCATTAATGTATTAATGTATTAGGTCTGTCATTAATGTATTAATTTAATATTAATGTATTAAAATTAATGTATTAATGAGAGACCTTTTTTGTTGGACGAAAGGTTATAGCACAACTTCAAGGAGAACTCCAAATTCTTCTGGAAAGAGGTTGGAAGGACCCGGAGTGGTGCGACAAAGTGCTTTCGAGAACCAATGACATCCTCTCAGAAATGCAGCGATGGAGCGAATTTTATAGAGAAATGTATGCGTGTGGTGATCTTAGTGTGGGATCCGGGGGTGACGCCGTGACTGGTACGTCAGACTCGGACCTCGATGACACTGAGGTCCTCAGTATGAAAGAGATTGAATGTGCGATTCAAAGTTTGAAATGTGGTAAGGCTGCGGGACTAGACAGAGTTACTGCTGAAGTGATCAAGTATGGTGGGCCTCGCGTCTGGGAAAGCTTTCATCTGCTGTGCAATTTGTGCTGGCGAACGGGGGCTGTTCCGGATGATTGGCGATCCGCGGTCATTGTGCCTTTATGTAAAGGTAAAGGTTCATATTATGACTGCGGGTGCTATCGGGCGATCAGCTTAACCAGTTTAGCAAGTAAAGTTTACTCGAAGGTTTTGACACGTAGGATGCAAGAGAAATCGGAAAGATTTCTATTGGAGGCAAAATGCGGATTTAGACCTGGAAGAGGATGCACGGATCAAATGTTTTCTCCCCGCATGATCACGGAGAAGCTTCTGGCTGCTAACTAGAAGATTTTCTGTGCTTTTGTGGATCTTGAGAAAGCATTTGATAAGGTTGTAAGGAAGAAAATGTAGGAACTGTTGCCGGGGTATGGTGTGGATGGTCGATTGCTAAGGACTGTGCAGTCACTTTACTGTGACTGTAAAGCCTGTGTGCGGGTAGGGCATGACCTGTCACCCATGTTTAGCATCCAAACGTGCGTAAAACAGGGTTGTGTCATGTCATACTGTATCTCGACAGCTGTTTACAGAAACTGAAAGATAGCGGTTTGGGTGTGAAATTGGGTGACATTAAAGTCAATTGTCTGCTGCATGCTGATGATGCAGTGCTTATTGCACCATCAGAGGCAGAACTGCAGGCATTAGTCACGTGTATGAAAGAAGAATGTGAAATTAAAGGTCTCCGTTTGAATGCTAATAAAACTAAGGTTTCTGGTATTTGAAAGGGACGAAGAAAGAACGAAGTGTGAAATATGGGTAAATCAGGAATGTCTAGAACAGGTGAATGAAATTGTATACCTGGGGAGTGCGTTTAGCCGGGATGGAAGATGTGATTTAGATGTGGACAAGCATGTCGCTGCCGGGAACAAAGTCAATGGTGCCCTGACTGCGTTAATCAAAAGGCAAGACGTAGTGAAAAATGCACGCCTTGCAGTACATAACGCAGTGTTGGTACCGACTTTGTTATATGGCAGCGAAACCTGGGTATGCCAGAAGAAGCATAAAAGCAGGTTGAATGCAGTGGAGATGCGATCTCTTCGTAAAATGTGCGGCCTTACCATGGCCGACCGAAAGCGAAACAAAGAGATTCGCAATATGGCAGGTTTGAAAGATGACCTAGCGCGAAAGTTAACATTAAAAGGGGTCGAGGTAGACCGAGACTAACTTTCGAAGACCACGTGAGCAAATTGCTTGAAGAGGGGAGGGTCAAGAGTACTCGGATACCTCGACCTGCATGTATGAAGATGATGAATCTGAAAGAAGCGAAAGAGGTATGTAGGGATCGTGACACTTGGCGATCTGTCCTCTCTGGCTACCCCGTCAGGGAATGTGCGTGAAGATTTTTAATTATTATAGAAATGTTATTATAAAATTATAGAGCTCGATTCGAAGTACGACCTAATCTATTTTAGTGATAAAACCATTTTTCAAACGTTGATATATAAAAACAAAAATGAAAATAAATTAATTACCATATCTTAAAATAGTTACTTTATCCACAATTAGAAACACTGATATCGTTTAGTTTGTGTTGTACCATGGCGGAGGACTATAATTCTGATAGAAATGCCAATAATGCGCCTATTGAAGATAATAGTAATGTGATTAGAAGCAATAATAGTTGACTGGCGGGCACCAGACTTATGTTTCGCAGTCCTCTCTGTTATTGACGCTTAATTATTACATCACTAGTCACTAAAAACAAAAAATATTATGTGCTAAACTTCAAAATAAGCACAATTTCAATTTATTTTTCAGTTCTTTCGGAGCAAAATGTACCGCTTTACAAAAACACCCTAGGAGTCAAACAGACATCACCTTGAGACGCAGTAGATATAAGGATCTGTCTCTTATATAGTTTAGACATCCGATTATCATAAAAATTCTTTAAATTGTGTAAATAATTTTGTTTCAATTATTTGTATATATTCATTATTTGTTTATATTCAGAGTCACGATAGCCGAGTGGTCGGGTGGTAGGAATTTTGAGTCAATAGAACCGAGTTTGATCGCCAGGTGGCAGGCTTGTACCAATGGGTTTTTCAAAAACTTATGTACGAATGATATCGTTGGCTTGAACATAAAGACGGCGACGGGCTCACCACCTGTCACGTTGTCCTAAAAATGTGTTCGGTGGAAGGTTTAAGCTTGAACTTTATGTTATTAAATTAAAGAGATAACATGTTTTTAAAATTTCAACTGACACGGCCGCGAACCCGCGACCTCTGCGGAAGCGTGGCAATGCTCTTACCTCTGAGCCACCGTGTCTTACATACATCAGTTGAAATTGCATTCTTATTCACCATCTGTTATGTTGTCCCGAAAATATCTCCAGTGGAAGGTGGGTCAAATGGACTTAATTGTCTAGACTAGACCTCTGTCTACCCTTGTATTGGGAATTGCGTATGTTTATCATAAATTCATAATTTTTTATGAAAAATGACCAAACTTCGGTGATGTAACGTTTGAATATAATGGTGGTTCTTTAAAAAAGAAACGTAATAATTAAAATTAAATAAATATCAAACATGTATCTAAAAAAATGTAAAGGTCTGTTTTTACTGGTCATATAGTAAAATTTCATGAAATAGTCGGCCAAATCATAAAGTGATCAATTCTAAAATCTGGCCACGATATATACTTACAAAACATTCATAATTCGAGTACACACATTTGTGTGATGAATATTCACGCAATTGTTTGCCCCTAGCACGATTTCCATTATTCAGGGTCACTAGACTTCATGACCGTCAATTATTACTAATTTTTCAATATAATTTATCGATAATAATTTTATTATGTGCTTAACTAAGTCACGATAACCGCGTGGTTGGGTGATCGGAATTCGAGTCTCGTGATCAGAGTTCGATCCCCAAGGCTCGTACTAATGGATTTTTCAATAACTTATGTACGATTTAAATCGTTGGTTTGGACATAAAGACGGCGACGCGTTCACCACCTGTCACGTTGTCCTAAAAATTTGTTCGGTGGAAGGTTTAAGCTTGAACTTTGTTATTAAATTAAAGAGATAACTTTATGTTATTAAATTAAGAGAGCCGCGAACCCGCGTCCTCTGCGGAAGCGTGGCAACGCTCTTACCTATGAGCCACCGTGTCTTACACACATCAGTTGAAATTGAATTTAATAATAAATTGAATTTAATATAAATTGAGTTTAATAAAGTTCAGCTTAACTTACGTGTTTTAAAAATCAATAAAATAAATTGCGTAACAAGCAGTAGTAGTCAACCAAAATAACATAACATTTGAGTTAAACGTATCTCCGAAAAATTTCAACTGCAGACGCAAGTTATGCATTGTTGCAAAGGTATATATATAGGCCTTTATATCTAATACAGATGATTTAAGCATTATCCCCTTTGTAACACTTCTGCGTGTGTCTAAAAAGACCTATGCTGGAGTGTCTGGTACGTCCACACATATGACACGTATGTCCATCCCGTCGTGCCCCATCAGAGAGATGTGAGTGGCGTGCAAAGGTAATACTGACTGATTTGCCAGGCTATTTTAAGATTATGGACTTCCTACCGATTTCTCTATAATATAAGTAGGTATAGTACATATAGGCACAAAACTATTTTTCGCTTTTTTTTAAATTTAGGATCAGTAATTTTGGATAGAATTAAAAAAAAAATCATTTCAGATCCTCACAACATAGTTTTCGGCGAGCATTTTACATGTCGCACGATGCAGTTTGCATTTTTTTATTTTACATCTTGCCTCTTCTCAAGAGTGATCCCGATATCTCTCACCTCGGAGAAATTTGATTACCACGGAGGGATTATCACAACGGATACTCATGTGGTCTCATAAAGGTTCAATTTCTAACTCGGTTATACGAAACCTTGGAAGAACCATTGTTCTAAATTATATCATATATTTTGTATGCCTGCTTAATAGCCGTAAGTATAATCTGCATAATCAGAACTATGAGTTTAATTTAAAGCTATGGTTAACAGTTTGTTTAAAACTATTGCTAATAGCTAATATTGCTAATCTTGCGTGAATCGTCATTTGCTATAATCTTCATCCTTGGGCTTCTACCCTTTGTCAGTAGTTACTATTATTGTCTTCTTCTTTTTTATGGCTCTTTTGTTTTATCTAGAAAAAAATATCAAAAATTCCATCAACACTATCTTGATGCTTGGCATTCCACCACAGAGCATTTTTCGCAGAATTTTCTGTCACGCACTTGCACTTTATGGACTGTGCTGCTATCAGCAGTTTTCCGGACCGATACGACTTACAGAATCTTAAGAAAAGAGCCTATACCTTTCTCAAAGGCCGGCAACGCATCTGCTGTTCCTCTGGTATAGCAGGTGTTCATGGGCGGCGCTAATCACTTACCATCTCGTGAGCCACCTGCTCGTTTGCCCCCGATTCTATTAAAACAAATCTACTATAATTCTTTGTTTTTTTATCCTAAGTCACCTCTTCTCCACCACGGAAAATAATAAGGGATTTTTAAGACGATGCCAAAAAACAGTAAATAATACGGTTACTGGTTAGTAATATGCCAATAATACAAAAATATAATCTTTAATATTTTTTATTAAATCTGATAACCATCGCTTTATTTCATCGTCATCATTTTGCAGTTTTATCGAATTTCTATTATTTAAATTAAATTCGCCTTTGTTGAGAGTATCTTTTTCATCAATAACGTTTTTTGAACGATTTTTACTACATTCATTATTAGCAGTTTTTGAAATCATATTTGAAGTGCTTGTACGCAAATTTTTACTAAGTTGGTGATTCGAAATAATATCAAAAAGTAACTTATCACTAGATTCGGAATACAACATGTTTGGTTGGCTAATATGGCTCTTTCCATCAAATATGAAAGTTTTTCCCTTAGGGATAAAGTTCGGATTTCCATTCGGTACAAGCTTTTTTGTTTCTGTCGTAGCAGCTTTCAATTCTGTCCCCATTTCTGTAAGCTGATTATCAAAATATTTACTTTCAAGTTTCCTATATCTTTCTTCAAATTTAGCTTCTAAAATGTTAAAGAAAGACGTAAAAATATTTTAAATAATTTGTTTATCAGTATTATATACCATAAAAGTATTTGGTACATAACAAATTTAGTTACCTTACAAATTAAAATAAATCTTAAATTAACAAACATATCAACACATTCTATAGACTCATATTTGATGTACTTTTATTGCATTTGGAGAGTTCCTAGTTGCACACCCTCAAGAAGATCATTCATACCAAGTCGGCACAATTATAGTGCGGGATCTCGTTTAATTAAAAATACCGTAAAGACAAGTTAAACTTATAGTCAAGTCAAATCGAACAAAAATGTATAAAAATTTAAATCTCCAATCTTCAAATTTAAATCTCTAAATAAGTACTATGAGAGATCTTCCTGAAAATCTTGTTAAAGAAAAAAGAACTTTTTATGCATTTTGGTTGGGCCTATAACAGTATTCCTCAAAATCATATTAGCAACCTCATTCTGAGTCGTCAGCTCTGAGGTCCCAGATCAATTCGATTCCCGGCCGGTTGAATGTAGAAAACCACTTTTTATGTATTGTTTTGGCTCTGGAGGTTTGTGGTACATTCGTTTTTTTGATTCCATAACACAAGTGCTTTAGCTACTTACTTTGGGATCATAACAATGTATATGACCTTGTATCTAAGTATTCTATCTATCTATTTATTTAGGTACCATTTATATTTATAAAAACAAAGATAGTGTGTTATAATGTTTTCTTTAATTATATATTAAAGAAAACATTAACTCGACTTAAGAAAATATTGAAGTTCTCCTCGGAATTCATGCGTTATTAAAACATCCTTAGACCTTGTTGATGTGTTTATTATTGAGTAAGTATACGCGGCGACGTTTACGGCACATACTCGTAAATGAACATTAAACTGACATTTAGCTAGCCAGATTGGACATAAAAAAAATTTGAAAATAAAAAAGAGAAAAAAGTTAAAATTTCAACTGAAATGGACGGGATTCGAACCCGTGAACTTGTCAGTTGAAATTTTAACTTTTTTCTCTTTAATTTAATAACATAAAAGTTCAGCATAAATATGCTTTAAAAATCAATAAAATTGCATAATAAAAGAGAAAAAAGTTTTTTCTCTTTAATTGAATCATAGATGTTTTATATGTTGTATGTGAACCTTTGGGGGAGGCCTTAGTCCAGCAGTGAACTTTTGATAGGCAGTGAATACGAAGAAAAAATAGGACATTATTGGAAATAAAAAATGTTAATTAAAGTTCAGAGAATATATTGTATAGAAGTATAATTACCGTTCATTCTCTTTACAAGATAGTTGAGAAACAAGAAGAATAGGTACATGACAAAAACGACTATCATGTACACCCACCACTCGCCATTTAACAATTGATCCTGTAAACGAACACGAGTCTTGTATTTATATGAATAATTAGCTGACGTCATGAGAAACAGTAAATTTTGGGATACAAGGAAGCTTAAATTTTTTTTAGTGAGAAGTAGAAAGATCTATATTGATAAATATTTTAAATGTAGTATCAAAATAACATAAAAATATAAAATCTCAAAATCTTCGTAGACGATTGGTGCAAAGGTTTTCAAGGGGTTGTCATTTCCGAGTTCCCGAATTCGATTCTCGGAAGGGTCGATGTAGAAAAACCATTTTTTCTAAATTTTTTCGTATCTGTTTGTTTGTGGTGTCTTCGTTGTTTCCGATTTCATAACACAAGTGCTTTAGCTGCTTAATTTGGGATCAGAGCAATGTATTAGTAAAATATTAGCGACCCGTTTTCTCCAGACAGTCTCTTCGAAATTCCTCATTCGCATGACCGTATAGAGAACTTGTACCAGGAGGCGCGTATGTTTTTGTTTTGTTATGGCAAGGTCTTGTGACCTGTTACCACCGCAGGTAATAGGTCTGTAGCAGCGTAGATCTTCACACCGTCGACGCTGCAGCCTATCACCGATCTGCTTAATTTTATCCTGGCAGTTTTCCAGGTGGTTATCGCGCCATCGACTGTCCATTGCCATTCACAAGATTTTCCCCTTAGTCGCCGTTTACCATACACACGGGAAGACTACTGCACTATTCTTAGGCGCTCACCTCGCAACAGCGACCGACCTACTTTAAGTATGTAAGTAACGACTACAACACATTGTATGACGTGTGTCTCATAATTCTGATTTTTCTGTTTTCTGTTCTGGCCGGACTAAGTATATACAAATACATACACATATATGGCGCATATAACAGTGGAACCACGCATCAGCTTTTGTTGTTGTATGAATGGGCCGGCTCGACCGGGGAAGTACCACGACCTCACAGGATACCGGCGTGAAGTAGAAGTTTAACAAACTTCTGCGTTTCGTCTGGTGAGTGCAGGTAATCGGAGGCCCACACCCCCTCTCCCCAAAATTCTTCACTCAAAGGCCGGCAACGCATCTGCTATGCCTCTAGCATTGCAGGTGTTCATGGGCGGCAGTAATCACTTATCATCACGTGAGCCAACTGCTCGTTTGCCTCCCTTTTCTGTAAAAAAAAATGCACCCTGCAGAGCAAATGGAACCCTTCAATGGATCCTAGTTAGAACTTGGGCTCATTTGGTTTATTTTAAGTTATTGACCAAGTACTGTTTGGTATACTATAATATTTTTATATTATAGTGCACCAAACAGTATGTAAAATACTATTTAAATATATGATTTTGGACATAAATAAAATAAAATGATTATATTATTAGACTTCATTATTTAGATCATAAATTTATAAACACATACATACATGGTTAGCTCGTTTAAAGTATTTAGTATTTTACGACCGATAGCCGAGTTGATAGTGACCTTGCCTTCGAAGGGTTGTGGGTTCAAATCCCGCTAGGACAACCATTTGTGTGATGAATATGAATGGTTATATTCTAGTCATGGATGTTTATGTGTTTACAAGAATATATGTTTATGCCAATATTCTTATTCTATTGACTTCTTTCTTTTCTTGATAGTCTGCTATAGTTGCCGTAAATATAGTTCATTTGTACCGTTAGCTGGGACACTAACACGGCCATAAGCTTGTAAAATTTGTAAACGACATTGTAAACGTTGTTGCCCAAAATAAGCTTCAGCAATAAGTAGGTCCAAAATAAATATTTTAAGCAGAGGTCTACAATAAAATTATTGTAGACCTCTGCTTACCCCGGTAAGGGGAATTGCGTTAAGATAAAAAATTCCTTAAAGTATAACAAAATGATTACGGCGTAGAAAACGCATTAAAATTATATTATTTTGCTTACCACAGTAACCATTAAAAAAAATTTGCTCCTTATTTAATATCGACATAAATGAAAATTAATGTCAGTAAGTTCTTTGCAATCTTCTTATTTTGACGGGTTTCAATGTTTATGACATTTTAATGATGTTCAAAGAGTGTATTTATTTTGTTATTTAGAATGATAAGTTATTAGAATCATAGAGCACTTTAAGGTTCTCACTTATTAAAAAAATGAAAGGAATTCTAAATTAAAGGGTTTTACACACACACGGTGCGCCCGTCGCCGTTTTAATGTCCATGCTAACGATCTAATTCGTACATAAGTTTTAGAAATAACCCATTGGTACAAGCCTGTACCTGAGGATCGAACTCGGGTCTCCCGACTCGAATTCCGATCACCAAACCACTCGGCTATCGTGACATAAACTTTTAAATGATTAATTTATATTTATAATTAATATATTAAAAATAACTATTAACATAATAAAGAAAATTTATCGCCCTTTTAAATTGTATATTTTCTACAATCTCAGACAATCTTTCTAAGGGAATAAATTCCAGTATCGCGTCTGAACTGACAGGCACCATCTTTGTAAGCCTTCATACAAATATTTGTGAAAAAAGTGTACAGAGTAGATTGAAGCGCCTTATCTGAACTGTACACTTCACACTTTATAAATAATTTTGTTGAGTGAAAATATAATGCTTACCCAGAGTTTTTACTGCGCTTCATAGCTGACTTTATACAAAAACCTCTAAGTAAGGCTTTGCTGGATTTAGCTTAAAAACAGCGCTGTATTTGCTGAAAGTAATATTAATTAAAATGCAAGATACTTTCATCCTGTATATACTCTTTGATGTTTTGTAGGAACTTCTTTGATTAAGTTTATTACCTGTCGTAACGGAGGGCTCCCGCATTATGAAAGCGGGCGAACGCTCGGATTGAATGTTGTCATTTTTGAATTATGAGTATATCTCTGTATCTCGTATCATGAATGTGAACCGTAAGCTATTTGTTTGGTTAAAACTTCAAATTAAAGTTATACATGCATGATCTATGTCCTGTTCGCTTGGACACTACCATGGCGATGTGCTCACCATCTGTCACGTTGTCCCAACTAGTCTCCGGTGAAAGGTGGGTCGAAAGGACTTACTAGTCTAGACCTCTGTCTGCTCCGGTATTGGGAATATGTGTGGATATATTTTATTTTTGTATAGAAAATGTAGGTAGGCATTCCACCACAGTGCGTTTTTCGCGGAAATTTCAGCCACGCCCTTGCACTTTTTGGAATGTGCTGCCGTCAACAGTTGTACCAGACCGATACGACTTAGGGACCTTCAAGAAAAGAGCCTATACCTTTCTCAAAGGTCGGCAACGCATCTGCTATTCCTCTGGTATTGCAGGTGTTCATGGGCGACGGCAATCACTTACCATCACGTGAGCCACCTCTTCGTTTGCCTCCCTATTCTATACAAAAAGGTACGTATTCAGTACGATAATACTTTTAGGGCACGAATTTCTAACTGAGGTCAAAACCTAGCAGTCGGTAAAGTCGGTGGTTTGTAGAATGCTGATAATGATAACAATGAGTACGACATGCAAAAATCTTACAAACGTAATAATAATAATAATAATATCTTCACGCAATTCCCAATACAGGGGTAGAAAGAGGTCAAGTCTAGACAATTAAGTCCCTTTAACCCACCTTCCACCGAAGATATTTTCGGGACAACGTGACTGGTGGTGAGCCCGTCGCCGTCTTTATGTCCAAGCCAATGACGAAATTCGTACATAAGTTTTTGAAAAACTCATTGGTACTGCCACCTGGGGATCGAACTCGGGTCTCTCGACTCGAAATTCCGACCACCCAACAACTCGGCTATCGTGACGACGTAAAAAATGAAATAAACGTAACGCTGAATTTAGGAAACTCCTACTTTTTTAAAGTCTACTTCAATATATATCATTCATTCTCTACCCGACTAAATCCAAGATATTTTTTTGCTTTGTTTATGGTTGGGTTTTATCGTTTCATTAATTCACAAATCGTAACACTTTAGAAGTTTTCATTTCAATAAAACGCGTATCTATCAGATACGTTGAGTAACGGACAGAACATGCTTCTTCTTGGCGAAGTTTTGAATAAAACCCAAACCAGCACACAACACAGCGCAATAAATAACACCGAATAACAGTGGCCATCCATCTCCATATTTCCATGCGTGTAGCGGTTTTTTAAAACTGCTATTGAAACCCGTCGGGAGCCGCGTCCGTGAATCAACATGTCAGTGGTGTTGTAATAAATTCAAGCGAATTTTTAGACGCGACCCGCAACTGATACTACAGCTAATTAAAATATCGATTTCATATTTCATGTTTTTGTATATTTACATTATGACCTCTGTGGACGAGAGGCGGACGCATTGGTTTTCATATTGTCGCCAGCTTTAAGGTCTCGGGTTCGATTCCCGGACGGGTTAATGTAGCAAACCACTTATGTTACTTTGTCTCGGGTTTGGGTGTTGGTGGTACCTTTATTTGTTTCCGACTTCTTAACGCAAGTCACTTAACTCCTAACCTAATAAATGTTATAGATGGCTCATTCTATGATTTAGAGTTAAAACAGTATTCGAATAAAAAAAAACTCATAATGACTTTACAGTTCACCTCACCTACACGACTTTTCTCTCAGCTACTTACGACACCCACGGGATAAAATGGAGTGGCAGACGTTAGTGCTTATAAAGCTATTTTTATTAGCTTTCACGCGATAAAAGTATAGGATGGTCCAGCGAATACTATAAATTAGCTTAGAGGATTAGTTCTGATAAGTATTATTGCACTGAAAAAATTATATCAGTCTAGATTTAGTAATAAAGATTCCTCGTAGGAATTGTTCTGGAGGTGAGTTCTAGAGGTAAATAGAAAAATGGAGCTAACTTTTTACGAGAAATGTTATTTTAGGAACTGCCCCAAATGTACTCTAATACCTGACACGTTAAGGCTATTATCTGAAATTTTATATTAGACAGTATTATAACTAAATGACATTTAATGAAATATTGTTGTATATGTATACATTTGTATATTGTTATCACCGTAATTGTTTTGATAATTTGGATAATAGTGTCTGTTTGTAAGTGTTCTCTCTAGAAAATTGGTATAATTTACCTATTTGACGACTTGATAGTGAAACTTTCTTCGAAGAAAGGGGTTGCGTATTCGAATCCCGCTAGAGGCAAATATTTGTGTTATGAATATTTTGTATAATGTTTGTCATTAAGATCTTGTGAAATGTGTGTCAAAAGGGCATAATTGTCTAGATCACTGACTAACTCAGTATTGGGAAATGCGTGAAGATAGAAAGATATTAAAGTAAGGTAATATGTACTATTATTCAACATTATGTTAATATAAAGTTTTAAAAAAAATATTTATATAGATTCTTGGCACTTGGCCCGAATCGAACCGCCGCAAAGACTATGAAAAAATATTGATAGTTCCTAAAGTAATCACAGTTTTGCTATATTCCGCTGGCAGAGTAAGCGGTGGCTTTTGCCTTTGTACGTAATGGGTTGGCTTGAGAGAATATCGTCATGAAGTAGCGGCATATTGTTTTTCTGCTTATCGTTAGTGAGTGTGTTAATAAGACTCACACTTCTTCTGCTGAAAGTTATTCATATTATTTTTTTAAAGCCGGTAACAAACCTGTAAGGTTATGTCAGAGTTTGTCATGCGTGGCGTAAGAGGTGACGAAGACGGGCGGGTTAACAATGTCAGACATACCAGATGGAAATTAAGTAGATCTGTGATGGGCAACGTTTAAGGTTTAAAATGTCAGCTTAAAATAAATTTATTTACAATTCTACACTTGCCAAGTGCAGAATTTTAAATAAATTTAAACAGTAACACTACAATGTAATACTAAGAAAATACAAATTGTCGAAATACAAATGTCGTATTTTACATAATAATAAAATAATTTGTTTGTATACATGATAAGTTCTTGACGGGGATTGGCGTATACTGAGGTAGAGGTCTAGACAATTAAGTCCTTTCGACTCACCTTCCACCGAAGACATATTTGAGACAGCGTGACAGGTGGTGAGCCCGTCGCCGACTTTATGTGTTCAAGCCGATTGCTTGAACACATAAATTCGGCGACCGGCGCACCACAAATAATATAAATCGTACATAAGTTTTGACAAAAAACCCATTGGTTCGAGCCTTGGGGATGGAACTCGGGTTTCTTGACTCGAATTCCGATCACCCACCGGACTTATCGAGAATATAAAAAAAGAAATATTTTGTATGTTGGATTACCACCGACGAAATATGTGGTACTGAATCTAAACGTAAGACAGCCTGTACCACATTTCTGCAAATAAAATATCATTAATTCATTCATAGTAATAATAATACTGTGAAACATTTTCTTAGTAGAGATACATATTTCAAAGTTTTAGCTCAGGTGTAAAGTACGTAAGTAAAATCCAAGGGATTAAAATAATCTCTAACGAACAACTGAAATCCACAAAGTGCTGACTAAAAGATTTTGTATTTTGTAAGACGTCAGCATCAAAGTTGGTTGCTTTGAGGGAAAAGCTTCCGAGAGACCTTTGTGAAACTCATATTGGTGCTTATTGTTTATTATTATATTCCATCTACTTTCATACATAAGCGTTATGTATTTGTCCTATAATATATTCATGAAATAATTTATCAAGAAGCTATTTATTTGCTATGGATTAATTTTCTTTCCATGAAAATTATTAAGAAGATTTATGTACACACTATATGACAGAAAACATAACTATTAGTTATTAATCATAGGATGATATTTGTACTTTTTTATTATTTTATTATATATGTTTTTTTAAGTATTAATTACATACACACATACATATAATCACGCCTCTTTCCCGTAGGGGTAGGCAGAGACCACTTTTTTCCACTTGCTACCATCCTTACATACTTGTTTCGCTTCGTCCACTTTCATTATTCCCTTCATACATTCTCTTCGATTCAGGGTACTCTTGACCTGGCCTTTTTTCAGGACGTCCCTGATTTGGTCTTGAAACGTCCGCCTAGGTCTTCCCCTTCCTACACTTCCATTCACACTCGCCTTATATGCTTTTTTCGTCAATCGTTCTTCATTCATTCTCTCGACATGGCCAAACCATCTCAGCATACCTTTCTCAATTTTAGTCACTACATCTTCTTTCAGACCACAACGTTTCCTTATTGCACCATTCCTTATCCTGTCGCTCAGTTTAACTCCTAACATACTTCTTATTGCTCTCATCTCAACTGCATTTACTCTGATTTCATGTTTCTTCTGCCATACCCAACTTTCACTTCCATACATGAGTGTCGGAACCAAAACTCCCCTATGCACAGCCAAATGAGCTTTGTTAGACACCATCCGACTGCTCATAAAGGAGTGTAAAGCTCCATTCACCATGTTTCCTGCATTCACTCTTCTTTCAATATCACTCTCACACTTTCCATCTCTTGTGAACTTTAAACCCAGATACACAAACTCATTCACCTGTTCAATTTGTTCATCTCCAATCACTATATTGCAGTCTGTCATGACCTCATCTCTTTCAAACGCCATTACTTTCGTCTTCTTTACATTCATCTTCATCCCCTTTCTAACAGAAGCTTCACTCATAGCAGTTACCATCTCCTGCAACTCCTCGGCTGAAGACGCAAGTAATACTTGATCATCAGCATACAGAAAACATTTGACGAGTAACTCATTCATTCTCAACCCACTTTCATTCTCTTTTAAATCTGTCAAGCAATTGTCCATAAACAGATTAAACAGCCACGGTGACGATACACATCCCTGTCTAACACCTTTTTCGATATTAAACCATTCAGTGTATGCCCTGTTTATCCTTACACAAGCACAGGAATCCCTATAAAGAGATTGCAATGCTCGTATGCGGATACTGCTGACACCTTTCACGGACAATGTTGACCACAATTCATTCTTCACCACTCTATCATAGGCCTTTTCTAAATCCACGAACGTGCAATAGACCTTCTGGTTTTTAGCCAGACACTTTTCGGCTATGCACCGCAAGGAAAAGACCTGATCCGTACACCCCATTCCCTTTCTAAATCCCGCTTGTGCATCTCTTACTTTTTCGTCCGTTTCATTTACAACCCTTTCAATCAACACTTTCGCATACAATTTACCGACGACGCTGAGAAGGCTTATACCGCGGTAATTTACGCAGTCCTGCCGTGACCCTTTTCCCTTATATAATGGCACGATTACGGCTTTGCACCAGTCTCCCGGTACTTGCCCATTTTGCCAGCACAAATTGAAAAGGCGGTACAGCTGACTAGCCACTAAGCCCTGTCCAGTCCTCAGCATCTCGACGGTAATCCTATCATATCCGGCAGCCTTACCAAATCTCATACTTTTCAACGCTTTTACTATTTCATCCACGCTTATCTCACTGTCATCAACATTTATATTCACCATGGAAGGTGCCGGGTGTTGTACCTGCACTTCCTCTCTTTCAAATAAACATTCAAAATACTCTTTCCATCTCTTTAACACATCTTCTTCTCCTTTTATAATGCTCCCATCTTGACTCCTGATTATATTCAGCTCCGAGGTAGAGGTTTTTTCTCTGGCTGTATTGACGGATTTCCAGAAAAACTTGATGTTTGACTGGAAATCTTCAGTGAGCCTCCTATCAAAATCATTCTTTTGTTCTTCTTTCTTTCTAGTCACAACATCTTTCGCAGCTGATTTGAATCTTTTATAATTCTTTCTCGCTTCCTTTATCTCGTCATTCGTCGCCTTTTGAAGTTTTTGGTTAGCTTTTGTTGCTAACCAATCCAACCACGCTTTCTTCTTTTCTTGCACAGCCTTTTGTACATCTTTATCCATCCACACATTATACTTCTTTCTTCCTTTCCTTCGTTTAGCTACTCCGCATACCTCAACAGCAACATTCACGACTCCTTTCTTAAATGTCTCCCACAAATCTTCAATCACACATATCTCTTCTATGCCTTTAAAACTTTCTATCAGTTTCTCTACATACTCGTCTTTCTTATCTTTTTCTTGGAGATTTTCCACTTTTATTCTGTCCAAAACACTCGTAGGCTCGGCTCCTCGGTGTCACCACCGTTTAAAGATGCCATGTATTCGGGCTATGACCAGGAAGTGGTCTGTGTCATGGCCTACACCGCGGTATGCTCGAGTGTCTAGCAGGTTCTTCCTCAATCATTGATCCACAATAACAAAATCAATTATACTTCTAGACTCACCCTCAATTCTTGTATACAAATGGATCTTTTTGTGATCAAACATTGTATTGGCCACGCACAGATTCCATTCCAAGCATACTTCAAGTAGGCTTCTCCCATTTTCGTTCACTCTCTCGTCCCCAAATGTACCTAGTACTCCTTCATACCCATCACGCTTTACTCCAACCCATCCATTAACATCACGATCCGTTCATTTTCTTCGCATTTATTCAAGACCTCTCTCATGCTATCCCAAAATTCCTCTCTCTCTTTTTGGGCTTTTAATGACTTATTAATTACTTACGTAGTTTTTCTGAAAACCTATACATATTGTATTTAATAATTTTGAAAGTATTATTATCAAAATGAAAACATTTGAAAAGTGAAAGTATACATTTTCCATTAATTATAATTTAAATGTAGGAAATTTATTATAGGAAAATGTATTGAGACTTGTTTTACAAATAATTTTTAATCTTCTTAAAGGCATCAAATTGTAAAATTTTAGTAGATTTCTTAAGACTTCGATTTCTTGTCAAATCTTTCCGAACTTAGTTTGTAAACAATTCGAATCAGCCTAACTCGGATGAAACATTGAGTCGGTCTTATGTCACGGTTATTTTAACGAGCCCCATTTAAACGACAACTTTTGAGTAGAGTGCTATCATTTTAAATATAATTTGAATTTATATAGTATCCCGACAGATTTCGTAACCGATTTTTGCGCTGAACCTGCGAGCACAGTGATCGCAAGTCAGTACCCCTCTGACATAATTGTATGTGATGGCTGCAGGTGGTCGAGCCTTGAGCGCGTCTGCTTTGACATTGAGCTCATTCACACGTACTTCCTTATACTCTAATATCTAGTGCTCACGCCTCAACAGTGATCGGTCCGCACACATTATTTTTTTTTAATTTATTTATTCAACTTTATTGCACGTTATAAAAATATATAGGAACAAAAGGCGGACATAATGCTAAAAGCTTTCTCTGCCTGTCTACCTTTAGTAGTGGAAAAACATCGAAGCCATTATTTACCATTGTGACGGATCTAAGGCACATATCTTCATGTGGCGCAAAAGTACATCTTTGAACCGCAGTAATTGGCCGCCTTGTTTTCGCTTGGCGATATGCAGTTCAGAATAGAAGACGCGCTTGGCCACAGCATTATCAGACATCCGGGAGACATGGCCGCACCACTTCAATTGCCGCTTCATTAAATACGCCTCTATACCGCTGACATTAGCGCGTCGAAGTACATCCGTGTTTCGAACATGATGCGACCAATGGATGTTCATAATGTCGCGTAGGCATCAAAGATGGAATCTGTTTAATGTGCGCATATGTTTGCAGTATAGGACCCAATTGGAATATAATATAGTCGAAAAGCTATAAAATAGTTAAAAAAGCTATAATGTAGTTAAAAAAATTGGTTTATAATCCAAATACTTTAAGAAATATGTGGAATGAAAAAGTCTCAAAATGTTCGGGGTATCCTCTTAAGGCTATATGTTTATTTTACCTTAGAATATGTATTCTCGGAATTCCAAGATTACGACTTAATTCATTAAAACTATAATTTGTTAAAGATCTATCCCGCATTTTATTGCGATACCCTTGCTTGTTATTTGAAACACTAAGCCGAAAATATAACACCAAAAAGAGATAAATACGTTCATCCATAGCCTACGAGAGAATGAGATAGAACATATCGAAGTCTACTTCTAAGACATGCAGATCCGCATATTTTTTCATATTTTGATGACATAATAGAAGGGAACTGTAGTCACGTTCAATATGTATTATTACACTTAAATAAATTAATTAATAACTGTTAAATAATAACACTAAAGTGGGAAGTTGTTTCATTTATGCCGTATTTATTTTCGTCAATGAGAACAAATGCGGTTGGTAAAGCGTACTGTTTGATTTAATGATTATTATGACGTTCATTAAAATGACCGGACTTTTACTGTAAAGGCTCACTCGACAAATATTTACAACGAAATGTGGTTTAATTGTTTAACGTATTTCGAAATCGAATCTGCTAGGGATTGCATTTATTGTTGTATGTGGTCTTTGAAAATGTTACGAGCATCTCTATTATTGTAATAAACAAGATATTGTATGTATATTACTATGTTTTGATTATTTATTTATTTATATATTGGCACACTAACAGCTTAACACACTATTACAGTAACAAAGTATATTGAATAGGTGATCGGATAAGTGTGGAAGCCAAGTAAAGGTTTGTTTTATTTAAGACTAAAGACAAGTAACTAAGAGATGAGGTAACGTTTTGAGGCTTAAAATATTTATGTGTGTGTATTATAAACATTATAATAGTATTGGTGTAGATTCTGTAGTGTTTGTTAGTTCACCCCTAATACAGAAATGGCACCTGAATATCATAAACTTACATACTTATATGCATGTTTACTACACCTCTTGAATATGAGAAAAAGAATTACAGTAATTATAAAAAACATATTAATTAATATTTAGACGTGTCAAACATAACTTACGTATATATATTTTGACGATGTTTTAAAGAATGGCATCGTAAAATACATAAGTAATAAATAAAATAGGGACAATATCACCTACATTGCTCTGGTCCAAAAGTAAGTATCTAAAGCACTTTTGTTATGGAATCGGAAACAACGAAGGTGTCACAAACACCCATACCTGAAAAAAAGTAGAAAAGAAAAAAAGTATCTTCACGCAATTCCCAATACAGGGGTAGACAGAGGTCGAGTCTAGACAATTAAGTCCTTTCGACCCACCTTCCATCGAAGATATTTTCGGGACAACGTGACAGGTGGTGAGCCCGTCGCCGTCTTTATGTCCAAGCCAACGATATTCGTACATAAGTTTTTGAAAAAACCATTGGTACGAGCCTACCAACTGGGGATTGAACTCGGGTCTATTGACTCGAAATTCCGACCACCCAACCACTCGGCTATCGTGACTTTTTATTTATAAATTTATATTTATGTATTTATAAATATATATTTATGTAAATATGCATGTATTTATAAGTATATTGTACTGTTAGCTTGGAAATCAAGACGGCGATAGTTTCACCACCACTCAAGTTGTCCTAAATAAGCTACAGGGTTAAGGATAGGCAGGGGTCTAGGATTGCCTAGACCCCTGCCTATCCCAGTGTGAGGAATTGCGAGTGAACAACTGGCACACATTCCACCTGATGGTAAGTGGCTACTGCAACATAATACTAGCAAACCATAAAGAAGGTTACTGATGAATTTTTAACCCTGATGAATAGGTCAGAATATGCATAGTCCAATTGCACTAACTCTCTCTACACTGCGATTCGGTGGCAGAAATAGGTATGAGAGAGGTACGGACCTAGACTACTCCTTGGAACAAGAGTCTACCTCTTTTTAAAGCCGTTTTTCTTTTAATTTGTAGGTTCACTGGTACCCATATTATAAATGGTGATACACATAGATGTCACTTTTCCACTGCTAAAATTCTACGTCCTTTCAAAATATAATAAATAAATAAATGTTTTGACGCACAGTCCCTGAAGGGGGAGCCAAAGAGAACTAATCGCTAAGCGTCACGATCCTTACATATCTCTTTCAAATCTAAATATCCAAATTCCTTTTGACCGTAAATGAAGGGACATTCGAGCAATTTGCTCACATGATCTTCAAAAGTTACTTTCAGCTATCTCGACCCTTTTCAATTTTAATATTTTCGTTACATTTTCTTCACCATTCGGTCTTTACTCATTCGTTCGACGTGCCCAAACCATCGATCGAAGCATGCATTTTTTATCCTTCCACTTTCCATAACAAACTTTACAAAATAAATTGAACTCTATCTTGTAAATAGAGAGATATAAATTTCGTCGTACAATGGCTGGCGTAAGCTTCGTGCCACTAAAAATCGTGTCTTATCACTAGCAACAGCTTGTGCTGAAGCGTCAGCTGAAATTTGTTATGACATCTGCTACGACTATGTTCCTGTGAATATAATATAGTAAACCATAAATTTGTAAACAGTTGAGTTAATCCGTGCACAAAAAAAATAGTTAAATATCTTTTCGCTACGATTATGCTAGTTATGTAATTGTTCTACACTTACCAATATTTTAGTTTGTAAAAAATAAGATACAGTATACTAAAAAACTCGTAGAATGAGTTTATCAATATTTTAAATTCGTAGTTGAGTAAAAGTATGTATACGTACGTCTATTAAAACAATACTTGGTGAATAATGGTTTTCTAAGATAGTTATTAGAATTATACATTGTTATTAGAAAGCCTGTTTCTTCTTTTATTTTTATAGATTTGCAAAAAGCGTAGAACGCTTTCTGGCTGTATACGACTATCTATGCTGAGTTTGTCTGTCTTTCAATTAACTTAAATAAAGTATTAAAGATATATAAAAAAGCAGACAACATTGTATTGATATAGGTAAATTAGTGGTAAGGTAACGGGTAAGGTAAAGGTACGGGGGCTCAACGTACCAAAGATCAGAGTAAGGTTCTACAGTCAGTACAGTTCTATGTTACTAATTTTTGCATAAGTTATGATTGCTATCAAAATAGGTATTCAAAATAATATGACACAGGTAATATAGGACATAGGCCTCTCTCATGTGGGGGGTTTTGCCAAGCTTAGCAAGCGGATTGGCGTCGCAGACCTTTCACCTAAGACCCTGCTGCCTATCACCGGTCTTCTGAATTTTGGTTCAGTATTTTCAAGATGATTATCGCGCCATCTTTCGGAAGCCAATTATAATTTATAGGGTTTTTTCCTTAGTCGGTTTACAACACCCGCGAGAACGCTGAAAAAAATATATAAAAATTGTTATTGTTGTATATATAAACATTTTAAATAAAACGATTTTCAGATTTTATCGCATTTTTAATTAATATCTGAACGAAACTTAACCTTCAATATGATGCTTTACAGCATCCGTGGTGAGTCCCCCCGTGACAACGGATGCTGTAAAGCATTCGAAACGTTGGGAAGGTAAAAAAGTTTGTAAAAACTAATTAAAAACAAAAAAAAATATATTCAAAATGTGTAGTATTCGCGTAAATACAAGAAATCATTTTACAAAGATTGTTTTTTAATTATGCAATTTTATTGATTTTTAAAGCATATTAATGCTTAACTTTTATGTGATTAAATTATAGAGAAAAAAGTTAAAATTTTTACTGACTCGGGTGGGATTCGAACCCGCGACGGGCTAATCACATAACTGTTTTTTAATTTATTGAAAATACAAAAAACACATTAAAAAAATAAAATTTTATTTCTACAAAATCCTAACAGGGCTTATCTTAGACACAGCTTACATAAAGTTCGTTTAACTTTAATTCATTTTTCTTACAAACTCTGTACTATAATTGTATTTAAAGTGAGGTTTTGTTCAAACACTAATTGTGCAACAGCTCATAAGATATCTAAAAATGTTTAAATAATTTTCATTAAGTCGCATATTCAATATTCGTAAATATCAATATAAAGTGTAACGACGATTCGATAAACGAGTGAAGCAAATGCAATCGAAATTACGTTCCACCTAACGCAGGTACAATGAGTCTAACATTTTTCTCGCATATAAAATAAATTTCCTCAGCACGTTGTGCTGTATAAAATAGACTCGAGGCGTGACGATAATACAAATGTTTCGGTTAGCACTAGCTCCGGTCGATTTGGAACCTTATTCATTTTCGTTTTTATCACAGACGTTTTTGCTTGGCATTCCACCACAGTGCGTTTTCGCAGAATTTTCTGCCACGCACTTGCACTTTGTGGAATGTGCTGCCGTCAGCGGTTTTTCCGGATCGATACGACTTAGGGACCTTCAAGAAAAGAGCCTATACCTTTCTCAAAGGCCGGCAACGCATCTGCTATGCCTCTGGTATTGCGTGTTGTGATGTTTATGGTTGTAATCACTTACCATGACGTGAGCCACCTGCTCGTTTGCCTCCCTTCTCTAGAAAAAAAAGACGAAGATTTCATCGAGTACACGTGTCATGTCAAACAACCTTTTGCGGTAAAAATTACATGCAACACAACATTACATCACAGTAATCATAACAGTCTGTAAAGAAATATACAAATAAACACATTATGCCTTTGTCCGAAAACTGCGTATGCGATAATGTTCTGTCGACAGATTCGCAGAGCAGCATTGCAACAGTGGAAACACTGTCACAACACTATGATGAGTCGGATGCCATTTCATTGCGGCAACACAACACTAAAGAGTATACATATTGCCTTTATTTACTGTATTTATATTGAAATGTTGGAAAAAATAAAGCAGTACAAAGTATCTGGTATAAATATCTCCAATTCGTTTGCAAAGAATGGCAATTGTGATGAACTGTTTCTTATGTGTGAGACTCCAAAATTAAAAAGGCTTTATGCCTTCATTAAACTAAATACTCGTCAAGGACAACACGTTGTGTTGTAAGAATTACGCCACTAATGACTCATGTATTATCTTGAAATACGGCTTTGTTGTTTAAAGCTCATTACTGTAACGTTGTCGGGGATGTTACACGTGTACCCACGGTGGCGTCGCATCGGATTATTTGTCACTCAGAGCGCTGTCGCTGCGAGCGTGGCTGCGAGGTTAAACTTCGTATTGCATTCGTTCATTGGGATTGCAAAGCAAAGATCTGCGTGCCTAAAAAGTCACGTAATCCCCAATACAGGCGTAGACAAGCGGTCTAGAAAATGAAGTCTTTTCGACCGACCTTACACCGAAGTAATTTTTTTGGGACAACGTGATAGGTGGTGTTCCGTTCGATGTAATTCGTACATAAGTGTATGAAAAAGCCCATTGGTACGAGCCTACCACACGGGGAACGAACTCGGGTCTCTTGACTCGAACTCCGAGTTTTTTACCTTTAAGACAATTGTGAATTGTGAAAGTTAATCGTCGCAACTTCCTCGGCGTCACATTTAATTAAAAAACAGTTCTTTGAAGGAAACAAAAATATCTTCACACCCTTCCCAATATAGGGGTTGACAGAGGTCGAGACAACTAAGTCTTTTCGACCCTCCTTCTACCGAAGATATTTTTGGTACAAAGTGACAGCCCGTCGCCGTCCCTTCTTAGTAAGCGTCTACATTGTGAAAAGAGTAACTATGTTAACTTTCAAGTTCGGATGTCTAGTTTTAGAAGTGTTCTATTTCGCTTATATACAAATATGAAGCATGTTCGTGTAAGACAATAAGCAACAACCAATCATCAGACAGTCTGGTTTCATCATCTATTACGAGCAGACGAGTCTGTCTAGATACTTACCTTTAATTTCAATAAATACATATTTTTATCTCTAGATCTAATCATTACTTTTCTTTTAAACCAAAAGTCCGTAATCCGCAGATCGCCAATCTGCTTGCCAATCGTGACGTTTATCGCTAGTCTCTTTTCGGTAGACGTGTTTGTTCTGTGGTACACTTTTAGGGGCCGTTAAATAAGTAAATAAGAGACTGTTTAAAGATGAAGTGAGCTGACATTATAACAAGCGGCATGATGAAAATTTGAAGGGCAATGTTGAACTCTTGCGCTTTTGTATAAAAAGGCGTACGTCATATCTGTTTTATGCGCTGCCGGCTGATGGGCCTGAAATATACAAATAAACACATTATGCCTTTGTCCGAAAACTGCGTATGCGATAATGTTCTGTCGACAGATTCGCAGAGCAGCATTGCAACAGTGGAAACACTGTCACAACACTATGATGAGTCGGATGCCATTTCATTGCGGCAACACAACACTAAAGAGTATACATATTGCCTTTATTTACTGTATTTATATTGAAATGTTGGAAAAAATAAAGCAGTACAAAGTATCTGGTATAAATATCTCCAATTCGTTTGCAAAGAATGGCAATTGTGATGAACTGTTTCTTATGTGTGAGACTCCAAAATTAAAAAGGCTTTATGCCTTCATTAAACTAAATACTCGTCAAGGACAACACGTTGTGTTGTAAGAATTACGCCACTAATGACTCATGTATTATCTTGAAATACGGCTTTGTTGTTTAAAGCTCATTACTGTAACGTTGTCGGGGATGTTACACGTGTACCCACGGTGGCGTCGCATCGGATTATTTGTCACTCAGAGCGCTGTCGCTGCGAGCGTGGCTGCGAGGTTAAACTTCGTATTGCATTCGTTCATTGGGATTGCAAAGCAAAGATCTGCGTGCCTAAAAAGTCACGTAATCCCCAATACAGGCGTAGACAAGCGGTCTAGAAAATGAAGTCTTTTCGACCCTCCTTCTACCGAAGATATTTTTGGTACAAAGTGACAGCCTGTCGCCGTCCCTTCTTAGTAAGCGTCTACATTGTGAAAAGAGTAACTATGTTAACTTTCAAGTTCGGATGTCTAGTTTTAGAAGTGTTCTATTTCGCTTATATACAAATATGAAGCATGTTCGTGTAAGACAATAAGCAACAACCAATCATCAGACAGTCTGGTTTCATCATCTATTACGAGCAGACGAGTCTGTCTAGATACTTACCTTTAATTTCAATAAATACATATTTTTTAACTCTAGATCTAATCATTACTTTTCTTTTAAACCAAAAGTCCGTAATCCGCAGATCGCCAATCCGCTTGCCAATCGTGACGTTTATCGCTAGTCTCTTTTCGGTAGACGTGTTTGTTCTGTGGTACACTTTTAGGGGCCGTTAAATAAGTAAATAAGAGACTGTTTAAAGATGAAGTGAGCTGACATTATAACAAGCGGCATGATGAAAATTTGAAGGGGCAATGTTGAATTCTCGCGCTTTTGTATTAAAAGGCGTACGTCATATCTGTTTTATGCGCTGCCGGCTGATGGGCCTGAAATATACAGGAAATTCTTTTTCGATGTTAATAAATTTCGAAATGGTGACAATTTTTAATATAAGACGAATAAAGTGTCGTATTGTCAAGATGAATATTCGTATATGTATTCCTTTTACAGCCACGACAAATGTACAAAGAGGCACAATATACATAATAAAGAGGCGTGTAAAGCTTTGGTCGGGAGTGCCGACCGAAGTGAAAACTTATTTTACTTTTAGATTAAAATATTTTTTTTTTACTTATCTAGACGCGTTCGCGGTCTCCTAAATATATACATGCATAAATGCACACACTATAGTTGCGTCTCGTAACGGTGTCGCGAGTCCAGAGATTTTATCTAATCTAAAAATATTCTTACCGCGCTAAAAGAAGTTTCCACTTCAAAAAAATTCGTGGGCAGGTGATGTCCTCTAATTCTTTTGTAGTTTAGTGTACACTGCTGGTAGTAATCTCTCTCCAAAATATTTGAGAGAAAGTATTTGCCCGGGCTATTTAAACATACTTTAGCCTAATTGAACCTTTATTAGGCGATACAAGAGATCCTTAATGATAGGGTTATTAAGGCAATAAAATACTTTTTGTTGACTGAAAAAATTCATAATAGCTGAATGGTTGGTTGATCGAAATTCGAGTCAAGAGACCCGAGTTCAATCGAGGTGGTAGGCCTGAGGTAAATAAAAGTGTACGTTGATTTATTTGTCAGAAATTAAGTTCATCGCCCGGATAGCCTAGCCCATAATGACCCCGCCTAAAATGTTTCGGGTTTGAAATTCGCGAGGGCAAAATTTACGTACCGAGAACAATTATCTTTGTATATATTACGTGTGTATATTAAATGATTACTTTTAAAAAATTAAAAAGGCTTTATGCCTTCATTAAACTAACATTGTCAAGGACAACACGTTGTGTTGTAAGAATTACGCCACTAATGACTCATGTATTATCTTGAAATACGGCTTTGTTGTTTAAAGCTCATTACTGTAACGTTGTCGGGGATGTTACACGTGTACCCACGGTGGCGTCGCATCGGATTATTTGTCACCAGAGCGCTGTCGCTGCGAGCGTGGCTGCGAGGTTAAACTTCGTATTGCATTCGTTCATTGGGATTGCAAAGCAAAGATCTGCGTGTCTAAAAAGTCACGTAATCCCCAATACAGGCGTAGACAAGCGGTCTAGAAAATGAAGTCTTTTCGACCCTCCTTCTACCGAAGATATTTTTGGTACAAAGTGACAGCCTGTCGCCGTCCCTTCTTAGTAAGCGTCTACATTGTGAAAAGAGTAACTATGCTAACTTTCAAGTTTGGATGTCTATTTTTAGAAGTGTTCTATTTCTCTTATATACAAAAATGAAGCATGTCTGTGTAAGACAATAAGAAACAACCAATCATCAGACAGTCCAGTTTCATCATCTATTACGAGCAGACGAGGCTGCCTAGATACTTACCTTTCATTTCAATTAATATCTTTTTTTATCTCTAGATCTAATCATTACTTTTCTTTTTAAACTAAAGTCCGTAATCCGCAGATCGCCAATCCGCTCGCCAATCGTGACGTTTATGGCAAATCTCTTATCGGTAGACGTGTATGTTTTGTAGTACACTTTAAGGGGCCGTTAAATAAGTAAAAAAGAGACTGTTTAAAGATGAAGTGAGATGACATTATAACAAGCGGCATGATGAAAATTTGAAGGCAATGTTGAATTCTCGCGCTTTTGTATAAAAAGGCGTACGTCATATCTGTTTTATGCGCTGCCGGCTGATGGGCCTGAAATATACAGGAAATTCTTTTTCGATGTTAATAAATTTCGAAATGGTGACAATTTTTAATATAAGACGAATAAAGTGTCGTATTGTCAAGATGAATATTCGTATATGTATTCCTTTTACAGCCACGACAAATGTACAAAGAGGTACAATATACATAATAAAGAGGCGTGTAAAGCTTTGGTCGGGAGTGCCGACCGAAGTGAAAACTTATTTTACTTTTAGATTAAAATATTTTTTTTTTACTTATCTAGACGCGTTCGCGGTCTCCTAAATATATACATGCATAAATGCACACACTATAGTTGCGTCTCGTAACGGTGTCGCGAGTCCAGAGATTTTATCTAATCTAAAAATATTCTTACCGCGCTAAAAGAAGTTTCCACTTCAAAAAAATTCGTGGGCAGGTGATGTCCTCTAATTCTTTTGTAGTTTAGTGTACACTGCTGGTAGTAATCTCTCTCCAAAATATTTGAGAGAAAGTATTTGCCCGGGCTATTTAAACATACTTTAGCCTAATTGAACCTTTATTAGGCGATACAAGAGATCCTTAATGATAGGGTTATTAAGGCAATAAAATACTTTTTGTTGACTGAAAAAATTCATAATAGCTGAATGGTTGGTTGATCGAAATTCGAGTCAAGAGACCCGAGTTCAATCCCGAGGTGGTAGGCCTGAGGTAAATAAAAGTGTACGTTGATTTATTTGTCAGAAATTAAGTTCATCGCCCGGATAGCCTAGCCCATAATGACCCCGCCTAAAATGTTTCGGGTTTGAAATTCGCGAGGGCAAAATTTACGTACCGAGAACAATTATCTTTGTATATATTACGTGTGTATATTAAATGATTACTTTTAAAAAAAAATTCTTCGCATTATCTACTTACAAGCCATTTAAACTGCTCGCGAAAGATTATTACTTTTTAAAAAAAATTCTTCGCATTATCTACTTACAAGCCATTTAAACTGCTCGCGAAAGTACGGTTGAATGAAAGTCTTGATCATCATAATGATTACGATGTGAGGTCTAGACAATTAAGTACTTTCGATCAACCTTTCACCGCAGACATTTTTAGGACAACGTGGCAGGTGGTAAGACTGTCGCCGTCTTTATCTCCAAGCCAACCATATAATTCGTACATGTATTGAAAAAAACAACCAATGGATGTTCATAATGTCGCGTAGGCATCTAAGATGGAAACTGTCTAATGTGCGGATATGCTTGCGGCATAGGAACCAATTTGAATATAATATAGTCAAAAAGTATATTCCAAAAAAATTGGTTTGTAATCCATAGACTTTAAGAAGTATGTGGAATATAAAAGTCTCAAAACGTTCGGGGTATCCTCTTAAGATCATACGTTTATTTTACCTTAGAATATATATTAGTTTTCGACCGATGCAACGTCGAAATAGAAATTGACGCGGGATTCTTTAATTTTCTAGGGAAAAAAACATGCTTTTGTCACTCCCGGACTAAATTAACAAGGTCACCAAGGATCACTAAATTCATTAAAACAATAACTTGTTAAAGCTCTATCCCGCATTTTATTGCGATACCGTTTCTTGTTATTTAAAACACGGAACCGAATATATAACACCAAAAGAGATAAATACGTTCATCATAGCCTACGAGAGAATGAGATAGAACATTTTAAAGTCTACTTCTACGACATGCAGAGCCGCATATTTTTTCAAATTTTGATGACATTATAAAAGCGAACTTTAGTCACGTTTAACATGTAATATTAAACTTACATAAATTAATTAATATCTGTTAAATAACAACACTAAAGTGGAAAGTTGTTTCATTTATGTCGTATTTGTTTTCGTCAATGAGAATAAATGCGGTCGGTAAAGAGTACTGTTTGATTTAATGATTATTATGACGTTCATTAAAATGACCGGACTTTTACTGTAAAGGCTCACTCGACAAATATTTACAACGAAGTGTGGTTTAATTGTTTAACGTATTTCGAAACCGAATCTGCTGGCGATTGCTTTTATTGTTGTATGCGGTCTTTGAAAATGTTACGAGCATCTCTATTATTGTAATAAACAAAATATTGTATGTACATTACTATGTTATGATTATTTATTTATTTATTGGCACACTAACAGCTTAACACACTATTACAGTAACAAAAGTACATTGAATAGGTGATCGGAAAAGTGTGGAAGTCAATTAAAGGTTTGCTCATCGTTTTATTTAAGACTAAAGGCAAGTAACTAAGAGATGAGGTAACGTTTTGAGGTTTAAAATATTTGTGTGTGTGTATTATAAACATTATAATAGTATTGGTGTAGATTCTGTAGTGTTTATTTGTTCATCCCTAATACAGAAATGGCACCTGAATATCATAAACTTGCATATTTTCCTGTCCATTTCATGTCTATTACACCTCTTGAACACGAGAAAAACAATTGAAGTAATTATAAAAAACATTTATATATTAAACATGTAAATTAATATTTAGACGTGTCAAACATACCTTACGTATATATTGTGACGATGTTTTAAAGATGTTTTAAAAAAATAGGGACAATATCACCTACATTGCTCTGGTCCAAAAGTAAGTATCTAAAGCACTTTTGTTATGGAATCGGTGAAAACAACGAAGGTGCCACAAACACCCATACCCGCAAAAAAGTAGAAAATGTGTTTTCTACATTGTCCCGACCGAGAATCGAACCTAGGAACTCAGTTTCAGTCAGGTTTGCATCCCGCTACTCTCACCACCTGTTACGTTGTCCCGAAAATATCTTCGGTGGAAGGTGGGTCTAAGGGATTTAATTGTCAAAACTAGACTGTCTGCCCATGTATTAGTAATTGCGTGAAGATATTATTATTTATAAAGAAGGTTACAGATGAATTTTTAGCCCTGAGGAATACGTGTGTGGAATGTCAGAACACGCACAGTCCGATTGCAATAACTCTCTCTACACTTCAAGCCGGAACAGACTAGTTGTTACACTGCGATTCGGTGGCAGAAATAGGTATGAGTGAGGTACGGACCTAGACCGCTCCTTGGAACAGGAGTCTATCACTTTTTAAAGTCGTTTTTCTTTTCATTTGTAGGTTCACTGGTACCCATATTACAAATGATACACATTTGTATTATGGGTTTTACAAATATGTATCACCAATATTGAATGGACAGGCTCGACCGGGGTAGTACCACGACCTCACAGAATACCGGCGAGATTTCTACAGTCTAACAAATTTCGGCGTTTCGTCTGGTGAGTGAAGGTAACCGGTGGCCCACACACCCTCCTCCCCCAATTCTGGGGGAGGGGGGCACTCTCAGGGAGGCAACGCATCTGCTAAGCCTCTGGTATTGCGGGTGTTCATGGGCGGGGGTAATCACTTACCATCACGTGAGCCACCTGCTCGTTTGCCTCCCTTTTCTATAAAAAAACGTAGATGTTACTTATCAACTGCTAAAATTCTACGTCCTTTCAAAATAAAATTAATAAATAAATGTTTGGACGCACAGTCCCTGAAGGGGGAGCCAAAGAGAACTAATCGTTAAGTGTCACGACCCTCACATATCTCTTTCGCTCTTTCAATCCACAATCCAAATATCTGAGTTCCTTTTGACCCTCCCCTATGCGAGCAATTTGCTCACATGGTCTTCGAAAGTTATTTTCAGCTACCTCGACCCTTTTCAATTTCAATTTTTTCGTTATATTTTCTTCACCATTCGGTCTTTACTCATTCGTTCGACGTGCCCTAACCATCGATCGAAGCATGCATTTTTTTATCCTTCCACTTTCCATAACTTTTAACTTATAAATTCGTCGTACAATGGTTGGCGTAAGCTTCGTGCCACTAAAAATCGTGTCTTATCACTAGCAACAGCTTGTGCTGAAGCGCAGCTGAAATCTGCTACGATTATTTTCCTGTGAATATAATGTGGTAAACCATAAATTTGTAAAAAGTTATATAAAAAAAGTAAGCTACAGTACGCTAAAAAAACTCGTAGAATGAGTATGTCAATATTTTATTTTCATAGTTGAGTAAAAGTAGGTATACTGTCTATTATAACACTAAGTCTAACTTGTGTCTAACTGTCTATTAAAACAATAAGTGGTGAATAATAGTTTTCTAAGACAGTTATTAGAATTATATATTGTTATTATTCAAAAAGCGTAGAACGCTTTCTGGCTGTATACGACTATCTATGCTGTGTTTGTTTGTCTTTCAATTAACTTTAAATTAAGTATTAAAGATATATAAAAAAGCGGAAAACATTGTATTGATATAGGTAAATCAATGGTAAGGTTACGGGTAAGGTAAAGGTACGGGGGCTCAACGTACCAAAGATCAGAGTAAGGTTCTACAGTCCTGACTATGTTGCTAATTTTTGCATGAGTTATGATTATTGCACCGTGTAAGACACGGTGGCTCGGAGGTAAGAGCCTCGCCACGGATCGGCGAAGGTCGCGGGTTCGAATCCTGCCCGTGTCATTTGAAATTTTAACTTTTTTCTCTTTAATTTAATAACATTAAAGTTCAGCATAAATATGCTTTAAAAATCAATAAAATTGCATAATAAAAATTAAAGTTGGCGTTATCGTATTGATAATTCCTAACTGAAAAGTCAGGATTATCAAATTGTCACTTGTAAAAGGGATAACAGATGGCGCCTATGCCAATAAACAAGGCATAAGTAATATAAAGAGACTACAGAGTGAAAATTTCAACTGATGCGTGTAAGACACGGTGGCTCGGAGGTAAAGAGCCTCGCCACGATCAGCGAAGGATGCGGGTTCGAATCCCGCCCGTGTCAGTTGAAATTTTAACTTTTTTCTCTTTAATTGAATAACATAAAAGTTCAACATAAATATGCTTTAAAATCAAGAAAATTACATAATAAAAATTAAAGTTATCGTATTGATAATTCCTAACTGAAAAGTCAGGATTATCAAATTGTCATAGAAAAGTTTAGCATATATATGCTTTAAAAATCAATAAAATTGCATAATATGAGCTATGATTGCTATCAAAATAGGAATTTAAAATAAAATTAAACAGGTAAAATAGAACATAGGCCTCTCCATTGGGGGGGCGGGGGGTTGCCAAGCTTAGCAAGCGGATTGGTTATCGCGCCATCTTTCGGAAGCCAATTATATTTTAGAGGGTTTTTTCCCTTAGTCGGTTCTTATAACACCCGCGAGAACGCTGAAAAAATATATAAACATTGTTATTGTTGTATATACGAGTATAAACATTTTAAATAAAACGATTTTCGGATTTTATCGCTTTTTTAAATTAGTATCTGAACGAAACCTCACCTTAAATACAATTGTAGTATATACTTTGTAAGAAAAATGAATTAAAGTTAAACGAACTTTTGATGCTTTACAGCATCCGTGCTGAGTTCCCCGTTACCTCGGATGCTGTAAATCATCCGAAATATTGCGAATTAAAAAAAGTTTGTAAAATCGTTTTATTCAAATTGTGTAGTATTTGCGTAAATACAAGAAATCATTATAGAAACATTGTTTTTTAATTTATTGAAAATACAAAAAACACATTAAAAAATAAAATTTTATTCTTACAAAAAGCCAAACAGGCCTTATCTTAGTCACAGCTTACATAAAGTTCGTTTAACTTTAATTAATTTTTCTTCCAAACTATGTACTATAATTGTGTTTAAGGTGAGTTTCGTTCAAATACTAATGTTGCAACAGCTAATACGATATTTAAAAAAAACTCATTAAGTCGCATATTCAATATTCGTAAATATCAATATAAAGTGTAACAACGATTCGGTAAACGAGTGAAGCAAATGCAATCGAAATTACGTTCCACCTAACGCAGGTACAATGAGTCTAACATTTTTCTTGCATATAAAATAAATTTCCTCAGCACGTTGTGCTGTATAAAATAGACTCGGGACGTGATGATAATACAAATGTTTCAGTTAGCACTAGCTCCGGTCGATTTGGAACCTTATTCATTTTCGTTTTTATCACAGACGTTTTTGCTTGGCATTCCAATACAGTGCGTTTTTCGCGGAATTCTCTGCCACACACTTGCAATTTGTGGAATGTGCTGCCGTCAGCGGTTTTTCCGGACCGATACGACTTAGGGACCTTCAAGAAAAGAGCCTTTTTTTGAAGTGCAGTAAGCACTGCTGGCAGTAATCTCTCTCCTAAATATTTGAAAGATGTATTTGCCCGGGCTATTTAAACATACTTTAGTCTAATTGAACCTTTATTAGGCGATATAAGAGATGTTTAAAGATAGGGTTAGTAAGGCAATAAAATACTTTTTGTTGACGGAAAAAATTCATAATAGCTGAATCGTACCAATGCTTGTATTTTTCAATACATGTACGAATTATATGGTTGGCTTGGAGATAAAGAGGGCGACAGTCTTACCACCGGCCACGTTATACTAACAATGTCTGCGGTGAAAGCTTGTTCGAAAGTACTTAATTGTCTAGACCTCATATCGTAATCATTATGATGATCAAGACTTTCATTCAACCCTTCTTTCGCGAGCAGTTTAAATGGCTTGTAAGTAGATAATGCGAATAATTTTTTTTAAAAAGTAATCATTTAATATACACACATAATACATACAAAGATAATTGTTCCTAGTACGTAAATTTTGCCCTCGCGAATTTCGAACCCGAAACATTTTAAGCGAGGTCATTAAGGGCTAGGCTATACGGACGATAAACTTAATTTCTGGCAAATAAATCAACGTACACTTTTATTTACCTCAAGCTTTTACACAGCTTTGTAATAAAGGATCAAACGAGTGAGAGAAGTATTTTACCCCATTCGCTTTGACGTAACTCATTATGCCGTATTTCGGTTCAAGGAGCCAGCGCGCTTTCCATTCTATATTACGGTAAACGATTTATTTATAACGCCATAAATATAATGCCGTGCAAATTAAGGCTTTACGTACATCAAATCAAATGTAATAAAATCATTTATCTGTCGAAATAAGAACATACATTCGTTTTTCGACAGTAATTTTTTAATCCACCTCCGTTTTGTAATGAGATTCCTCTGACGGAGAAGAAACATGCGAAAGTTACTACGTAAGTTACCCTTTTTTGGTCTAAACTTTTTTTTAAGATTATGGGAAGATATGCGATGATTATTATAAATAAATAATATTTAAAGTTTTACTTTAATAAATTTTTTAAACCTGTTTATGAGCAGGCTTTGCATATTTGCAGAAATTCTGTTGTAGGAAGGAATTCACCGCCCTTTGAACGAGAATACTTACGAGTTTCGAGTGAAATGATGTATAAGACGACCCAATATCCCAGTTGTTAGTGATTCTGCCTTCGAAGTTGTACATAGATACTCAGATAGATAGGGATAATTTCTCATGACCTCATAATTTCAGATACATTTCTCTGATCCTAAAGAATTTGTGTTATGAAATCAGAAACAACGGAAGTACAACAAACACCCAGTTCCGAGAAAATGTAGATTAGGTGTTTTCTTTGACCAGATCCGAACGGGAATCGAACCCGGGAATTCAGAGCTGGTCACACCATGAAAACTGTTGTGCATGCCACTCATCCGCAGAGGTCGTCCATTATGGAGTGCAGGTTCGTATCTCGCTAGGGGAAAACATTTGTGAATATTTATATAGGGCTGCAATGGTTAAAGTGTTTGGTACGGCGATCGCCTATCTGCTTGCAAAGCGTAGCTATTATGGTAAACCCTCCCATACGGGAGAAGCCTATGTTCAGTGGAAGCCCTATAATGTTGGCAGATCTATAGTCAATATGTAACTAGCAGTTATACGAAGACGTTTCTCAAAGAGTTTTGAAGAGATGGACTTAGTGCAGCAGTTTATGTTTATAGGCTTATACGAGTGCAATATTTTTGATAGTCACGATAGCGAAATGTCTGGGTGATCGGAATTCGAGTTAAGAGACCCACCCGAGTTCGATCCGCAGGTGGTAAGCTTGTACTGATGGCTTTTTCAAAAATTATGTACGATTTATGTCGTTGGCTTGGACATGAAGACGGTGACAAACTCACCACCTGTCGTGTTGTACCAGAAATGTTTTCGGTAAAAGGTAAGTCGAATAGACTTAATTGTATAGGCCTCTGTCTACCCTAGTATTGGGAATCGGCAGAAGATATTAGTTTTTTATTTACTATATCTTTATTAAAGAATCCTTGTACACAAGGCCGTTGCTAACAAATAAAAATAAAACTTCCGCAGGTATAATCGCAGGCAGTCGCTAGTTTGCTCATAAGTTGGCTAATTATCATTCTAGAAGAGCCCGTTACTAGACGCTTTCAAAAACTCCAGCACAAGCGCTGTCAAAGGTGCATTGAGTATCAAAGAAACAGCCTAAGGTTGCATAACGGAAGTTCTCTCGTTTTAATGATGATGCCATTGAAATGTGTCATCATTACACATTTCTTGCACATCATTAGAAATAGCAGAAATAGTTCGCCAAAAAACAGAAAGTCACGATAGCAGCGTTGTTGGATGATCGAAACTCGAAGCAGAAGTTTTCATTTCCTTTTTTTTATAGAATAGGGAGGCAAACGACCAGGTGGCTCACGTGATGGTAAGTGATTACCACCGTCCAGTAACACCCGCAATACCAGAGGCATAACAGATTAGTGGCCGGCCTTAGAGTGCCCCCCCCCCTAGAAATGGGGGGGGTGGCCTCCGATTACCTGCACTCACCAGACGAAACGCAGAAGTCTGTTAGACTTCTACTTCACGCCGGTATTCTGTGAGGTCGTGGTACTTCCCCGGGCGAGCCGGCCCATTCATGTAACAACAAAAGATGATGCGTGGCTCTACCACTGAATGTTCCACTGTACTCTTCCATGTTCAAGACTCGTACCCATATAGCTTTCGACATTTAAGTACTATTTGTATCGTTAGCTTAGATAATAACACGTTACCAGACTCATTAACTATCACGAAGACTCAAATAATTTCTAGTGAAGTCAACCATTGATTAATCATTAATTTGCATGGGGGACGAGACCAAGGTCTGCTAATGACGCTATATGAGGTCGGTTTACATTTCTTTAACTTTTTGTTACTTAAATATAAATTACAGTGTTTTTAAGGTAACAGTGAATGGTGGGTTGAAAGGATCTAATTGTATAGACCTCTGACCACATTAGTTTTAGATTGCAAGCGAGCTTCTTTTTCTTTCTTTTTTTTGTTAAAACAATTATTTTATTCACAAAAACTGCAATCACCTGTACCAGCGCTCACGCCATTCAATCAAACAGAATATAAAAGAACTGTTAACTTCAGAATTAAGGAAAGCAAAAGGTGAATTACCCTCAAGTGGGTAAATACGAGATACGATGTGAATATAAAACGGCACTCATGAATTTTAACACCTAGGTAATAAAGAAGCTTTTAGTGTTTTTTATATTTTGTCTGAGTGTTTTTTTCACTTATTGCCCGACAACCGTTATGATTAAAACCTATTTTCACATGCATGGTTGAAGATTCATCATTCTGATGAAATGTCTTCAAGCTTATGATGATAATGACGTAGAAGAAGACACTTAGATGAGTAATATAAAGAAAAATATTTATTAAAGTATTTGCACCGCAGCCTCAAGGATTACTAAACTGACCTGGTACTGCAATCGCCAATCCGTTTGCTCTCGTGAGTTAGACTGGAAATGTCTAGCAGTGGGCTATTATGTCGTTATCTACGCATGTCAAAAATTCAAAGAATAGACAATCTTTTTCACAAGTAAGCTCACATGGCAACATAAACAAGAGTTGCTCCCTTCAACGTTACGCCTTTATATAATCGTAATCATATGAAATATGATGCTTAGTTTCGGTTAATGACTTGTAAACGGAGCGAGGGTAAGCTCGTCATTAATAACAGGAGTCTGTCTCGCACAGCTCCTTCTGAAATTACGTGCCACCCCTACATCCCCGCATAACTACCCCGTGACTAATGCCTATGGGGTATGTTTCTTACTGTATTGCAACTGATAACTTATGTAACGAAAGATCGCAAGTTATATCGTTTATATTTGTTCTGGTTGTTTTCAATTAATTAAACTTAAAAATAAAGTCACGATAGCCGAGTGGTAAGGTCGGAATTTCAAGTCGAGAGACCCGAGTTCGATCCCCAGATGGCGGGCTTGCACCAATGGGTTTTTCTAAAACCTAAAACTTGGACACAAAGACGGCGACGGGCTCACCACCTGTCACGTTGTCCCGAAAATATCTTCGGTGGAAGGTAGGTCAAAGGGACTTAATTGTCTAGACTAGACCTCTGTCTACCCCTGTACTGGGAATTGCGTGAAGATATTTATTTTATTTTGTTTAAATCTTAAAATATTTTATGGAAACTTAATCGATTTGAGTAGGTCAGGTTCATCTAGAAATCCTAGCTTGAATTTGATATCTTCTTATGTTATGTGTCTATGTCTATCTATGTGTTCCCAATACAGGTAGACATATGTCTAGACAATTCCTTATAACCCAGCTTCCACATATTTTGGGACAACGTCGACGGTGGTGAGCCTGTCGTCGTCTTTTTGTGCAACCCAATGATGTAAATCGAACATAAGTTTTTGAAAAAACCTATTGGTATGAACTTACCCGGGGATCGAACTCAGGTCTCTTGATCCGAATTCCGATCACCCAACCACTGGGCTATCGTGACATTGACTATGATCGTGATTTGATTGTTTTTTAAGATATGTTAGGGTAAGATATAATATACGTACGTATCGTGACATAATTATATATTAATATATAATTATAAGTCATATATATAATATATAATTGTAAGTTGTTGGGTGGTCGGAATTTCGAGTCGAGAGACCCGAGTTCGATCCCCAGGTGGCAGTACCAATGAGATTTTCAAAAACTTATGTACGAATTTCATCGTTGGCTTGGACATTAAGGCGGCGACGGGCTCACCACCTGTCACGTTGTCCCTAAAATATCTTAGGTGGAAGGTGGGTCAAAGGGACTTAATTGTCTAGACTTGACCTCTGTCTACCCCTGTATTGGGAATTGCGTGAAGATATTTAATATTTTTTAAGATATAATATGTTAGGCAAGCCAGTATATTAATAGATATATAAATAGATAGCGACAAGAACATATAGTACATTGCTGCTATCCCAAAGTAAGTAGCAAAAGTACTTGCATCATGGAATTCGAAACAACCAAGTTACAACAGCTAGCCTTTCTACACTAACTCGTCCGGGAATCGAACATAGGACACCAGAGCTGGTAACATTTTGAAAACCGGTGTGAAAACCATTCAACTACGGAGTTTGTCAAGTATATGTTAAATTAATCATTGTTAGTCAAAGTTAAAACGTTTTTTTTTATTGCATTTAGGCGTCCTTAAAGCTCTTATGTACGTTAAAAACTACGTTAGTTAAAAAATAAGAGAGGAACCGGCTAGAAATTCGGGTTCCTTTCTTTTAAAATTCCTTTTTACAATTTTATAGTGTAATTATTATTATATTATAGTAAAAACATATAAAATATTTTCACGCACTACCCGAGACTAGGTTAGAAAGAGGTCTAGACAATTATGTGCTTTGGGCGTACCCTTCACCGAAGTCATTTCTTGGATTTATACTTTTAAATCTTTGAAAATGTGATTTATTTTATAGGTATTGTAATATAACGACCTCCAAGGACGAATAGCGTTCACACTGATTTCATTGTGTCGCCGCCTCAATCGGGTTTAAAATAAATAGAAAAATTATTTTCTACATTGACCCGCAATGTAGAAAATAATTTTTCCATATTTTCTCGGAGCACGGCTTTTGTGGTACCTTCGTTGTTTCCGATTCCATAACACATACTTTAGCTAGTTAATTTGGGATCTGAATGTATGTTATGTTGCCCCTATTTATATATGTAGCTATTTATTTAAATAAAATAAATAAAAAAGATCTTCACGCAATTCCCAATAGAGGGGAAGACAGAGGTCTAGTATAGGTAATTAAGTCCCTTTTACCCACCTTCCACCGAAGATATTTTCGGGATAACGTAACAGGTGGTGAGCCTGTCGCCGTCTTTATGTCCAAGCGAACGATATAATTCGTACATAAGTTTTCGAAAAATCCATTAGTACGGGCCAGCCACCTGGGGATCGAACTCGGGTCTCTTGAATCGAATTTCGGACCACCCAAACACTAGGCTATCGTGATTCTTATCTTACTTACTCTTATCTTATTTACCTAAACCAAAAGAAAAGTTTTAGTTATGTTTTTAAGTTTGTAGTTTTTGCATAACTATATATATAATTTTTTTACTAAATTACGGCTTATTACTTGCTTGCGAAAATACAGTTGTTTAACTTTGTCACATGAGTTATGGCGCAATGGGAAGATATACCGACTCAGCTTAATATTAGTTTTAACAAAGACGAGAGAGACTTATAATAAACTCATGAACTTTGAATTTGCATACATTTGTCCATAGACCGTAGTAGCAACCTGGAGCACTTCAGGTATATTAGTCTGTTAGTTAAGGATCAGCGCACTAAAGCGGCAATGGGCCGGCCATATACCTCGACGAACTGATAGCCGTTGGGGAAAAAAGAGTGGCAAACTCGTATAGGCAAATGCAATGTAGGACGTGGGGGGTCCCACGAGATGAATTGACGATTTGCAAAATGGTATGGGAAGTCGATGGATGCAGGTGGCACTGTCCTTTGTGTAAAGCTTTGGGGAGGCCTGTGTTCAGCAATGGACTCTTGATAGGCTGAAAAAAAGAAAAAGTCTCTTAAAATAAATATGTACACAGTCTGGTCATAAGTATTGTAACACAGTAAAAACTTTCTTTTAGAATGCTTTTCTTTTAGAATGCTGGCCACAAAAAAGTTTATGATTTCGGATTTCGAATTGTTAATGAAAATAAAACTACATACTTTTTAGAATTTTACTCATTTTTAAATATTGAGTGGACGCTTAAAGAAGACCGTGTTGCTGTTATTGCGTTGCATCGTTGCGGTTATGCGCCAATTCAAGTTTTTGACATACTGAAAAAATTTGAATATAACCAAAAGATTCGTTTATCGTACCATCAAACGATACAATGAAGACTCTAGTGTAGATGACAGGTCAAGAAGTGGTTTCCCTCGGTCTGTTAGGACTCCAGCAGAAATAAAAGCTGTGAAGGCTCGAATTCAAAGAAATCCCAAACGTAAGCAGAAACTGTTGGCCCATCAGATGGAGTTAAGCAGAACCACGGTGAAAATGGTGTTAAATGAAGACTTAGGGCTTCGGGCATATCGAAGAAAAACAGAACATTGTTTGAATGCTCGTCTAAAGCACCTGAGACTGAAGAGATTCCGCGCTTTGTTTAAGCGGTACGCGGGAAAAAAATATCGGGAAATTCTTTTTTCGGATGAAAAATTTTTTACCGTAGAAGAGAGCTACAACAAACAAAATGATAAGGTGTACGCACACAGTAGTGAAGATGCAAGCAACCGTATTCCGCGTGTCCAACGAGGTCATTTTCCATCCTCGCTCATGGTATGGTTGGGAGTTTCTTATTGGGGCTTAACAAAGGTACATTTTTGCGAGAAAGGTGTAAAAACGAATGCAGTTGTGTATCAAAATACAGTCCTGACGAACCTTGTGGAACCTGTTTCTCATACCATGTTTTATAACAGGCACTGGGTATTCCAACAAGATTCGGTACCAGCTCATAGAGCGAAGAGCACACAAGACTGGCTGGCGGCGCGTGAAATCGACTTCATCGGGCACGAAGACTGGCCCTCCTCCAGTCCAGATTTGAATCCGTTAGATTACAAGATATGGCAACACTTGGAGGGAAAGGCGTGCTCAAAGTCTCATCCCAATTTGGAGTCACTCAAGACATCCTTGATTAAGGCAGCCGCCGCTATTGACATGGACCTCGTTCGTGCTGCGATAGACGACTGGCCGCACAGATTGAAGGCCTGTATTCAAAATCACGGAGGTCTTTTTGAATAAACTTTAGTGTCATAAGAATCTATGTTTTGTTAAGTTCATTTTGTTATATAAATAGTTACATAATAAATAAACTTGTTTTAATTATTTTAGGTTAAACATGTGACAGAATTTATGACCTGACTAGGTATATCAAATATTTTCAGGAAATTCCCAATACAGGGAAAAACAAGTCTGTTAGTCTCTTTTATAGTAGAACTACTTATCAAACATTAAGCCAATTTCTAATTCAAGATTTCCATTAAATTAATTATAATTATAATATTGCAACTAACAAAGAAACGATATATAACGATATACACTTCGCGGAAGAAGGACGAAAAATGAAAAAAATAAAAAAAATAAAAAAAAATATTCACGCAATTCCCAATACAGGGGTAGACAGAGGTGAAGTCTAGACAATTAAGTCCCTTTGACCCACCTTCCACCGAAGATATTTTCGGGAAGAAAATGAAGAAATAAAAAATCTTGTTCCTATAAATTCATAGCTCTGATGCTCTGATTCAAAAAATAACTGGAGGTACAACAAAAACCCAGATCCGCAAAATAATTTAAAAGATTTTTCTTCATTGACCTATCGCGAATAGAGCCCGGGCCCTCAGAGATGCCGACATCATGAAAACCGACATGTACGCCATTAGTATACGGAGTTCAAAAATATTTACATATATTTATTAAGTCCCTTGTGTCTTTAAATAAGTCTTCATTGAGGGAGTGATTTGAGATATAATATTCAAATGTGATTTCTGCAAGCATGCAATGGCGTATATATATACCAGCCCCTTTCTTCCGGTGGGTATGGTAAGAGAAGCCTAAGGTTAAAGCATTGAAAATGTGTTTGGCTATTGACATATGGCAGAATAACCATCTCGTATAGTACGTGACCAAGATTCAGCAGGTCGTTGACAGGCAGCAGCGTTTAAGTTGCGAGATGTAGAACTACGATCGCCAACCCGCTTGCCCAGCATGGCGATTGTGGCAAATCTTCCCGTCCGGCAGAGGCCAATGTCCTGCAGTACTTTTTAAGAACATTATGATGATGATGATGAAAGAAACAATGAAATCGGGATTAAAAACAAAAATATCATAGTCGAGTCGCTTTAGTAATTGAAATTTGTGCTTGTTTCCAATTGTTTTTTAAAACAAATTAAATATTCGTTAATTAATTTTCGTGTTTTCCCCGGAAGCAATCGCGTTATGCGTCAATGCACCGACGGCCGCTCAGCTGACGGGTTTTCAATGGGCATTTTTAAAAAACCGCCACACGCACGAAAATACGGAGATAGATGGCCGGTGTTATCCCGTTTTATTTATTATAGAGCGTGTTTGTTGATTTTATATAAAGCTGGACAACCCAATAGCCTTCTCGTCATCGTGGTAGTGACTTGCCTTTGAAACTAATGGTTAAGGGTTCGAATCGCCAGGAGCAATATATGTGATAAATATGATGTATATTGTAACATTGGTTAGGACTCAGACGGCACACAAGTTTCCAGGTCACTTTGTCCCAATTAAGCTCCAGTCAAAAGAGAGTCGAAAAGATTAAATTGTCACAACCACTGTCTTCACCAGTTTTAAGAGAGCCGTAAAAATATAAATATATTTTACATGTAAACAGCTTACTACGATCTCAAACTGAGTTAATATTTACATTTAAATTGTATCCCTATTTCATTACTTTTACGTCTCAAATTTCGTATGTTAGAGATACGAATAATATTAAGCATACATTTGAACCAGAAGGCTTCACTAGTCATTTACCTTTACATAAAGTGATATAAAACGAGAGATAAATGGAAAATACACGTCAATATTACATCGTTGAAACACGCTTCACGAACGTGTGAAAATTCAACAGACCTATTTCACATCCACGTCTTGCCTCCCTTAAAAGCAATTCACTTGACGGTAATTCACATTTTTTACTCTTTGTAACTCTGCTGAAATTTAATAAAGTGGATCATAAAAATATAAAGCCCTTGTGCTAAAAAAGTGAGGCCGTTTAATTGGACTGCGAGGTAAGTGTTCGTTGGATCCTTTTAATTTATTTTTTGTGACTTCGCTAAATTTGCATACAGTCAAATAAAATGTATTTAAGCGTTGAAAATCAAATATTTCCAGTATTTAATTTAAAAATGGTACGCGTATATAAATATAATAATCAGTGTAATACATTGTATTGTACATATACTTTATTGTACACCACTTAAACTTAAGAAAAATACAGATTACAGAAAGTAGGAAATATGTAGTGGGTAAGTACAACAAGGCGATCTTATCGCTTAAGAGCGATCTCTTCCAGATAAAATTATGGGCTACACATAAGTACAGGACAATGGGAAGTGGTGAATATAATAAACATTGTTACACTGAAGGCCATCATTTTGTATAATATTGTTTGTATTAAATTTATTGTTAAGTATTTTATTTATATGTATCCCTACGCATAGATATGTGTGTGTAAATCTAATTGTAATGTGAAAAATGTGTGTGCTAATGTAATTATAATATAACACCAAAAAAAAAAATTATAATATATCTTGATACTTACATCAGACATGCTTTTTTTTTTTTTTGTAACCGCCTTCAATGTTTTGCCACTAAGATCGACCACTGAACTGGCAACTAGTTAATTGTCACCGTGGTCTCTATTACAATCCACTTTTCCTGCGTGGGTTTCGAAAAGGCGACTAAAGGAAAACGTCTCACAAACTTAAATATTTAGTACCCAAATAAGTAGCTCATTGGTTCCAATCAGATTATCAAGCGCTGCAACATTCCGTACGGGAGGATGTGTTATAGAATTTCCTTGGGTGATTCCATCGTCTAGAATATGGTAAATTAAGTACTGGAAAATTGTATTTAATAGATATATTCATATGTTTTAGACGAAGCTATAGCTCAGTTGGTAGTGACGTTGCCTTGAAAGGAAATGGTTCGAATTTTACTAACGCAATCTTTTTTATGATTATCAAAACACAGGGAATGTTTTTTTTCAATTAATGACATTTTTAAATGATATTTAATGCGCTATTTACGAAAAAGTAATTTATGATAAATATTTTTTACAGCAATATTAAATATGATGAAAGCGAGTTGCCGTCAGGAAATGTGAAAAGGACAACGTTAAATTTCCGCACGTATGTAAAACGCATACGTTGTAAGCTTTATGTTTCAACCCCCTGCTTAATACGAGGTATACGTTACAATTCTTTTTAATGATACCAAATGTTGAGTCACCTAATTATTTGCCTAATATATTGTGAATATGGTTTACATCTAAATTATAAGAGAAGAAATAAAAAGTGTATTATTTCTTAACATGCTGCAATATTTCCTTTTTATTTTCAGTCATTTTCCTAATGCCGGGGTAGAGATCTTTTTGACCCACCTTTCACCGAAGCTTGTTTGGGACAATGTGACTAGAGATGATCGTGCCGTCTCTTTGTGTTAACTGTCCTGTATAGTTACATAGATACATTTTTATACAACGATAATCTGCTTGACAGTGGCAATTATGGCAAACCCGTCCTTACTACAGAGGTCTATGTGCAGTATACTTTAAATGCCTTTACATGTGTTATGAACGCAAATGAAACAAACTTTGGTCAGAATCTCCGGAAGAATCATCATACGCAGTGGAGAGAACACTTGCATTCAACATTCCGTACGGGAGGATGTGTTATAGAATTTCCTTGGGTGATTCCATCGTCTAGAATATGGTAAATTAAGTACTGGAAAATTGTATTTAATAGATATATTCATATGTTTCAGACAAAGCTATAGCTCAGTTATTAGTGACGTTGCCTTGAAAGGAAATGGTTCGAATTTTACTAACGCAATCTTTTTTATGATTATCAAAACACAGGGAATGTTTTTTTTCAATTAATGACATTTTTAAATGATATTTAATGCGCTATTCACGAAAAATTAATTTATGATAAATATTTTTTACAGCAATATTAAATATGATGAAAGTGAGTTGCCGTCAGGAAATGTGAAAAGGACAACGTTAAATTTCCGCACGTATGTAAAACGCATACGTTGTAAGCTTTATGTTTCAACCCCCTGCTTAATACGAGGTTTACTTTACAATTCTTTTTAATGATACCAAATGTAGAGTCACCTAATTATTTGCCTACATCCAGAGCAATTTTATTTTGTGTCATAATATATTGTGATTATGGTTTACATCTAAATTATAAGAGAAGAAATAAAAAGTGTATTATTTCTTAACATGCTGCAATATTTCCTTTTTATTTTCAGTCATTTTCCTAATGCCGGGGTAGAGATCTTTTTGACCCACCTTTCACCGAAGCTTGTTTGGGACAATGTGACTAGAGATGATCGTGCCGTCTCTTTGTGTTAACTGTCCTGTATAGTTACATAGATACATTTTTATACAACGATAATCTGCTTGACAGTGGCAATTATGGCAAACCCGTCCTTACTACAGAGGTCTATGTGCAGTATACTTTAAATGCCTTTACATGTGTTATGAACGCAAATGAAACAAACTTTGGTCGGAATCTACGGAAGAATCATCATACGCAGTGGAGAGAACACTTGCATTCAACATTTCGAACGGACAACAGCAAGCTACAACCGATACTAAAGGATTTCGTTAGAAAGAGAGCAATTCTATCATTTACCAGCACTGATGAGCTGAATCTGAACATCCAAGATGAATCATATGTATGATGGTAGTTTAAATAGGTTACACCGTGATGGCATGTCAAGCCACTTAAGAAATATATCAATTTCAAAAGTTTAAAAATCTGAAACTTTTTAAGTTAGTGTCTACTTTCTTGAGCTTTGTATTTCTATCACGATGTGGGTCCATTTTATAATGTTATCTTCTAAGCAAATTAATTCTGAATGCAGGAAAGCTTATCGCATATGCTCTAGGAGGTGACTGGAAGCTTTGATTAAATTCATCTCTAACATAATGGCACGTAAAGACTTGATTTACGTTTCCACTAAGTTTTCATTAAAGATTCTTTCAGTGATTTATTACACAGACATTTCAGCATATTCATCCTGATGATTTAATTGTTATTGTCCGATAGTCGTCTTAAAATTGTTTTATAAATCTTTTTAATTTATTTATAAAACTTTTTTGATAGCAACTGTAGCAGACCGGTGGTAGAGCATTAGGAGCGCAAATGGCGATACTTGCAAATCAATAAAGATTTGATAACAGAAGATAACTTAATAGCAAAATAAAATAAAATAGCAGGATAAAAGGAGAAGCTTATTTAACGTATGAGTTTATGTTAAAAAAGAGCAATATTTTATTTCAAAATATTTTTTACTAAAGCTTTGTAGTCGTTTCACGTAGAGTGCTTCATGTGGACGTTGTGAACAAATCCGCGACTACTCTGCGAGATATTGCACTCTTTAATGTTATATCGCGTTTAACTTACATTTTAAGTCTCATAAACGAAAACTTTGATGTAAAAATGCAACTTTTATATAGATTTACAAAAATGTTGAGATTTTTAAAATGATTATGTTGTAAAATAGTGATGCTTGCCCGTCTTCCTTTCTAATTAGCTTCCTTTGAAGAGTTTCTGGTTCGCATCCCGCTAGGGGCTAACATTTATGTTATGAATATAAATATTTAAATGTGTATAATGTACTATCGTTATACTGTTGTCTCGAATACGAAGCTGAATAGGCTTACCTTCGGTTAAAAGTGGGTCGAAAGAAGTCTAAACCTTTGCCTAACCCAGTATTGGGAAATTGAAGATAAACAGATTTTCAAAACTTATTATGGTTACTAAAGTAACGTACGATCCAAATTGATATAATCTGCATTAATTTAGATCGTACTAAATAATAAATAAATAAATATCTTCACGCAATTCCCAATACAGGGGTAGACAGAGGTCTTAGTCTAGACAATTAAGTCCCTTCGACCCACCTTCCACCGAAGATATATTCGGGACAACGTGACCGGTGGTGAGTCCGTCGCCGCCGTTATGCCCAAGCCAACGATGTAATTCGTACATAAGTTTTTTTGAAAAACTCATTGGTACTGCCACCTGGGGATCGAACTCGGGTCTCTCGACTTGAAATTCCGACCACCCAACAACTCGGCTATCGTGACTTACTAAAATAATAAATAATTGTTATAAATTGTAAGATGCCAATAAGAAAAATTGTGTTTAGTGGAATCATAATTTAATAATCATAGTTTTTCAAAAACTTATGTACGAATATCGTTGGCTTGGACATAAAGGCGGCGACGGGCTCACCACCTGTCACGTTGTCCCGAAAATATCTTCGGTGAAAGGTGGGTCGAAGGGACTTAATTGTCTAGACTCGGCCTCTGTCTACCCCTGTATTGGGAATTGCGTGAAGATATTTTTATTTTTATTTTTTTTTTTTTATAATTTATCACCAATGAATTCGGAGAAACTAAGAAGTTCTGTTCTATCTGACGTCCGCGTCAGCAGCGATGCTGGAAAACAGAAAAAAAATTTTCTTCTCATAATTGTTGACAGAAAAGTCTTACTTTGGAATAGACTAGGAAATGGCAAGTGCTACTGACTGATATAACGTCTCTTTAATATTTTGTTTTTGACAAATAATGACTTTAACTTTATGTTAATGATTATCATTTAATTATTATTCAATTAGACTTTGAAGATAAAACTATGTACATAATACACTCGAAATCTTTAGGACTATGTATTGGAAGTTATTACTAGTAGCAATATGAAGTAATTTATTTAAATATAATATTAGCTCACTATGCATTTCTGTGTGGTAAGAATATTGTGACCTCCTTTCTTCCCGCGGGTGTCATAAGAGACGACTACTAAATAATCAGACCGAAAATGGACAGGTGCATCTGAGGTACGAGTCGTTTGGTACTGTGATCGCCAATCTGCTTGTCAAGCAATCCAGGGAGGATCGGAGGATGGGAGAGGCCTATTCCTGCAGTGGACTTTAACAGGCTGTTATGTATGTATGTACGTATGCATTTCTAATAATATTAAGCGTATTATTAGTCATTAAAAAGCAATCATAAATAACTGACATTATATCAGCTTAAAGTAATAAGCGTTTCAAGATAATGTCAGATATAAAAAATACATTCTGAGATATCGATTATCATTTAAAGCGGACATTATTCGAAATAACAAGTTAAGTTTAGCAAAGTTACTTAAAAGCGAGTCGTTAAAACAGCCGTATTACTAGAATATTGAAGAAGATTGCTTCAACTTTTTCTTCTGAGTTAAGAAAATTCAAATTGTTCAGAAACTTAGTTCACGAAAATTTACCAAAGAATCAAAGGAGCTGAAAATAAAATGTGTAATTCGTTGCTAAAAATTATATTTATATTTCATCAGGTACAATATATATTGTTAACATTCTAACCTTATTTTTTATGTTTTTTGTTTTACCTTGTCATTTTAATTTCACCCAAAGGCAAGGGATTCCTTCAGCCCATAACTACTGCAATTTACTTCATAAGACGAAAGTTAAAGATGCGTTTTCACTTCGTCGGACTGAAATAGAAAGTCTCATAGCTTGTAATTACGAGTACAGTGGCTCTCTATAGTTATCAAACCAGAACACAATAATTGTTATACTGCTATTTGGCAACAGAAATTAGTAAGGGGGTGTTCTCGCCGCTACCAATAATACTACGCTTAATAACCAAAAACAAAATAACCAAAAACCAAACCAATAACCAAAGTGTCGTACTGAATTAGGCGACTCCTACGCAGAGAAGAAGTCTCCTCTGAAACCTCTGTACGATAGTTAAACAATAGACACGTAGTATCTATGTACTCTTTGAAAGACTCTTATTACGTTGTTTATAATACACTTTTATTTAACACAATAGACAATTATGTGTTTGATATTTGTAGTATGAAATGTATGTATTTGTGTAATGTTTTATTTTATTGAGTTAAATGTTAATAAGACACGATAGCCGTGTGGTTGGGTGACCGGAATTTTCAGTCAGAATACCCAAGTTCGATCCCCAGGTGGCCGGCTCGTTGGCTTTCATAAAGACGGCGACGGGCTTACCACCTGTCACGTTACAAATATGGGTCGAAGGGGCTTAATTGTTAAGACTAGACCTCTGTCTACCACTGTATTGGGAAAGGCGTGTAAAGTTAATTGTATATTAAATAGATGTACATATTAAAATTAAGCTTGGGTAGTCGAATTCTATTAAAATTTTAACCATACCAAATCTCACCGTCCTCGGTGTTTTTGTCAATGAATTTTTATAAAAAATGGTTTAATATTTATAGATTTTCCGCACATTATACACCTTCACGCATAATCCCTAATGGGTAAGCTTCAGATTTCGCCTGGTAAGTCAAGTGTTATTATTTTTTCCATACACACACTGAAGTATCTCCGAGTTCACGTGGTCATTGAAACTTAGTTACCGTCTACTCTATCCCTTTCATTGTTCACTTTCTCACTGTATAGTTTTTTTTATCTTCAAGCATTTCCCAACACAGGGGTAGCCAAGGGTCTGAACAATTTAGTTAGTTCCACCTGTATTCCTCCGGAACCCATTTTGGGACAATTAGATAGGTGGTAAGTCTGTCGCCATCTTCATGTCGAAAGCAATTGTATATCGTAGATACGCTTTGAAAAAACTCATTGGTTTGAGCCTATCTCCTGTAGATCAAACCCGGTTCGCTTGACTGGAATTCCGGTCCGGTGATATACAAGAGTATAAATATATTTATGAATATTGTGAACTAAGTTCATTAAGTTTGAGTTTTCGAAATATACTTTCAATATTAACTTGATCTGGAACAACGCCAATGCACGTAGGTGAAATTGCTAGCCATCGGGAACTTGTCGATATGTCTGTAGCGGAATTTCACTCTTCAACTGTAGACATGTGTTATGCATAATTCAAGTTAGTGCTAACATGATGTATGCGCAGATTTTATCTTGCAATATGTTCACAAATTTAGTCTGTGGATAAATGTGAATACACGTAGGTTATCGTGCTAGTATTGCATCTAACAATTTAGCTCGTTATGAAAAACAGGAAAAATTTAATGAACCTAAATTTTTTATAGGCCCAAGTAAAATTGCCATGACTCCTCATATTCATCGATTATTAATGATTTATCTACGTTACATTCGTCTCACTTATTTCATTTCTTAATCCTTTCACTCAGTCATTACGCTTCGTTCTCAAATACATATTAACTTCTTTTTATTTGCGTTGAACTGGTAATCGCATACGTGACTTGTTAATTATAAATAAAATAAATAAATAAATATCTTCACGCAATTCCCAATACAGGGGTAGACAGAGGTTTAGTCACACAACTAAGTCCCTTCGACCCACCTTCCACCCGATTCCGATCACCCAACCACTGGGCTATTATGACTATTAATTATAAGGAAACAAATATCCTGAGGAAGTTAGCGTGATGAATGACATCTTTGTGGCCCCCACTTTATATTTCCATTCCCTCGGGAACTTCGGGATTAAAGTACATAAAACCACTTCTTTATACAAGTGTAACGATGTGTGAAAGTTATCTACCGACTAAGTAGAATTAGTCCGTGGAATGACTCAATGATGCTACTACCGTTATATTTATGTTGTCATTTCATCTGTGGAAGTTCTACAAGTACACAATATTTTAATAAACTTAAATTAGCATTTAAGGTATTTAATTGCACATGGCGTTAAAATAAGCTAGATTACTTGAGATATCGGCGTAAGAAAATGCCATCCATTTTTTTCCTTCATCTACGTGTAGTAATATGCAACTAAGGGAAAATCCTTGAAGTGTTATTGGCTACCAATAGCTGGCAAAATAATTTTGGAAAATATTAGACCAAAGTTCAATATACCGGTGAGGCCAGCAAAGGTTTCTTCTGCAGTGGACTATTACAGGTACTTATGCATGTACATATGTAATGTACTTGGCAATAAATAAGCTAGTGTTGGTGGTTGCAAGTGACTACTGCACCCAATGAACAATCATAAACTTTTCAAAGGAAAAAGTCTGAAGACTTTGTTGCGTTTGTTGCCCATGATGATAAAAATGAAACGCATCAAAACCCGATATCAAACCCTGGGTGCCTGTGTCTTTTATGGGAGGAGGTGGAAAAAGAACTTTCGGGTAACCGGATAAAAGGTTACAGCCAACACAGATGCACACACGTAGTACCAGAAGAGTTGCAATTTTATCTTTAAGAAAGAATTGAAAAAGAAGAAGAAAAACTAGGAAAGGATGTGGATAGGGTTTCAGCCTCCCTCACTCACTGACTAAGGTTCGCCTGTCGCCTAAAATTCCGGCTACTGCAGCCTTTGGTAAACTTCGTCCCAAGGTATTTTGTTCACACGACATAAAGCTCTCTACAAGGCAGTCGTTCTGCCCAATCTCCTTTATGCCATGCATCCTTTATCCGCACATTAGACAGATTCCATTTTCGCACCGTGTTCGAAACACGGAAGTACTTCGACGCGCTAATGTCAGCTGTATAGAGGCGTATCTAATGAATCGGCAACTGAAGTGGTGCGGTCACGTCTCCCGGTTGTCTGATAATGCTGTGGCCAAGCGCGTCTTCTATTCTGAACTGCATAACGGCAAGCGAAAACAAGGCAGCCAATTACTGCGTTCCATGATGTACTTATGCGATGCATGAAGAAATGTGACTTAGATCCGTCACAATGGGAGATAATGGCTGCGTACCGATTACTGTGGAGGCGGACCGTGAGCACTAAGGTATTAGAGCAATTGTGGTACGCGGATGCTACGGAGCTGCTACGGAGTGGCTACAGAGGATCAATATAACAAACGAGATATAGATAATAAATGAGACAAAAAAATAATAGTTTACAATAACAGATTTTTAAAGGTTTATGAAAACAATTTTATTTCTCAGGCAAAAATAAATATTTCTTTTGATCATTCATCACTTTGAGCGTTAAAGAATTAATCAGATGTTTATCACAAAGCGTAGTGAGCTGTCATTTGCAGTGGGGTACAAGGTCACAGGGAACCCTCGGAAGAAAATTTCTTTTCTATGATTCTTAGAAGATCAAAAATCGAATTTCAGAAGACATATTCCACTAAATTAAATATTATACCTTTGTTATAAGTATAAATAAAAAGGAAAGATGAGGTATAAATAAAAATGTGTCAACATCTATAGGATTAAGTGAATAACAACGACATAGATTATAACATTATGATTGTGAAAGTTTGTGTATTTGTTATTGTTCACGCTTAAACTATTCAAGTAAAATCTGGCATGAAGATACTGACTGATAAATGAATATACACATAGCATATAGATGATATGAATTAGATCAAGAGATTGGATTCGATTCTCTTGTGGAAGGCTCTCACCAACTGGTATTGCGAAACTTAAACTTATGCTCGATTGGTATCGTTGGCCTGAATACTAAGACGGCGGTATTAAGAGTTTTATTTTTTACCTTGTCCTTTATAAGCTCTAGTTCATGGCAGGTTGAAAGGACTAAACACTGTAGACTACGGATGATCCCTGAGTCTTTCTATATAGTTGTAAAACCTTTATTAAGCTTTTATTTATTTTTTAATTCGTCGAAAGTCAGGATTGTTCAATTCCCATGTGCATTAAAAATGATTCGTTTATAAAAGTCCTTTAACTAGTATTTGAACTCGTGTAGTTTTACAGCATAGTCGATTTGAATTTTCACTCCTAGGTGCCCTGCAATTCAAGCAATCAAAGTGAGCAAAAACTCACTACACAGTGAGTAAAAACACTTCGTAGATCAATAAGAACTATAGAGAAAATTATAGTTATAGAGAATGAAAGCTATATACACAAAAATGCACAGGAGGAATTAGCGTTTGTGTTGGGAAAGTCGAGCGCTAGATGATTTGCAGTGCTTCATGAAAAATCAAAACATGATATTGATGAAGTCATTGCATTTAAAAAACAACGGAATTATTTTTTTTTATTGTCCATGCTTTCAAAAACATGAATTCAAATTTCAACAGATTCCATAACCTAATATCGCAGTTAAAATCAAAGTGATGTCTTGTTCGACATTAGTATTCCCGAGGAATGCAGCCGGTGATCATGTTAGAGTCGAATTGGAATAGTATCTAATAAACTCGATAGTGAATAGAATGAAAATTAACAAGATTGATTCAATTTGCTCTAACCCCCTTGAAACGTAAGTTTACAAGTCACTTTGAAGATTAATTATGATAGCGACAATGCATAGAATAAATAATCAAAATTTATACGTAAATAGTTCTGTGGGTGTGGTGTGGCAATTGCAGGTTGGGTCGAGCGAAATAGCTAATCAGTTGGATTACCAGGAATTGGGCAAATACCATTGAATTTTTCGAAACTTATGTAGAATTTCTATCGATGCAATGGGTAATGACCGCTGACAGATGCTGTCTGACTGACTTTATGTCAAAATTAAGCAGACTCGTATGAGTTATCTTGCGTGAAATTAATCTGCTTGCCGAAGGTACTGCTACAAGATTTCTCTATTCTGCTCTTCTGCTAGAAGACCTCTCTTTTTATAGGTTGTAAAATAAATTAATATAGTCGTGATAAGCGGAGTGGTTCGGGGATCGTAATACGAGTCAAAAGACCCGAGTTCTATCCCCAAGTTGCAGGCTCGTACCAATGGTTTTTTTTTTCAAAACTTATGTACGTTTTATATCAACTGTCACGGTGTCCTAAAAATATCTTCGGTGGAAGATGGGTCGAAAGGACTTGCCCAGTATTGTGAATGGCGTGAAGTAAATTAAATAAAATAAGAATGTACAAAAATGTGTCATATACTCTATTATCTGAGATTTCAGGTCGTTTTGGAGCGGACTTGCCGCAGATAAAATATTTTCTATCGAAGAGGATACGATGGAATTATGTTCATCAATATGTAATATCAAAAGCAAAACGCCGATTGATAAATTGAAAATAGCTACTGTGGAGTCTTAACGTGATGAATAGATTCAACGCCGCCGTGCTCGGAGGGCGACTGACTCTGAATGATAAATCGTCACTTTTTTTAATTAAATTATTTAATTAAATTAAATTTTTTATTGTAGACATCATGGTAAAAACAAGAATAAAAAAGAAGTAGATATTTGTGCTGATTTATTTTAAGTGCAACTGAGGGCCTTGCGGTCAACGTAGGAGTAGAAATAGGAAGTTGGTTTTAAAAATTAATGAAATACTTCGGCAATTAATGAAATATTTGTTGTGTAGATATGTAGCCACTCCAGGACTGGGAAGTGCGTGAAGGTAAAAAATATTAGTTATAATACACACATAAATGCCTCAGGCATTAAGTCCGCCTATACATTAAATGTATGAAGTTTAATAAATAAATAAATAAATAAATAAATAAATAAATAAATAAATAAATAAATAAATAAATAAATATCTTCACGCAATTCCCAATACAGGGGTAGACAGAGGTCGAGTCTAGACAATTAAGTCCCTTCGACCCACCTTTCACCGAAGATATTTTCGGGACAACGTGACAGGTGGTGAGCCCGTCGTCGTCTTTATGTCCAAACCAACAATATAATTCGTACATAAGTTTTGAAAAACTCATTGGTACGAGCCTACCAACTGGGGATCGAACTCGGGTCTATTGACTCGAAATTCCGACCACCCAACCACTCGGCTATCGTGACTTCAAAAAAACTTCGTAGATCAATAAGAACTATAGAGAAAATTATAGTTATAGAGAATGAAAGCTATATACACAAAAATGCACAGGAGGAATTAGCGTTTGTGTTGGGAAAGTCGAGCGCTAGATGATTTGCAGTGCTTCATGAAAAATCAAAACATGATATTGATGAAGTCATTGCATTTAAAAAACAACGGAATTATTTTTTTTTATTGTCCATGCTTTCAAAAACATGAATTCAAATTTCAACAGATTCCATAACCTAATATCGCAGTTAAAATCAAAGTGATGTCTTGTTCGACATTAGTATTCTCGAGGAATGCAGCCGGTGATCATGTTAGAGTCGAATTGGAATAGTATCTAATAAACTCGATAGTGAATGGAATGAAAATTAACTAGATTGATTCAATTTGCTCTAACCCCCTTGAAACGTAAGTTTACAAGTCACTTTGAAGATTAATTATGATAGCGACAATGCATAGAATAAATAATCAAAATTTATACGTAAATAGTTCTGTGGGTGTGGTGTGGCAATTGCAGGTTGGGTCGAGCGAAATAGCTAATCAGTTGGATTACCAGGAATTGGGCAAATACCATTGAATTTTTCGAAACTTATGTAGAATTTCTATCGATGCAATGGGTAATGACCGCTGACAGATGCTGTCTGACTGACTTTATGTCAAAATTAAGCAGACTCGTATGAGTTATCTTGCGTGAAATTAATCTGCTTGCCGAAGGTACTGCTACAAGATTTCTCTATTCTGCTCTTCTGCTAGAAGACCTCTCTTTTTATAGGTTGTAAAATAAATTAATATAGTCGTGATAAGCGGAGTGGTTGGGGGATCGTAATACGAGTCAAGAGACCCGAGTTCTATCCCCAAGTTGCAGGCTCGTACCAATGGTTTTTTCAAAACTTATGTACGTTTTATATCAACTGTCACGGTGTCCTAAAAATATCTTCGGTGGAAGATGGGTCGAAAGGACTTGCCCAGTATTGTGAATGGCGTGAAGTAAATTAAATAAAATAAGAATGTACAAAAAATGTGTCATATACTCTATTATCTGAGATTTCAGGTCGTTTTGGAGCGGACTTGCCGCAGATAAAATATTTTCTATCGAAGAGGATACGATGGAATTATGTTCATCAATATGTAATATCAAAAGCAAAACGCCGATTGATAAATTGAAAATAGCTACTGTGGAGTCTTAACGTGATGAATAGATTCAACGCCGCCGTGCTCGGAGGGCGACTGACTCTGAATGATAAATCGTCACTTTTTTTAATTAAATTATTAAATTAATTTAAATTTTTTATTGTAGACATCATGGTAAAAACAAGAATAAAAAAGAAGTAGATATTTGTGCTGATTTATTTTAAGTGCAACTGAGGGCCTTGCGGCTGTCGGTCAACGTAGGAGTAGAAATAGGAAGTTGGTTTTAAAAATTATGAAATACTTCGGCAATTAATGAAATATTTGTTGTGTAGATATGTAGCCACTCCAGGACTGGGAAGTGCGTGAAAGTAAAAAATATTAGTTATAATACACACATAAATGCCTCAGGCATTAAGTCCGCCTATACATTAAATGTATGAAGTTTAATAAATAAATAAATAAATAAATTATATACAATACACATACATAATAACTATAGAATTGCATCAATAAATATGGACAGGCTGTCACAACTTTTTGGACTGAATAGCTGTGTGGCTTGAACAACAAACTAAAAAGTGAAACTAGGACGTTTACGAAGAACAAAGTGGACGCGATCGCAGTATTTCTTATTTCAGACGCTACTTATTTATTTTACCCGTCACTGATGAGTTGAATGTTGGAACCCTTGGTCGCCTCTTACGACATACATACATAAGAACAGGACATAGCAGAACATAGGCCTCTCACATAGGGAGGCCACTTGGCAAGTGGAATGGCGGTCGCAGTAGCAGCCCACTCGCACCTCCGATGCTGCTGTATATTTTCGGTCTGTTTATTTTGGTCTGATGATTTATTCATAAAACCATCGATAACTCGAGTATAGCCTCCAGCGGGATTCAAACCAGCTTCCTTCGAAGTTATCGAAGGCAGAGGTACTGGCAACTAGGTTATCGGATTTTCATATAATATTAATTAAATCTTATTTCTTGTTATCATTAAAAAGTGGTGAATAATCAGGAGTCCAAAAATCACCCGTGTCAATAAATTATTTAATTTTCCCTTTTATTTCAAACTATTTAAGATAATCTTAGCCGTTATTTTGCGGAAATTCATTGTGTTATAGGGATGTTGTTATAAAATTATGTTCTACGATTCGGCATGCAAAAATAAATGGAATATGTTACCTAATTCAGAATAAAATCATATAATTACTTAAGAAAGTAATTCATGAGACAATATATATTTTTTCATTCCTTTTAAAAAATATATATAGATAGGAACAACATCACATTCATTGCTCCGATCCCAACTCCCCGGTAGCAAATAACAATAATAACAATTTTCGGAACAACGTGACAGGTGGTGAGCCCGTCGTCGTCTTTATGTCCAAGCCAACAATATAATTCGTACATAAGTTTTTCGAAAACCCATTGGAGCCTGCCATATGGGGTTCGAACTCGGGTTTCTTGACTCGAAATTCCGACCACCCAACCACTCGGCTATCGTGACTTTTGAGTGGAAAATAATCCGGTCTTATACAGACCTGTGCACGTTCGGTGGTTACTCCAGAATCTGTAGTGCTGTGTGGTAGGTATGAAATTCATAAGATACTCTACAATGGACATAAACTACATGGTTTTGTTTAGAAAGATATTGTCACGCCATTCCCAATACAGGGGTAGACAGATGTCTAATATAACGATTAACTAAAAAAATAACGATTAATAATTCAGAATCCGTCGTCCCCGAGCACCACGGCTTTGAATCTAGGCATCATGTCAAGACTCCACAGCTAGTACTGAACAGTAGCAATTTTTAATTTATCAATCAGTGTTTTGCTTTTGATATTACAAATCACTTGAATCAATGAACAAAATTCCATTGTATCCTCAAGTCAATATTTTATCCGCGGAAAGTCCGCTCCAAAACGAGCTGAGATCTCAGGTAATAGAGTAAGTGCGACATTTTTTTGTACCTCATTATTTAATTCAATTTACTTCACGCCATTCCTAATACAGGGGTCTAGACAATTAAGTCCTTTCAATTCACCTTCCATCAAAGATATTTTGGGACAACGTGTCAGGTGGTGAGCCGGTCGCCGTCTTTATGTCCAAGCCAACGACATAAATCGTACGTAGGTTTTGAAAAAACCCATTGGTACGAGCCTACTACCTGGGGAACGTACTCAGGTCTCTCGACTCGAATTTCGATCACCTAACTACTATACGATTTTAAGCCTTTGAGTTGATAATCGATCGAATTCGTAAACAGAACAATGCTGCGGTCAGCGGACCTGCTGAACTCCGAATCCGAGTCAATTAATTAAATGGTTTCATGAAATAAATTAGTATTATTACTATAACATTGCCATACGTAATAATAAATTTCTGGAGTAAGATCAACATCTCCTACAGAAGGATGAGATCTGTCAAGCAAATTATAGCCATTCTTAAGTTAAATTTTGAAGAGAACGTCCGACTGAATAATAAAAAATTTTACGTAAATTTTCCGAAATATTAAATTTCTCATTTATATGTATACATCAAATATTTATATTTTTCTTCACGCATTTTCCCAATTCTGGGGTAGACATCATTTAGAAAACTAGGTCCTTTCAGACTCACTATTCACCGGCATTTATTTGGTAGAACGTTTACCTATGTTCTCGCACATATACACATCTATTGCTCGAGTTCAAATATCGACATCTATCAAACATTAGTTTGCCCCTTACGGGATTCGAACTCCCTTCGCAATACTTGCAAGTTCTAAGTCTAGGTCCTTGTAAAAGTATGTAACAAATACAACAAAAAAAAGCAATGTAACATCGTTCTACTCGTACACATAGTGTCACGCGGGGAACCGCTTTTGTTACATTCTGACACTTCATATTTTTTAAATGAATAAAATGTTACAGAAATGTTTAAACATCCGCGATTTTCACTTGTTTTATTTACAATGAAATTTTTATTTTAAAGCAAACAGAGATTTCGCATTCCAGTCACGCGCCGGATCCGTCGCGCAACGATACGTGGATAAAGTGGACCAGCCCTCGACTCCTTTATGAGGCTACGGTGCTATTTTTTCCTGAAATAAGCCAAACAAAACATGTCAGCTTGTGCACCTCAATGAATAAATGGAATAATATTATAAAACAAAATAGAACTCAACTTGTGTAAGTCACGTCCAAAAATAAGCAGAGATTGTAGAAGTTCTGTTGACAAGAACTAAGCACTAAACTGATGTATGCAAGTATCTTTAGGTCAAGGAGTTTGCTACGAGATTCTCATAAGATTTATCGGTATATCTTACGATAGATTAATATTTATTTATTCAAAGTCAGAGTTTTTATTGCATTCATTAATAAACATAAGACAGTTTAAGCATGCTTAGGACAATATCATGGGCACACATATTACATACACATTATTTGAAATGATTATTAATTTTAATGAAATATCTTATGTATAAAAATTTTAATATTTTGAAGAGGTATTTAGAACACTTACGTTCTAATCAATGGGTTTATTATATACTAAATTAATAATTGTTTAGATTTGAATTTTAATTGTTTTCATTGTTATAACAACAATGTTTAAACATAAAACGTGTAACAAGTTCACGCTTTTATTCTTTAGAAGTTACAATTGGTGTCAATGGGAATTTCTGTTCAGTTCGTGCCTAGTTCAATATTGAGTTAATTTTTGTAGCAGAGTTTCTTTTTTGATCCCTTGTCGAGAATCGTGACTTCAGTAAGAATCATTTCGATTACTTTTGTAGTAAAACTTGATTTGCATTCACTTTTATTAACATAATCCACTTTAAGGTGCCAATTGTTGGTGGATGTTTTTGATTTTAGAAAAACAGGTTAAAGAAATAGTGTTTAAAATTATTATTATTATTAACTAATAAAAGAAAGTAGGACAAAGAAAAATTATAAAATGTGTGTTTTTTCGAAACTTTGTGATATAAGGTGAAAAGGAAACAGACGAAACTTCTGAGACAAAAGTCCATCATCATCATTGTTAATATAATTTTTGCGAATTCGGTGAAAAACCCATAGCGCCTTCTGTCTTAATGTGTTTACGTTTGTTTCTCAATATAAATTCAAAATAGTTTTAATTAAAAATTTTATATTATTTTAAAACCGTACTCTTTGTGGCATGTGCTATTAAAAATGCTGTCAGAATTTACGCACTTCATACTAAAAAAATCATAAAAATTGGTTGTCTTTCTGGTTTTGTTAAATACTTACCGAATAATGTAATGTACATAGAAGAATATACTCGTATATTTTGATAAGTAAAATACTACAGTAAAAAGTTTGCCTGTTTTGAAGTTGGACACAAAAAATTCTTTGTTTATCTTAATATTAAATAGGAGTGGTTGCCCGCGGCACTTACGGTTTTTAATTTCCGTTACACGTAATTGCTTTCCATAATTTGCTGTAACTGCTCGTAAATCTGTCCAAATTTTAATTTATTAGCAATTGTTCCTTAAAATTATGTAAGCCATTACAGTCGGCTTTAATCGGTATTATTTATTATATTAAAAACTAGTTAGTACTTCTCTGAGTACCCGGATTGGAGGAGATCCAAAAAATTGGAGGACTCAAAAATAATTCAATAAAAAATTAAGACAAGACATATTAAATATTTATATCCCTTATAGAATAATATCCTGTAAAAAGAAAGAAAATAAAAACTTACAAAGGTGTATAACTGATCATGTAAGAAATCAATAACGAGATTTTTAATACAGATGTATTCGGAAACGAGATAGATGGCATTTACATTTAAAAATGTATTAATCATATAGATTATAAGTAGGAAAAAAAATATTACGTAAATGGTTACGTAATAAAAATTTTTTTCGATGTAAGCGTAGTTTTTCAGAAATGATACCTGTCTAGATAATGTTGACATATGAAACAACATTTAAATAGAAAACACTAACCAAATCTTTAGGATCGTTTCCGAGAAACCAATGAATAAATTTACTCATCTTCAAGAATAGTAGCTCTTTTGAAGAAATAAGATCTGGTTAATTTTGTGATGTAACTTTTAAACGAAATTACTATGTTTTATGTTTCTTTACCAATCTTCCTTTTGTTGCTTATTATAGTCATATACTTTTATAGCTGTATAAAATGAGAACATTTAAATGAACTTTGTAATGTTTCTTATAATTATATTTAAGCTTCATTAGCTATTACGATTAATCATTCTGAAATGCAATGAAAAATTTACAGCCTGTGTTTATGCATTGTGGATCTGTGAAGTAGGACACGGAATACAATGTACCTATTTTAAATAAAAAAAACATAATTCAGCAAAGTCTACGTTTAGCAATGTCCAAATTTAGCAATGACTAAATTTATTTACTTAGCGTCCTGTAAAAGTTGTGTGCAGTATATTACCCCGTATGAAGGATTTCTCGTAATTTCCGTTTAACTCTTATCACCTCAGACGACGTTACTAGGCTGCTTAATATTGGTCTAATTTTTTTCAAGATAGTTAAAGAATATTGCAAATATGGATTATTTAATGAAATTAATATATATTTAATGAAATTAATATATATTATATAATATATATTTATTTATTAATATTCTCTAGACAATTAAGTCCTTTCAATTCACCTTCCATCAAAGATATTTTGGGACAACGTGTCAGGTGGTGAGCCGGTCGCCGTCTTTATGTCCAAGCCAACGACATAAATCGTACGTAGGTTTTGAAAAAACCCATTGGTACGAGCCTACTACCTGGGGAACGTACTCAGGTCTCTCAACTCGAATTTCGATCACCTAACTACTATACGATTTTAAGCCTTTGAGTTGATAATCGATCGAATTCGTAAACAGAACAATGCTGCGGTCAGCGGACCTGCTGAACTCCGAATCCGAGTCAATTAATTAAATGGTTTCATGAAATAAAATTATTATTATTATTATTATTATTATTATTATTATTATTATTATTATTATTATTATTATTATTATTATTATTATTATTATTATTATTATTATTATTATTATTATTATTATTATTATTATTATTATTATTATTATTATTATTATTATTATTATTATTATTATTATTATTATTATTATTATTATTATTATTATTATTATTATTATTAACTAATAAAAGAAAGTAGGACAAAGAAAAATTATAAAATGTGTGTTTTTCGAAACTTTGTGATATAAGGTGAAAAGGAAACAGACGAAACTTCTGAGACAAAAGTCCATCATCATCATTGTTAATATAATTTTAGCGAATTCGGTGAAAACCCATAGCGCCTTCTGTCGAAATGTGTTTACGTTTGTTTCTCAATATAAATTCAAAATAGTTTTAATTAAAAATTTTATATTATTTTAAACCGTACTCTTTGTGGCATGTGCTATCAAAAATGCTGTCAGAATTTACGCACTTAATACTAAAAACATCATAAAATTGGTTGTCTTTCTAGTTTTGTTAAATACTTACCGAATAATGTAATGTACATAGAAGAATATACTGTATATTTTGATAAGTAAAATACTACAGTAAAAGTTTGCCTGTTTTGAAGTTGGACACAAAAATTCTTTGTTTATCTTAATATTAAATAGAGCGGTTGCCCGCGGCACTTACGGTTTTTAATTTCCGTTAAACTCTTATCACCTCAGACGACGTTACTAGGCTGCTTAATATTGGTCTAATATTTTCAAGATAGTTAAAGAATATTGCAAATATGGATTATTTAATGAAATTAATATATATTATATAATATATATTTAATGAAATTAATATATATTATATAATATATATTTAATGAAATTAATATATATTATATAATATATATTTAATGAAATTAATATATATTTAATGAAATTAATATATATTTAATGAAATTAATATATATTATATAATATATATTTAATGAAATTAATATATATTTAATGAAATTAATATATATTTAATGAAATATCTTATGTATAAAAATTTTAATATTTTGATGAGGTATTTAGAACACTTACGTTCTAATCAATGGGTTTATTATATACTAAATTAATAATTGTTTAGATTTGAATTTTAATTGTTTTCATTGTTAAAACAACAATGTTTAAACATAAAACATGTAACTAGTTCACGCTTTTATTCTTTAGAATTTCTGTTCAGTTCGTGCCTAGTTCAATATTGAGTTAATTTTTGTAGCAGAGTTTCTTTTTGATCCCTTGTCGAGAATCGTGACTTCAGTAAGAATCATTTCGATTACTTTTGTAGTAAAACTTGATTTGCATTCACTTTTATTAACATAATCCACTTTAAGGTGCCAATTGTTGGTGGATGTTTTTGATTTTAGAAAAACAGGTTAAAGAAATAGTGTTTAAAATTATTATTATTATTAACTAATAAAAGAAAGTAGGACAAAGAAAAATTATAAAATGTGTGTTTTTCGAAACTTTGTGATATAAGGTGAAAAGGAAACAGACGAAACTTCTGAGACAAAAGTCCATCATCATCATTGTTAATATAATTTTAGCGAATTCGGTGAAAACCCATAGCGCCTTCTGTCTTAATGTGTTTACGTTTGTTTCTCAATATAAATTCAAAATAGTTTTAATTAAAAATTTTATATTATTTTAAAACCGTACTCTTTGTGGCATGTGCTATCAAAAATGCTGTCAGAATTTACGCACTTAATACTAAAAACATCATAAAAATTGGTTGTCTTTCTAGTTTTGTTAAATACTTACCGAATAATGTAATGTACATAGAAGAATATACTCGTATATTTTGATAAGTAAAATACTACAGTAAAAAGTTTGCCTGTTTTGAAGTTGGACACAAAAAATTCTTTGTTTATCTTAATATTAAATAGGAGCGGTTGCCCGCGGCACTTACGGTTTTTAATTTCCGTTACACGTAATTGCTTTCCATAATTTGCTGTAACTGCTCGTAAATCTGTCCAAATTTTAATTTATTAGCAATTGTTCCTTAAAATTATGTAAGCCATTACAGTCGGCTTTAATCGGTATTATTTATTATATTAAAAACTAGTTAGTACTTATCTGAGTACCCGGATTGGAGGAGATCCAAAAAATTGGAGGACTCAAAAATAATTCAATAAAAAATTAAGACAAGACATATTAAATATCTATACCCTTATAGAATAATATACTGTAAAAAAAGAAAGAAAATAAAAACTTACAAAGGTGTATAACTGATCATGTAAGAAATCACTAAAGAGATTTTTAATACAGATGTATTCGGAAACGAGATAGATGGCATTTATATTTAAAAATGTATTAATCATATAGATTATAAATAGAAAAAAAATATCTTCACGCAATCCCCAATACAGGGGTAGACAGAGGTCAAGTCTAGACAATTAAGTCCCTTTGACCCACCTTCCACCGAAGATATTTTCGGGACAACGTGACAGGTAGTGAGCCCGTCGCCGCCTTTATGTCCAAGCCAACGATGAAATTCGTACATAAGTTTTTGAAAAACTCATTGAAACTGCCACCTGGGGATCGAACTCGGGTCTCTCGACTCGAAATTCCGACCACCCAACAACTCGGCTATCGTGACTTATAATTAGATTATAAATAGGAAAAAAATATTACGTAAATGGTTACGTAATAAAGATTTTTTTCGATGTAAGCGTAGCTTTTCAGAAATGATACCTGTCTAGATAATGCTGACATATAAAACACCATTTAAATAGAAAACACTAACCAAATCTTTAGGATCGTTTCCGAGAAACCAATGAATAAATTTACTCATCTTCAAGAATAATAGCTCTTTTGAAGAAATAAGATCTGGTTAACTTTATGATGTAACTTTTAAACGAAATTACTATTTTTTATGTTTATTTACCAATCTTCCTTTTGTTGCTTATTATAGTCATATACTTTTATAGCTGTATAAAATGAGAACATTTAAATGAACTTTGTAATGTTTCTTATAATTATATTTGTGCTTCATTAGCTCTTACGATTAATCATTCTGAAATGCAATGAAAAATTTACAGCCTGTGTTTATGCATTGTGGATCTGTGAAGTAGGACACGGAATACAATGTACTTAATTTAAATAAAAAAAACATAATTTAGCAAAGTCTACGTTTAGCAATGTCCAAATTTAGCAATGACTAAATTTATTTACTTAGCGTCCTGTAAAAGTTGTATGCAGTATATTACCCCGTATGAAGGATTTCTCGTAATTTCCGTTAAACTCTTATCACCTCAGACGACTCTGCCCGTTACCAGGCTGCTTAATATTGGTCTAATATTTTTCAAGATAGTTAAAGAATATTGCAAATATGGATTATTTAATGAAATTAATATATATTTAATGAAATTAATATATATTATATAATATATATTTATTTATTAATATTCCGCTTTTCTGTTTATTTTTTTAATGAAAATGTAGAAAAAGAAAATATCCACGTAAATACATCTAATTTAAAAACTTTAATGTTATGATAATTGCAGTTTTTGTATATTCTGCTAAGCCCTGATTCAGTACCTGTCGAACCAGCCAATTAAAGCAACGACTAAAGCTGCTGCTGACTGGATGCGAGATGCGATCCACAACGAACTAATTGTTTTTGGCATTTCCCAATATCTATCCTTCATGTTCTCCTTCACATATTAATATAGAAAAGATAAGGAAAAGCCAGTATGAAGAAGTGGTTAGATGATCTGAGTTCGAAACAAAAGACTCGTGTAGGATTCCCATGTCGATGGCACATATGATGGGCTAGACGAAACTTATTTACGATTTGTATCTTTGACTTATACTTAATAAGGTTCTTCAACCCAGCAACCTTAAATCTCTACCTCCTATAAAATCTGAGCAATCCCGCGGCTCTACAGACAAAGCTTTCGATGAAGTTATACAGCTATCCCGTAACAGTATACGGTGGATGCTTTTTAGTCGCACAAACTACGCCGGTAAAAAAATACAATTTTATGAATAAAAGAAAACTGAATACGGCAAAACTATCCTTATCAAATGATTATCAACCATAAATTTTTTCGCTGATTATAATTTTATATAAAATTTTAAATAAATTATTAATTGTATCAGCCTGTCTGACGTCAACATAATCATCATTTTTCTTTTCAATTTCGAGTTAAGTGTCATCGAAATTGAGCATAATTAAGGGTGTAATGGTGGGGTGCCATATATAAGCTCTTATGAAATGGTAAGGACAAAACAGTTACACCTCTGATTACCCTTAAATTGGGTATCAAGTCTCAAGTCTTAAGCTTAATGCCAAAAATAAATGTACCCGTATAGTTTTGCACAAGTTGCAAACATTTTTGTAGATATGTACCTAAATATGTGTAATCCACCGGTCTTCTTGTCAGCTCAATACTTCAAAAGGTTAATTTTAGTTTTAGAATAATATTAATTTAAGCATAAATTACGTTTATTCAAGTTTGCTGTTCTAAATGAGTTTGTAAACACATCGTTAAATAGTCTAGACTGTAGACGTTAAGATGAAATAAAATTTGTGAGCTTAAATAATAAAATAAATAAATGTATGAAATATATATATACCTAGTCAGGTTATAAATTCTGTCACATGTTTAACATAAAATAATTAAAACAAGTTTATTCATTATGTAACTATTTATATAACAAAATGAACTTAACAAAACATAGATTCTTATGACTGTGATTTTGAATACAGGCCTTCAATCTGTGCGGCCAGTCGTCTATCGCACCACGACCGAGGTCCATGTCAATATCGGCGGCTGCCTTAATCAAGAATGTCTTGAGTGACTCCAAATTGGGATGAGGCTTTGAGCACGCCTTTTACTCCAAGTGTTGCCATATCTTGTAATCTAACAGATTCAAATCTGGACTGGAAGAGGGCCAGCCTTCGTGCCTGATGAAGTCGATTTCATGCGTCGCCAGCCAGTCTTGTGTGCTCTTTGCTCTATGAGCTGGCGCCGCATCTTGTTCGAATACCCAATGCCTGTTATTGAACATAGTATGAGAAACAGGTTCCACAAGGTTCGTCAGGACTATATTTTGATACACAACTGCATTCGTTTTTACACCTTTCTCACAAAAATGTACCTCTGTTAAGCCCCAATAAGAAACTCCCAACCATACCATGAGCGAGGATAGAAAATGACCTCGTTGGACACGGCTGCGTGCGTACACCTTATCATTTTGTTTGTTGTAGCTCTCTTTGTACTTTTTAATAAAACCGGATATGGTAACTAGTTTCTGTACTATATCTTAATCGTCCTTCCTTATGTTGATCCTGGTATAACGTGCTGTTTTCCATTTTTTTATTAAAACCCATTGCCATATTTATGCCAAAGCCAACGATATAATTCGTACTTAAGTTTTTGAATAAAACCCATTAGTACGAACCTGCTACCGGAGGATCGAACACGGGCCTCTTGAATCGAATTCCGATCACCCAAGCACTCGGCTATAATGAGTTGTCAGGTCAGATGGTGAATAAATTAATTTTTATATTGTTTAATTTTTTCATATTTAATATTTCTTTTTTACTTTTTTAAGCTTGTATATCTATCTACTTTTAATTTTTTTATAGAAAAGGGAGGCAGACAAGCTAGTGGGTCATGAGATGGTAAGTGATTACCGCCGCCCATGAACACCCGTAATACCAGAGGCTTAGCAGATGCATTGCCTCCCTTAGAGTGCCCACCTCCCCCAGAATTGGGAGAGAGGGGTGTGTGGCTTACTTGCACTCACCAGACGAAACGCAGAAGTTTGTTAGACTTATACTTCACGCCGGTATTCTGTGAGGTCGTGGTACTTCCCCGGTCGAGCCGGCGCATTCATGCAACAACAAAAGCTGATGCGTGGCTCTACCACTGTAAATCTACCTAAAGATATGCATATAGTATTTTTAAATGACGAATTCGTTATTTTAAATATGTATATATACATTCACGTTCAGGTACGCGACTATGAGCACAAATAAATAAGCAGCCGGACAGATTTACGAGCATTACCCGGGTTCATTATGCGTAAACACGAAAATTAAAAGCTCATACTGTATAATGATGTAAACGCAACACGAGTGAGGCGAGGCATTTTAAAATATTGTAAAAACCTCATTATTGTCACACGTTGTAGGAAATATGCATATTATATACACATATACACAGGAAAATATAACATACATTGCTCTGATCCCAAATAAGCTAAATCACTTGTATTATGTAATTGGAAATAACGAAGGTGCTAGAGAAAACAACTTTTATATTTTCTCGGGCCTTGGTGTTTGTGGTAGCCTCGTTGTACAATGTAGAAAACGTAATATAATAATATCTTCACGCGGTTCCCAATACAGGGGTAGACAGAGGTCTAGTCTAGACAATTAAGTCCCTTCGACCCACCTTTCACCGAAGATATTTTCAGGATAACGTGACAGGTGGTGAGCCCGTCGCCGTCTTTTTGTCCAAGCCAACGATAATTCGTTCGTAAGTTTTTGAAAAACCCATTGGTACGACCCATGGTACGACTCCTATGGTACCCACTCGGCTATCGTGACTTCGTGATGTAGAAAACGTGGTTTTCTACATTTATCTGCCTTGGAATTACACAGGTCGTCCACCAGTCATGTTGTCTCAAATAAGCTCCGGCGAAATGGGAGTCGATAGGACTTTGTTTGTGATAGGAAATTGTCTAGACCTCTGACGGATTGTTTTATATGAAGATAAAAATATACTTATATATACTTATATAGTTGAAGATTTTGGGTGATACTGTCGATGATTTAGTAAACGACCTCTGTAGTAGAGAGGCGTACACTCCGGTTTTCAAGATGTCGTCATATTTGTCACTTTTTTTACATTGTCTCATATCTTTGCTTTTTTGTATATTCATTGTTTTTGAATTCATAACACAGGTGCCTACCTAAGGCACCTAAGCCAAGACACTTGCTTTGGGATCAGATTAATGTATTTTTTTGGCCACATTTTATCATTATTATTATTGACCAAATTTATTTATTTATAACTTATAATTATTACAGCATTTTAATGTAGTTTCAAATTCTTATTCTCAGTATCCATATATAGTAACGACTACATACAACACTACATACAGTCACGGTATCTCTGTAAGTATTACTTTTTACACATCTCTTTTTTTACCTAACGTATTGGGTATATGTTAGGTATATCCCGGTGACATAAACAGCTCTATCGCCGCGACGGGCCCATACTGACTATAGCCCCATGGTTTACCGTGTGCCCTGGAACCTTACCCGCGGTGGCCTCCCCTCTCGGGAAAGAATACACCTTGTCCCTTTCTGGTTAGACACTTCGGAACACGGACATATCTACCTCCTTATCCTTAAATCCCACGTGGGCAATGAATCTTCCGAGTCCGCTACCCGGAGGCCATGGGGCTCAGGAAGGCGTGTGCCTGACCATGCACCAGCCCAATCGTCACCCCACGACGAATCGGGACTGTTGCTCTGTGGCAGATTATAAGCTACTGAGGGCACTAAGAGTGGCGCTTCGTAATACCGAGACTACTCGTCGACTGCGGTGCCACCTTCGGCGGAGCTTCTTATTCGAATTCGAATTCACGGTGAATCTAGGCATCCTAGGTAACCACTGAAAATTTCAACCCTTAAAGAAGTAAAAAAACGGGTTGGAATTTCTGTTTAGACTGAATTCATGTAGTAAGAAATTCAAAGTTTTGGTATATTTGTCACCTGAAGTAGATAAATAGCTCATAATCTTTACTAGCATTCCTATTAACTACTGCAACTAACTGCAATGTTTCTGTCTGGTGTGGTTCATAACAATAGTCGAATGGCGGGTACGAACCTGTGACGTTATGTCACGCATCCCGCTACTGACACTTCAAAAATAATGACCATGATAAATGACTATAAATCGAACAAAACTTGTTAATAAATGAAACGACTAAATTATCTAATAAATGTCATTTTATTAATTTAAATTACATGTTTGTGTCGCGACTATCAAACCTTATTGTGGACAGAATAACAAAACGGGTACAATTTGTATAATGGTTTCACAATGACAATGCAATTAGAGCGTAAATTGCATCTAATTTCTCATAAATTTCATAGTGCTGATGATATAATACTTACTCTAAAAACATAGACAGCTATTCACGTTTTTATTTTGTTTGATTTAGTACTGCAAAATAGGAATACGACATTCTGAGGATCTGAAAATAAGTAATAATACTTTTAAATAATCAGTCACATCACACTGTCCCAAAGAAGGCTTCCCTAAGCCTTTGCAACTGGCGTACGACGTACAAATCTAGGTTCTGTAGAGTATTTTGTCTACTTTCGGAAGATTTATTTCGGAAGATAGAGTATTTTGTCTACTTTCGTAATCACGAGGCAAAATAATAAATAAATATAATACGGAAAATAGCTAGTTTAATCCTCTTTGCAGGGCAATCGTCACCCATGGTAGTCGCCCGGGCAAAAGTTATGGGTGACAATCACCACTGGTAGCCAATGGGTACAAAAACATGCTAAAGATCACTCTCTTTCCCTCTCGGGTCTTTTTTTGCATGAATGCATAATAAAGGTCCACACATATATAAAAATGTAATCATTTATAATCAATATAACCCACTATTTATAGCAAAACCTTTCAGGTGGTAAGTCGACCCATGCCACGATCTATCAGAGCATGTCCTTGCCAACATTTAGACTAAGACCAAATCAAATTAACTTATTTTTACAAATAATTTACAGTACTTACAGATACAAACGTTTGTCTTGATAAAGTAACATAATGTCCAGCCCTTAGCACCATAGGCCTACTCATACGCATCATTGCAAATAAAAAAGTTCTCTTGAATTTCACATCTTGCTCGTACCAAGCACACTGGTATAGAACGGTGTGCAGGTTGTCACTCTATAAAAATTTATTTTTAACCACTCCAACTAAGCTGCAAAGTGTCTGGAATTGGTTTACGACAATAGTCGAATGGCAGGGCCCGAACCTGCGATGACATGTTTCGCAGTCTGCACCCTAAACCATTACAATGTTGCCACTTATTCCCTTCCTCAATTCCTTTTCAAAGGGCCTGCCTTTGAAATTGAATTTAAAAAAAAAGGAACAAAGGAGGGGAAAGGAAATGCAATTTTAAATCCCATAGTGCTGTGATAACAACCTGAAAGCATTAGTAAGACATAGGCATTTACTGTAATTAACCATATCGCCATGCTTGGCAACTCAGGAGCTGCTGCCTGTCACTGGTCTGTTGAATTTTGATCTCATATTTTTAGAGATAGTTTTTCCTCCATCTGTCGGTCTCCAATGGTATTTACATGACTCTTCCCTTTGCCACCTCTTACACCACCCGTGGGAAAGAAGGGGGTTTTCTAAAGCCGATACCAGACGACGTAGCCATAATATTTGAATATATCCGTTTAAAATCCACTAACTATTAGGCGAGCTACTGGCTCGTTGTTGACACTGTCTATGTATATAATTTTTTTACATTAATAGAAATAAAAACTCGAAGACATACAGTTGCAGTCAGCTCGTGTCCACACCAACAACTTACGAACAATTGACTTATCATAACAGACAAGTAAGTAACTATAGAAGCAAACTGCAAACTGCACCAGTCCACCTGCAAAATATACCGATAATTATTACTATATTATATATTACCATACAATATTATATTATAATTATTAATTTATACGAGTTAAACGTGTGCGTATTTATAAATATATACATTAGTATTTCAAAAACTAACTCTAACGATTTAGCCCACATCTTTAGTTAGTAATTACACTTCAGTTTTATCTAGATAAGCTTACTCTCTGATTACATGAAGATTCGTTAATATACAATAAAAAAAGGCGTGTAGATATTTATTCAAATATATTTATTTAAATATCTTTCACTATGTGGTATTAAATACTTGCTAGTGTCTATGTAAGTTTACCACTAAAATACGTAGAGCGGACATGCATATCAATCCGACGCTCCCAATAAGTTGAAAGAAAAGGAAAGTATGATATGCATCTTCAACGAGTTTCGTGAACCTGAAAAATAATAAAATATAAGTATTCCATAGATTTCGAATCATGTCTGTGTCAGTTGAGTTTTTAAATTTCCTACAAATTTTATAAAATACGTTACTTATTATATTAATAACTAGGTATATATTTTAACATTATCTAAACCCAACATATATTGCTCCGGAAATAGAAATATTACGACTTTCTCCTTGTGGATGCCTTAAGGGGTGACTACGGAGAAACCCTTCAGCTATCTTGTTATCGATATAAGGCGGGATAAGAATCTCAAAAAATTAAGACTATAACAAAACAGACGATAAAATTAAGTCGACCTCTGGCGATCGCTAATCCGATGTCCAAGCTTGGCGGTCATGACAAAACTTTCACACACGAAGGCCTATGTCCTGCAGTGGACCGAAGAATCGTTTGTAAGTTTTCTTACATATTTTTTTTTCACTTACGACACAACACCTTGATGCTGTTTTATGCATTCAATTAGTGTTTTATAATTGCCCTCCAGATATCTTGCACGTTTGTCAGAAGTCCTTTGTCCCTCAGTAGAATTTGTGATCTGCAAAATACAGTATTGTTTTAGAATTTATCACCCATTTTCTTGGGCTTCGTTAGAGGCGACTAAGATTGTCAATTAAGATTGTCAACACAATTGCAATAGCTCTCGGTAGAGAGTGGGATAACCATCTTGAAAAAATCCCAGATCAAAATTATATAGAGCGATGATGGGCAGAAGTGTATAATATGCGAGGTGTCAAGTACTACAATAGTCAATATGCATGCCTAGAGTGGTGAATATAGTAGTAATTCCTCCTCTTAAGAAAGGCATACATTTTAACAGACTGTTAATTTAGAAAATATTAAATAAGATAAATAAATAACTAAATATCTTCACGCAATTCCCAATAGAGGTCTAGTCTAGGTCCAGTTAATACCCTTAGACCCACCTTCCACCGAAGATATTTTCGGGACAACGTGACAGGTGGTGAGCCCGTCGCCGCCTTTATGTCCAAGCCAACGATGAAATTCGTACATAAGTTTTTGAAAAACTCATTGGTACTGCCACCTGGGGATCGAACTCGGGTCTCTCGACTCGAAATTCCGACCACCCAACAACTAATAATTTGAACAACAACACCCAACAACACACAACACCCAACAATTAATAATTTGATTAAGGAAAATTATTACTTCAATAGAAAGCTACAGTATTCAAATTATTATAGCATACAGTATAGTATTTAGTCAGGTTTTTCTAAAAATGCAAAGTTTTTACAGAATGTATATTATTAAGGAAAACGCGTACGATGTCGCTGAGCTCTGAGTTTTCTTGGTTCGATTCCCGGTCGGGTCAATGCAAGAAAACAGTTGTTTCTGTTTGTTTGTGGTACTTCGTTATTTCTGATTCCACTACATAAACATTTAAGCTACTTACTTCGGGGTCAGAGCAATGTCTGCGTGTCTGTCTGTTTAATAAAGTTTGGTATCGCGAATGCCTTAACGTTGGGGAATGACAAGATAATATTTATCATGAAAATTTGCTTATAAAGATTTTCCATATAGGCGAAGCTTCAATAGTTGAACTATTGAACTATTGGATTATAACTATTGAAGTTTATGATGCAAAAAAGAAACTTACGGTCAAAATCTTGTTCTTTATTATGTCGATTTGGGCGCAACCGAAGATCACCATAGAAAGAGCCACGCTGTCAACGCCGAAGTACATATACGCGCTCATGCATATTGTCACTAGCTGGAACGCATATCCTATCTGGTATTGAGGAGAGTACTCCGGATGAACTGGCATCCTAAGCAAGGAATTAAATTTGAACTATAATCATCTACTCGGTCGCCTAATCGGTAGTGATACACACTTACCCAGTCTTTCTGTATGTATATATATATATATATATATATATATATATATATATATATATATATATATATATATATATAGATATATATATATATATATATATATATATATATATATATATATATATATATATATATATATATATATATATATATATATATATATATATATATATATATATATATATATATATATATATATATATATATATATATATATATATATATATATATATATATATATATATATATATTTCCCCAAATATTACAAATAATTCCTTCATTAATTATACATAATATAATCTGTGTTATATTTATTCGTTCAATAGATTATCACATTCTTCCTGACTTTACTCAAATGCTTATAACTAAAACGTTACAGCTTTTGATATTATTTTTTGTGACCGAATTTTAAAACTTTCTGATTTAAATAGTATGCATATAAAAAAAGATGCGTCACCACATGTCGAATGGAAAATTCCGAGTCCCCGCATCGTCAAATAAAGGTTTCAAAGCCCATAATCCACAAGTCGTTTGCGAACTTATCATAAAAGCCAGCAGAAGTCTTTTTATGCGGGCAGCGTGCCATTTTAAAATCCTGTTGGAAACAAATGTTAGAAGTTTCATATCTATTAATTCTTCATTTACATGAGTCTTAAATAATCTAATTTAATTGTTAGGTATGTATGAAATTAATAAAAAAAGAAATTAGATCGACCACGTCCCTATTCCTTCTCTCTTCTGAAGAGAAGGGAGGGAGCCCTTTTCAATTCTTGTCTTAAAGGTGGACAAAGCAGTGGCCCCTCTAGTTATGATTACATTTTGTAGTTTAGCAATTTATATATTTTTCTATTAAAACAAATAAATGTAGATAATATCAGATACATTGCTCTGATCTCAAAGTAAGTAAAGCACAAGTTATGGAATCTGAAATTACAAAAGTACCACAAACAACCAGAACCGAGACAGTGTAGATAACGTGGTTTTCTACATTGATCCATCCGGAAATCCAGCCCGGAATCTCAGAGCGAGTGACGTCATGAAAACCGATGTGTGGGCCACTTGTTCACGGTGGTCGTCATGTATGAAATTCTCTCTTCTTTCATTCCTTTACCAAATTTTGTCTTTTAAAGTTGGGTAAAGCAATTTCGGCCCCCCTAGTTTCGCGAACACTTTGTAAGCAAACTGTTTAATTTTGTAATTGTGAACAACATAAGATAGATACATTACTCTGATCCCAAAGTAAGTAAAACACTTATGCTTTCAGATCAGAAGCCACAAAGTTACCATAAACATCCTCATAAACATACATAATGGACTGTTAAAGTCCACTAAAGGACATAGGCATCTCCCATAGGGAGAATTTGCCATAATTGCCACGCATGGCAAGCAGATTGGCGATCGCAGACAGCAGACGGTCTGATTATTTTGGTCTGATATATTTAGAGATGGTTATCCTGCCATTTATATTATTTTGATATTCAAGGCTTTTTCCCTTAGTCGTCTTCTACGACACCCACGGGAGGAAAGTGAGTGGCAATATTCTTACGCCGTTACCACGCGGTTGCCGCTACCACATGGTTGCCGACATGAGCTGGTGATATCGGCGTGTACGCTGTTTTGGCGACGATCTCTTTGATTAGAGGAAATTAAAATAAGCAAACATATTATATATATTTAAAAATGATTGTAACTTAGGATTACTAAATTATTGTTATTTATTGTTATTTATTGTATAGTTGTACCTTTCATGTTCTTTACTTCGCGGCTCAAAAATCTCGCAGTCCATTCTTCTTAGGAGATCTTTCACTATATCCATGTTTATATGAAAAACAGTAACTTTTAAGCATAAGCATGCTTGCGTGAATAGTAAATAGGACGCCTGCGATACCGCCTCTAAATCTCCCCAAACTTGAGCTATGTATATTATTTGGAAAAGTAAAAACAAATACTGAAGTGTAAACATGAGTAATCTGCAAATTTTGTGTGTTAAAGACTCATTTATTGGGGGTACCCAAACTCCTAAATATTTCATTACAAATTTTGCTCTGTTTAGATACAGATCTTCGGAACTCATGTCGTCGAAATTATATAAAATGTAACAGAAAGGCTTGTATTTTACTATTGATTGTTGTTTTAGTTGTGGTTTGGACTGATTTGTGTAAAATTGTTTAACAGATTGTTTCTATTAAAGTTAAATTGGATAATAAGATGGTAATAAATTGATGGTTCACTTAAGTAATGACTTAACTACTGTGTATATTATATATTTAGTATTGACTGGTAGCTCACTAGCTTTTACCCGTCGACTCGCTCTTGTCGGTGTTTTTATATATCTTCCAAAGTCATCACTATCATCAAAAAGTAGTTAATATTATTATTTACTTTTTAAATATCTTCACGCCATTCCCAATATGGGGTAAACAGTCTAGACAATTAAGTCCCTTCGATCCACCTTCCAACGAAGATATTTTCTTACGAACTCGGGTCTCTTGACTCGAAATTCCAACCACCCAACTACTCATCTATCGTGACTTTAACTTATTTATTTTTTGATTATAATGAAACGTGGTCACTGCAGGCCGTATGAGGAAGCTAATAGTTGCTCAGCGTGCCATGGAAAGCGGTATGCTCGGTGTTTTTCTGCGTGATGGAATCCGTAAGAAGATCATCCGCAGCAGAACCAGGGCACCCGACATAGCCCTAAGGATCAACACGTTGAAGGGGCAAAGGGCCGGCCACGTAGCTCGTAGATCTGACAACCTTTGGAGAAGAAAGGGTCTCCAGTGGCAACCTCGTACAGGCAAACGCAGTGTTGGACGACCCTCCTCGAGATGGAGTGACGACTTGCAAAATGTTGCGGGAAGTCGATGGATGCAGGTAGCTGAGGACCGTTCACTGTGGAACGTTTTAGGGGAGTCCTATGTTCAGCAGTGGACTTTTGATAGGCTGTAAAGAAGAAGATAAGGAGTAACATAAGTTATTTTTATTTTAGAAACTTAATTAGGGTTCCGCGTTAAGTGTTAAACTACGGGAAAAACCGCGAGGGGCCGCTAGTTAAACATATTGCTGACCGCTGATTTCCTTATTGGAATTTCGTTTCTTCTCGTTCACTTGTACATAGTTGAATGTTAAGTATCATATTTACTAACAAACAAGAGGAAAGTGGCAGCGCACATCAATTAATTACTTTTATAGTCATATGTTTTGTTACCTTGGCTACGAAAATTATATGAATGTATTCATATAATTTTCGTAGTTGTTTCTAATTAATAAAATACAAAGATATTAAATACAAAGATAATTAATAAAATAACAAATATTTCTAATTAATATTAACTTTCGTAGAATCTCCATAGTGACCTAAATTTTATAACTAAAAAAAAACAAAATGGCTGCGCACGTGAAATAATGACTATAATGGGCGAATTTTTGATTCGTTGGGTTACATTAATATAATTTACGTAGGGGTCTTTAAGAAAAATAATAGAATCGATTGTACTCGCTGATAATGTGCCTTTTTATCGGTATAAGAATTTTTTACCTTCCTAGGCTTGGTGGTTTAGTCGTAATAATAAATAAATAAATATCTTCACGCAATTCCCAATACAGGGGTAGACAGAGGTCAAGTCTAGACAATTAAGTCCCTTTGACCCACCTTCCACCGAAGATATTTTCGGGACAACGTGACAGGTGGTGAGCCCGTCGCCGCCTTTATGTCCAAGCCAACGATGAAATTCGTACATAAGTTTTTGAAAAACTCATTGGTACTGCCACCTGGGGATCGAACTCGGGTCTCTCGACTCGAAATTCCGACCACCCAACAACTCGGCTATCGTGACTTTTTCGGGTTTAGTCGTGAAAGGGTAATTAAGCAAACAAACTCAGTTTCGCATTTATAATATTAGGATAACAGCTTCAGTGTTTGTACGTACTGTTGTAATAATATTAAATAAATATCTAAAGGCTATTCCCAATACATGGGTAGACAGAGGTCTAGTCTAGACAATAAAGTCCTTTTTCCGAAAATATTTTGGGGACAACGAAACAGGTGGTGAGCCCATCGCCGCCTTTATGTCCAAGTCAACGATATGATTCGTACATAAGCTTTTTTGAAAAAGCCATCGGTACGAGCCTGCCACTTGGGGATTGAACTCGGGTCTCTTGACTCGAAGCTCCGACCACCCAACTTCTCGGCTATCGTGACTCGTATCCTACTGTTGTGGTTTCTCTTTTGGGACTCTTGGTTTATCTTTTGCGGATATCTAGCGGAAGGATACTCGGAAGTAAGACGGGCTATATGCAATAACTGATGAAACCACACATAATTGAAAGACTGCAGGACATAAGTATCCACAAGTTTTTATGGTGTCCCCAGCTCTGAGTTCCCAGTTTCAGTTCCCGAATGGTTGAACGTAGAAAATCACTTTTTCTACATTGTATCGGATGCGGATTTTCTACATAACATTTTAGATACTTACTTTGGTATCAGAAAAATTTGTGTAATATGGTTCCTATCTATGTATATATTCATTTATATTAGGTGTATACACTCGTCAAAGCAAATCGTCGATTTAGATCTCATATTTTTGTAGGTAGTTATCTCGCCATCTATGTCGCTATAAGACTGACTGTGGAAGAAAGATAAAAAATATGTTCACGCTATTCACGCTATTCCAATACTCGGGGTTGATAGTAGTCTAGACAATTAAGTAATTTCGGCCAACCTTCCACTGCAGACATTTTTTGGGGGGGCAACGTGATAGGTGGTGTACCTGTCGCCGTCATTTTGCCACTCCAACAATATAAATATTACAAGTGTTTTTTGAAAAAAAAAAAAAATCTTTGGTACGAGCCAGCTTCCTAGTGATCGAAATCGGGTCTCTTGACTCTAATTCCGATCACCGAAACAACTATGAGGAAGAAAGGAAGAGTTATATTCCACTCAGCGATACCACACAGCACGGCATAATATCAATATAAGTAAATCAAATTTGTATACTGGCTTAGAGGTTATTGAAGTCTTAAAACCTTTACAATAGAAACGAAATTCCCTAGTAGCGACATAACACTTACACATTGATACTGATAATTCATCCCAAATGCAAATTGGATTCCGTCAGTGTAATGCTTTGCAGGATGAACCGATGTAGATAGAGCTTAATTAAAGCTGCTTCTGCTGTATAATTAACAACTTAATACACTTTCTTCTCGTAAGAGGGCTACATAAATGGTAAATTAATCCTTGGTAAGTTTTTACTATTAATTAAAATTATGATATGAGGGTTACTGAGTATTTGTATATATAAACATAGCTCTTCGTGTGGTAACGGCCTCAGATTTTATCATACTTCTTCTCGTGGGTGCCATAAAATATGATTTAAGGATAAAACAAAATATCTTCACACCATTCCCAACACGGGGGTAGACAGAGGTCTCGACAATTAAGTCTTTTCGACCCTCCTTCCACCGAAGACATTTTTTGGGACAACGTTACAGGTGGTGAGTCCGTCGCCGTCTTTTTGTTCAAGCAAACGATGTAAATCGTACTTAAGTTTTGACAAAAACTAGTGGTACGAGCCTTGGGGTCGAACTTGGATCTCGTGACTCGAAATCGGATCAACTAACCACTTGGCTATCGCGATTTAGGGATAAGCAGTAAATATTGAAATGTGCTACCGACAGATGGCGGGATAACCATCTCAAAAATACCAGACCATAATTACCAACTCAGACGCTGCTGCCTGTCAGCGTTTATGGTGTCACTACGATACACTACGTGGCAATAAAGAAATACTCTGCCATACGGGGGAGGCCTAGGCCTAGGCCTATTAGCTGAAGTGAACTTTTACAGGGAGTTACGATGATGATATATTAAGCTATAGCTTAACCCCGTAGTAATTTTCTTGGCGCGCGAAAAACAGATACTCTTATAAAGAAAACCAATGATATTTAAAAAATACTTTTTTGGTTACTTTCGAGTTTCTTTGTTTAATGACAGTAAATTTACATGATAGTAAATTTATGACAGTAAATTTTTTATACACGAAGGACCCTGCGTTCAAAACCTAGGGTTGAGGGTTCGAATCCCGCTAGGGACTCGAGTAATGAATGTTTATTTGTTTGTAAAAATATTTAACTATGCTGGTAAATATCTAAGTGAGTATATTGGACCGTTGGGTTGGGCACTAAGGGGGCGACCGGTTCACTGTCACGTTTTCTTAAATACGCTTCACTGCAAGGTGGATCAGAAGAAGTTTATTGTCTAGACGTCTGTCTACCCCAAGATTGGATATATGCGGAAGATTTGAATTGTTATTTATATAAAAAGACAGTTTTACGTTTTAATATTGAACTGTCATTGTAGCCTCGTGACTAACGTAGAGCATTTAAGTCGATATAAATTAAAGAGAAAATGTTTTAAAATCCCAATTGAAACGGGCGGGATTCGAACCAGCGACCTTTGCTGTACTGTGGTAGTTTAATAACAAAAAGTTCAGCTGAACTTATATGCTTTAAATCAATAAAAAATTGCATATGTTCTCCTGTGGACTTTCTTGTACCTTGAAATCAGTATGTATTGCCTGCATCTAAAATATTTTAAAAATATTACAATGTTTATTTTGTTTCATCAAACTAAGAACTTATGATAACAAAGGGTGTGTAATTAAATTGGCAACGGAAACAACTCTCAGTGCCGAAGATCACAACTCCAGTGTTTAAAATTCAACAGACCATAATTTTTGTTCAAACAACAGGACACATCATTGCGTAGATTTAATACATTTAAAATAATACATACATAAATATAGGCATCACATACATTGATCTGATCCCAAAGTAGTAAAAGCAACACGTGTTTTAAGGAATCAGAAACATCGAAGGTACTACAAACACCTACACCCGAGACAATGTAAAAATGGTAGCTTAATGTTTTCTACAATGACCCCGGAGCCCAGGGATTGGCCTCGGAGCTGACAAGGCCATGAAAACCGGTGTCTACGCCATTCGTCCACGATATAATCAATTATAATATCTTTGCAGCGGACGATGTGCTGCAGCAAAAGCGAGTAGCTCCCGCCAGGTCGGGTGACTGTGACCTGGGGAGTACCTCTCCTCGTATATATTGCGTGTAACCGTGCGAACTTCGATAGCGCGATTCAGAATGTCGATGTGTTTCCTGGATCCGCCTCTAGCAAGCTATTTATGTGAAGATATGGATGTCGTCACACCTTCATCTAAGCTAGGTGATATGCTTTCACGCGCATTCCCATCAGATTCGCTAAATGTCACGATCTTGACATAAGGGGGGAGAGGGATACCACGTGGAGGTAGTTCAAGATCCATTCCTCCTCCCACGAGTGTCCATTTCACTATTGTCTCGAAGGAATGTCGGAAGTTCATACATATACAATCGACGAATTCCGTAGACGAGTGCTGTTCACACTGGTTTCAATGATGTCGCCAGCTCTGTGGTCCCCAATACAATTCCCGGTTGGGTCAATGTATAAAAACACTTTTTCTACATTTTCTCAGGTCGGGGTTTGTATTTCCATGCACTTACCTGCACGCACCAGACGAAACGCAGAAGTTTGTTAGACTTCTACTTATTCGCCGGTATTCTGTGAGGTCGTGGTGCTTCCCCGGTCGAGCCGGCCCATTCATGCAACAGCAAAAGCTGATGCGTGACTCTACCGCTGTTGATAACAAAGTAAGTAGCTAAAACATATGTCATGGAATCGGATACATAGAAGGTACCACAAAACACCCAGAACCAAGACAATATAGAAAAAGTGGTTTTTCTACATTTAACGATTCAAAAATCCAACTGACGATGCCTTAAAAACCGGTGAGTACGTCACTGGTCCATGGAGTTCGTCAATATGTATTTATTTAGATAACTCAATGTATTTAGATAATTCGGTAGTTCTTTATTGCACCTAGATTCAAGACAACACAAAACAAGTAGTTTACTACAATGACCAATTCGGGATCGAACCCAGGGCCTGGACGACACCTTGAAAACCTGCGTGCAAGCCATTCGTTTACGGAGGTAGTATAAAAAAAAATAATAAATAAATAAATATCTTCGCGCAATTTCCAATACACGGGTAGACAGAGGTCTAGTCTGGACAATTAAGTCCCATCGACCCACCTTCCACCGAAGATATTTTCGGGACAACGTGACAGGTGGTCAGCCCGTCGCTGTCTTTATGTCCAAGCCAACGATATAATTCGTACATAAGTTTTTGAAAAACCCATTGGTACGAGCCTGCCACCTGGGGATCGAACTCGGGTCTCTCAACTCGTAATCCCGACCACCCAACCACTTGGCTTTCGTAACTTATTAAATTAGATCTTTATTATCGTGACTTCTTAATTTAGATAATTTGATAATTCTTTATTACCTTTACCAAGACTCGAGACGACATAAAACAAGTAGTTTTCTACATTGACCCATTCGGGATCGAACCCAGGGCCTGGACGACACCTTGAAAACCTGCGTGCAAGCCATTCGTTTACGGAGGTAGTATAAAAAAAAAATAATAAATAAATAAATATCTTCGCGCAATTTCCAATACACGGGTAGACAGAGGTCTAGTCTGGACAATTAAGTCCCATCGACCCACCTTCCACCGAAGATATTTTCGGGACAACGTGACAGGTGGTCAGCCCGTCGCTGTCTTTATGTCCAAGCCAACGATATAATTCGTACATAAGTTTTTGAAAAACCCATTGGTACGAGCCTGCCACCTGGGGATCGAACTCGGGTCTCTCAACTCGTAATCCCGACCACCCAACCACTTGGCTTTCGTAACTTATTAAATTAGATCTTTATTATCGTGACTTCTTAATTTAGATAATTTGATAATTCTTTATTACCTTTACCAAGACTCGAGACGACATAAAACAAGTAGTTTTCTACATTGACCCATTCGGGATCGAACCCAGGGCCTGGACGACACCTTGAAAACCGGCGTACACGCCATACGTAAACGGAGGTAGGAAAGGAGTACTATTTTTACTCTTTAAATAGAACTCTTAAAATTCTCAACGAGTCAACATCATTAATATATTCAATGGTAGTGTTAATTTAAGTTAGTTCCATTAGGTAAGTGCCAGAGATAACAAAGAGGCTCAAATTGAATTGGCAGCGGAAGCACTGCTTGCAGCGGCCCGAGCAGCCATTACGCGGTGACCATAATATTTCACAAATTTCAGGACAAATATAATAAATGATTAATATGTACGTAATTATCCTATATCCTGGGTTTCGGGGGCATCATAAATAATAAAAAAAATATCTTCACGCAATTCCCAATACAGGGGTAGACAGTGGTCAAGTCTAGACAATTAAGTCCCTTTGACCCACCTTCCACCGAAGACATTTTTAGGACAACGTGACAGGTGGTGAGCCTGGCGCCGCCTTTATTGGCCCAAGCTAACGATTTAAAACGTACATAAGTTTTTGAAAAAAAAAAAAAAACTCATTGGTACAAGCCTAGGGTTAGAACTCGGGCCTCTTGACTAGAATTCCGATCACCCAACTATCAACACACTCCGCTATCTTGACGTAGTAAAACTTTATAAATTAAGTAAATAATGAGATATTATTTCCACTAAAAAGACAACGAACACGTTGTTTCCGTCGGTTGTTTAAGTAGTGAGCTCTTTGTATAATAAATTTACATTTAAATTAGCAGTAGCACTTCAACACTCTCGCAGTGCAAACTTTGTTCATTCTTCGTAGATTATGTTTTTTTTTTATATTTTATTACACAGATGAGGTAGAAACGAGTTTACCTAATGGTTAGTAAAAATACTATAGAACAAGAAGGTTGCAAATACGTTATATCACCATTGGACTAACATAGCCTAATAGTCAAAGTAGAACAATTTAAGTATTACGGGCAATTGTTGAGAGATTACATTGAACACTCCTAGAGAGAAGGAGTCTACAAACTAGTGATTGTTATATTTAAAACAAAACCACAACAAACAAAGGAAAGTTACATATTTATGTGACATTTAAATCCTTCCTTACTCACTAACATCATGCAGCAAAAATCTCAAAGGACTCGAACCTCTGTCTTAAAGTGATCGCTGAAAGGATTATAAACCAAAGACATTTTTGCGACAACGTGAAAGTGGTGAGCTTGTCGCCGCCTTTATGTCCTAGTCAATAATATAAATTGTACATAAGTTTTGAAAACACCCTTTGGTACCATCTGTATTATAAATCGAAATCCTATCTCCCAACCCCTCGGCTATATTGGCTCTTATCTCCACATCTCGGTAGCTATAGCCGATATCGCACAGGAAAAAAAGGATAACAAATTCTTACGCCGACATCATAAGGCTACGAGTTACTTGTTCTTCTTTTAATTTACAGCCTATCAATACTCCTGTCACAAAGAACGGTCCTATGCTACCAGCATACATCGACACTTCGCAATATTATGTAGGTTGTCACTCAATCTTAGTGTGTATCACTACCGATTAGGCGACCGAGTAGATGATTATAGTTCAAATTTAATTCCTTGCTTAGGAAGTAACAAAAGTATAAAAATGTATTCTAATTATTATTAATAAATTAATTGTGAAATTAATCATATGTAAAAATTGTATAAAATTATATAAGATATTATCCCGCTATCAGTCGGTAGTGTACAATTTCCAAGGTTATATCTCCATAGTTACTTATCTGTAATGTAATGTAACTAAGTGTCATTTTAATCTTTTCTTATTTGTAAGGTTTAAAGTCCTTACAAATGCTTATGCTTAACCAAAAAATAAGGGTAAAAAAGAAAGGACAAATTCAAGATTAATTGACGTCTAGAACTTTGAAATAAGCTTTCGATTTAAGCTTAATTTGAACATTTCTGTAGACTATGTCTTACAATTTCAGGATAAATCTTCAAAGAAAATCTATCCTGGCTTAACGTCTAAAGACTGGAAGGAATTATGCGACGTAGATAGTGTAGAAAGTGTATAATAATTCGAATACGTTCTTCGTTCTCATTGCAATTTTGTTAAGTAATGAATTATTTAAAAGAAAATAATGATTTTTTAGGAGAAAGAAGATGATTGTTCATATTCACCAAGTAAATGGATTTTTTTATACGTCAAACATACTTAAAATCAATTAATTTATAAAGATTAGTTAAAAAGCAAGGTTTAATTGATCACTGCCGAATAAATACCTTATAATAAGTATTTGTCACGATGTATTTAAGTCACGATAGCCGAGTGGTTGGGTGGTCGGAATTTCGAGTCAAGAGACCCGATCGATCCCCATGTGTCAGGCTCGTACCAACGGGTTTTTCAAAAAATTACGTATGAATGATATCGTTGGCTTGGACATAAAGACGGCGACGGGCTCACCACCTGTCACGTTGTCCCGAAAATATGTTCGGGGGAAGGTGGGTCGAAGGGACTTAATTGTCTAGACTAGACCTCTATCTACCCCTGTATTGGGAATTGCGTGAAGATATTTATTTATTTATTTTATAATAAGTATTTTAAATTAAAACTCTTTCGAGAAATAATAAGATGAGTTGGTACATTATTCTATTACGCAGCCTTTAGGAATTCCTGAAATGAAAATCCGCTAGTTTATGGTTAGTGATTGATGCACGTGTCTAGTAACGTGCTACGAACAGTATATTGGTGCGAACAATGACAGATTGATGTTTATCACTGGCTGTATCCGATACTGACCGTTGCCTATTTTCGTTGAAACTTTTATAACTATAAACGTAATATTATTAATGATAACTATAAAATTAAGCACAATTTCTGAATTGGTAATGTAGACCCTCATTATTTAAATATTTAACGCAAATCCTTTCCAAAATAAATTTTTCATCAAATGAGAGTTGATAATTACTTTCTGCCATTTATGGTAGCTAGTTTATTATAAGCTAGTTCATCGAAAAAGATTGTCCTTCTCTTACGATTTTAGACAGCTCTTAGTTTGAACGACCATATAGTTGATATTATATTATTAATTATATAAATTTATAAAAAATTTAATTTAATTATTTATTATGTAATAATTTTTCAATTAAAATTAATGGTGTCCCGAAAATATATTCGGTGGAGAGTGGGTTCAAGGGACTTTATTGTCTAGACTAGACTTCTGTCTACCCCTGTATTGAGAATTGCGTGAAGATATTTATTTATTTTTTATTTATTTAAAACGAATAGCGATATGAATTTCTCTACCTATTGTTAAGCACCTAAAACAGTTTTTTTCTAATGCTTCGGATTGACGAGAATGCCACTAAAGCATTAAGTCCGTCCTTTGTAATCCAAACAAATAAATACATATATTATTATATGTATTTATTTGTTTTGTAACCAAATATTTGGTTTTTACATTGGATTACAATGTGTTAGCTTGTCTCATTTAAGGCTTCTTCGTCTGGATATAATCGCCTAATGGGATTAAGACTATGTATTTATGTGATTTCTATAGTAATTTACTGGTTGGTATTGATTGCAGTTCGTTATTGTGCGTAACCTAGACATTCGAGTTTATGAGCGCAATCGTCATTTATTTTAATATTAAAGTAAATGACGATTGCGCTCATAAATTATTAAATATTTAAAGTGAATACAATAAAGCATAAATAAATAAATAAAGTTTAATTTCAGATCTGAGCTGCGAGGTCGTCCGTGCTGGGATTTGTTGCGGCGCGACTTGCGTGTTTCGCTAGGGACTTACGACGCGGTTCGAAACCGCCGCACGACTTGTGGCGGTCATGGGTACGCGTTTGTTTTTCTAAACTCCAAAGTCGCATGTTGCAATTCACCAAATGCAACACCAATGCATGGTTTGGATACGAGCGAATGAATGAAGACCGAATCGTGAAGAAAATATACAGCACGAAAGTTAATAATAAAAGGGGTTGAGGTAGGTCGAGACCAACTTTCGAATAAATCAGCGCTGAGTAATACCATATTCTCGGAGTACATGCTAAGCCCACCCCTTTTCGAATTTATTTATATATTTTTTTAAATACTTTATATTTTTGATAACATGTATAATCTGTTGAACCAGGATAATTGTTTTTTCTGCTCTATTCTATTGTTATAAATGATCAAAAAGCGATACTTTCAAATTAAGAGAGAGGGCGCTGTTTTACGTAAACATTGTCTCCGCATTAATCTTAAAAAATAGTGTTAGTGTATATTCTCCTATAAAACTGTATTTGTTAAAAAGAAAAGGTATCATAGTATCATAGCTTTACCATTACCCATCACCTTGTCTATATTGCAATGGAGATCACAGAATAAGTGATTGGGATCGTATTCAGGTTTACAATGTAAAGACAAACATAACTTTCTTAAAGAAAATAGATTATTAAATTAAATAGAAAAAATTACGAATACTAAGCTGGATTGTTGTACGAATAATAAGCTGAATGGATTGTAATAAATTCCGGTTGATGGCGACGATGCCAAAAACAGGAATAAAATAGATCATTTAATAGAAATATACGTTACGATAGCCGAGTTTTCGGTTGGTCGGAGTTCGAATCAAGAGACTCGCATTCGGGCCTTGATTGTCTAGACCTCTGACTGATGTTATAATTGTTTGGCAAATTGTCATTATCTAAAACAACATTAGTGTAAATATTTCTTGGACATAAAAGTAGTTCGTAGAAATTTTATTCCAACCAATTGTTTCTAGCAAAAAAAGAAACAATCGAGAAAGGCTGAAGCACTGTCCCTGTCTATAAGGACACCAACACTTATTAAATAATAGCTGACCCCGCAAAAAATGTTATGCTATATAAAAAATAGGCGTTGATCGTAAAGGAGTGAAAATTTAGAGTTGTGTGTATTTTTGCATGTTGGTCGTGCCATTTCGGCGGAGTTTAATTACAAAAATAACCCAAGAATTTTATAATATTATAGTAGCTGATTCCCGATCTTTGTTCGCGAGAAAAATATTACCTTTAATGTTTTTTTATTCCAGGTACCCATGTTTAATTAAAGTTTTTAAAATTAAATTATATTTACAATTCGAATTACAATTTTTTGGGTAAAAGTAACATTTACGTCTATCCTCGAAAACATAACGTACGAAGGTTAACGTAACAAAAGTTTACGAGGCTTTTACGCCCAAGGCATAACCCAAGCTTTGTTTACGAGTCATTTATCTCAACTTCTTGTACTTAATTTATGCGAGTTCTCAAATTACCCACGAAAAGATTGAAAAATATATATATTTTTTTGTATGTGAAGGTTTTTTAGAACTTACTTTCTTAAATGAAACCTGTAGCTCATATGTTATTAAAAATATGTGTAATATATGGATTGTTTATTTATAAATGTTTTTGTAATTTTTAAAAATATCATTTACTTAGACTTTCACTAACTATGCATTACACCGTTACTCTGTCGACGGGCAGTCGCCAATCCACTTGCCAAACATGGCGATTGTGGCAACTCTTCCTTCATAAAAATGCCTAGATATTCATATTGCAGCGTACTGTTACTGGTCGTTATTTATATAGCATGTTCTAGTGTATTGACATGTATTATCGTGTGGTATCGGTGTTAGTTGTAGAGTTGTTGGGTGGTCGGAATTTCGAGTCGAGAGACCCGAGTTCGATCCCCAGGTGGCGGTACCAATGAGTTTTTCAAAAAACTTATGTACGAATTACATCGTTGGCTTGGACATAAAGGCGGCGACGGGCTCATAACCTGTCACGTTGTCCCGAAAATATCTTCGGTGGTAGGTGGGTCGAAGGGACTTAATTGTCTAGACTAAGACCTCTGTCTACCCCTGTATTGGGAATTGTGTGAAGATATTTATTTATTTATCGGTGTTAGAAAAAGCCTCCACCTTTTTCCCCGCGTGTATGAAGAGGTGACTAAGAAAACCTTGAATCATATAATGTTGACTGACAGATGGCGGGATAACTAACCTCGAACTAATCTCGATACTCGAACTCACAACTAATCTTGAAAAATACTAAACCACCACTAAGCTGGCTATAGGACACGAGGTCTCTGGTACTGAGATTTTCAATCCGATTTCCATTAGGTATAGCCAATCCTACATATGTCTTAGTCACGTCGCGATAGCAGCGTTGATGGAGATTTAAAACTTAAGTACGAATTATATCGCTGGTTGGAACAGCGATATAATTCGTACTTAAGTTTTAAAAAAGACGGCGATGGGCTCAGCACCTATCTCGTTTTTTCCAAAAAATATCTTCGAAAGGTCAAAAGGAGTTAATTGTCTATACCTCTGTCTACGTCTACATATGTATTGGGAACGGCGTGAAGATATTTTTTTCAATCATGATCAGAATTATACAGATGGTTATATTATAGAAATTATAAAGACATCTTTATCTAGACCTCTGCCCGCCCCAGTAATGCAAACTGGGTGAAAATAAAAAAAAAATACAGAGGTCTGCGGCGAAGACTCTATTCGCTTGAAATATGTAGCGGGTTTATATCGTGGTGGGGTATGTTACCTGTTGTCAAGTGTAGTGGTGGTGGTGCATTATAGAGAATTAAGGCATGCATCTTTGGGACGGAATGTGGTGCTCTTCTTCTCTTCGAAACAGTTAGTTTATGTTTTTTTGCATGCGATATTCTGCATAAACTTGTGATGATTTTTGTCTTTATAGCCTTTAAATAATGTCTAAATTTTCTAGATTTCTGAAAATTCATGCAATTTTTTTCTTTATTTTGACCCATTTATCACTGCTGACCAGAAGATTTACTGTGCCTTTGTGGATCGGTTGCCTTTGTGGATGAGAAGGTTGTAAGAAAGAAAATTTGGGAACTGTTGCCGGGATTTGGTGTGGATGGTCTATTGCTAAGAGCTGTGCAATCTCTTTATTGTGACTGCAAAGCCTGTGTGCGGGTAAGGCCTGCGGGTATGACCAGTCATATTTAGCGTTCAAACGGGCGTAAAACAGGGTTGTGTCGTGTCTTCCAGGGTACTGTCAGGTCGGGTAACTAAGTAAGTAAGCGGTTTTAGTAACAAAGTAAGCTAAACGTTTAAATATGTAATAAAACCGTGAGATAGAATCACTGTACGAATAATAATAATTAAGGACTAAATAGGTAGGATAAGATCACATACGTTGCTCTGATCTCATAGTAAAACCAATTCTTGCAAATAATATAGACTAAATAATTTAATTTACTTAATTTAAGTAGCTAAAGCATTTATGTTATGGAATCAGATACAATGAAGTTACCACAAACACCTAAAGCCGGCAAGATGTAGTAAATATAGTCTTCTACATTGAAGTTCAAAGAGTTCCATAGATAGTAAGATATTTAATAAGTAACGATAGCCAAGTGGTTGGGTGTTCGGAATTCATGTCAAGAAACTCGAGTTCGATCCCCTGGAGGTAGACTCGTACCAATGAGTTTTTTCAAAACTTTTGTACCTACTCGTGACAATAATTCTTTTCAAAACTTGTGTATCATTTATATCGTTGGCTTGGACATAAAAACAGTGACAGGCTCACCACCAGTTACGTTGTTCCATAATAAACTTCGATGAAATGTGGGTCGAATTGACTTAATTGTCGAGACCTCTGGCTATTCTTGTATTGCGAAATGGGTGAAGATTTTTACGGAGGTCATGAAATAAATAATAAAAAGGTACCCTTGTTAATGGCGGTATAAGTAAAGGTCAGTGGGAAATCGTCCGAAGGTGCTGTACTAGACAGCAATGTGATTTATGCTTAACATGACCTGGCTATTAATAAAACATAGTCCAACTACAAATGGGAATTAAAATAACAACATTTATATATCTTAAGAAAATATTAGAGACTTACGAGTATGGTTACCCCAATTATCGTTTTCCTTTCTGTAAATAAAATAAACTAATAGATACATAGATAGGGACAAGATCACATATATTCTCTGATTCCAAAGTATGCAATTTTGTTATGGAATGAGAAGCAACGAAAGTACCACAAACACTTAGACCTGAGAAACTGTAGAAAAAATGCTTCCTACATTGACCCGACCGCATCCGGAACCTCACAGCTAGTAACGCTATGAAAACTGTCGAGTACGCCACTCGTTCAAAGAGGTCGTCACGGAGGTTTTTAAAGTCTCAATAAAATTGTTTCCAATCATTTTGTAAGTTTGGCAAATGTGTGCACACAGCAAAAAATGCGGAATGGAAAAATTATGCGTGATTATTATATCTTTTGACGACATAATCCCATTTATTTAGTATTTTCAGTTATGTTCGAATCGAACCCGCAACCCTTCTTCGAAAGCTTCTAAAGCAGGGTCACTACCAACAATGCTATAGGCTCGTCAACGTAACGTCGCAGCTTCCCATATACGATAATAATACTATAATAGATGTCTATTCTAGACAAGTAAGTCCCTTTGACCCACCTTACACTGGATACTTTTTACGGGACAACGTGACAGTTGGTCATCGGACGCCGTCTTAATGTCCAACTATGTAGTCGTACATAGTTGGACGTACCTAACTAGAAATACGATCACCCAAACACTCGGTTATCGTGACTGCTCTTCCTTAATAGTAATATAATAATTTCTTTACGCCTTTTCCAATACTGGGGTAGACTGAGGGCAAGACAATTAAGTCGTTTGGTCGTCTTTCATGACTTCCATCGAATGTATGAAAGAAGTATAAAAGAATCCATCTGTATATGAAATGTTCCTTATACGAAAGAATTCATCACAGTCACTCAATCATAATAACATTGAGTATAATTGGCTCCTCATGAGCAAGCAGTGAGCATTATGTTTCAATTTAAACAATCGACGTTTAGTTATGAAACTCAATTTCAGTTTCCGAACTCAATTTTATTCGACACATGTTCCAAACATACGAAATATATTGAATGTTATCAATTAAATTCTATATTTCGTTGAAGCAAATGTTTAGCAGTGGACTTTTGATAGGCTTTAAAAGATCAGAATAATTTATTTAATATTTCTTTATGTTCACGTATGAATAAGTTCGAGTCATGAATTTTTATATGCATATATAATTATTTATTTGTGTTAATAAATATTAAAGTGAGTATAATGTACCGTTGGTTTGGAAACTAATACGACAATCGGCTCACTGTTTTGTTTTCCTAAATAATCCTTGATAAACTACCACTCTGGTCATAATCGGAGGAATTTTCCGGCATCAAGATATCGTCGAGTTTTTAATCACCATGTAAGTGGGGTGGTTTTTTTCAAAAACTTATGTACTATCTCTATCGTTGTCTTGGATATGAAGACGGCGACGGGCTTACCACCTGTCACGTTATCCCAAAAGAAGTCCTCGGTGGAAGGTGGGCCGAAAGGATCTCTGTATACCTGTGTTGGGAATATAAAGATATTTTTTTCACTTAACACGTTCCCTTTTCTATACGCTTACCTGTAAAAAAGTGAAGTGATTTTATAAACATTTGTTTTATTGTGCACTATTATAACTCTTCTCCATGTATCCGACCACAGGTGGATTACAAACTGGTCTAACGCCGCTCCACGGCTCAGAACATATTTCTCAAACTGTTTTGCGTAACTACGTATGCTAGCTTAGATTTAATTGGATTTGTAAAATAAGCTCGAGTCACGATAGCCGAGTTGTTGGGTGGTCGGAATTTCGAGTCGAGAGACCCGAGTTCGATCCCCAGGTGGCAGTACCAATGAGTTTCTCAAAAACTTATGTACGAATTTCATCGTTGGCTTGGACATAAAGACGGCGACGGGCTCACCACCTGTCACGTTGTCCCGAAAATATCTTCGGTGGAAGGTGGGTCAAAGGGACTTAATTGTCTAGACTAGACCTCTGTCTACCCCTGCATTGGGAATTGCGTGAAGATATTATATTTATTATTATATGTAATTTTACCTTTTCATAAATTATGTGCAGATACAGACAAGGAAAAAACCCAAAAAGGTACGCTAATGAAAACATTGTAATACGTCTACACAGCCAGATCTCTCTTGTTGATAACATAATGAGAATTCAAAGCTTGTCTCACGTTATTTTCTTAGAGTAATACTTGGTTGTTGATTTAAAGTAAAACTGGGCTGGAAGCAGTTAGAGTCTCAGAGTAGGGACGTCTGCTATCTATTCAGGAGGGCTAACTCTTATCAATTTTCTGTAGTGTTTATAATTATTTATACATAATAACATACATATTATTAGCCGTGTGGTAACGGCTTAAGAATTTTGCCACTTCCTTTCTTGCCGTGGGTATAGTAAAAGGCGACTAAGGGATAGATCTTGGATGTCATTATGGCAACCGATAGATGGCGATATATCCATTTCTAAAAATATCAGATGAAAATGAACATACCGAAGATGAGCTGCAGCGTCTGAGGTGCGACTGGTACTGCGATCGCCAATCCCCTTGCCAAGCGTGGCGATTATGGCAAATCCTCCTTATGGGAGAAGCCTATGTCCTGCAGTGGACTTTAACAGCCGCTATGAATGTATTTTATGTAATATATATTACAAAAAATCCTCCACCATTTTGTTATATATTTTATAATATTTTGTTAATGTGTCAATTATCTAATGGTTTTGGGTGCGTACTGTGAACATAACGTCACAGGTTTGACCCCGCCATTCCGCACAAGCATTGCAGCTTAGTTGTAGTGCTTAATATGATATGTCGTGCTTATATGTATTCCTGTTATTTGCCATTGCTTATATTAGTTAAAAAATAATAAGAAATATCGCTGAGTTCTATATACATTACAGTGTTTATGCACAGCCGTCACGGCTTTACTAGAAAGGAAAACCGATATACCTGTAACCCTTAGTTTATACTTATTCTTGACGTATGGTATCGGCGTAAGAATATACCTATAGAATATATCTAGGGAAGGGACATATGAAATAAGTTCCGTGGTTGTTGTAAAAGGTTGAATAACGATAAAGCCTGCCCATTACTATTAGCTACTGACAGAGGCTGGGGTAATCATCTCAAAAAAATTCAGTACAAGTCGTTCACCTGTAAATATCTTCTGAACGAGTGGCGTGAACATTGATTTTTAAGGTGTCGCCATCTCGAGGTCGATTCCCGGTCGGTTTTTCGGGTCTGGGTGTTTGCGGTGCCTTCGTTGATTCCAATTCCCATACCTCAAGTGCTCTAGCATCTTTCATTGGGATCGGAGCAATGTATGTGATGTGGTCCCTATCTATCTACCTATATATTTTATATTTATATATTCATACGAAATATCTGTGCAGTGATAAAACTTTAACGACATTTTTAAATAGTCGCATTAATTTTCTTAATTCGAGTTAAATGTTGCGGTCAACTTGACAAATAGCGCGCCGTTACCACGTCTGCGAGTTGGGCGGGCGGCGACGCTTCCGCCGATTAGGTTTGTAAGAACGATAAGTTTGTTTGATTTGGAAGCACTTGTGTATGGCTCTTCTATGGTCCTCTAGAGTGGTATTAAAACGAATTTAAATCTCTCTTTTTACTTGCGGGCAACAAGATACGATAGCCGTGTGGTTTGGTGACCGGGATTCGAGTCAAGAGAACTGAGCTCGATCCCCAGAAGGCAAGCTCATAACAAACGGGTTTTTCAAAAATTTAAGTGAGAAGTACTTCTTTGGCTATAAAGACGCCGATGGGCTCACCGCCTGTCACGTTCCTTCCAAAAACTTCTTCGGTGAGAGATAGGTCAAAGGGACCTAATTGTCTAGACACTGTCTACCCCTGTATTGGGAATGGCGTGAAGATATTTTTCTTTGATTACGGGCTTTGGCTCCATCTGCCGGACTATATTCCAACTGCCAGATCAATGTCCATTACTTGACGGCTTTCACAGCTACGCGATTATTTTGCAATATGATGCAATATTTATTAAATTTCAAAGTATATTAGTCATGCTGGACTTTTTATTATTATCATTAATATGAAATTTAATAAAAATCGACTAACATTGGCGGGATGGAATAATTTGTTGTTTCAGGTCTGCTGTGTGGTTGGGTGGTCGGAATTTCGAGTCAAGAGACCCGAGTTCGATCCTCAGGTGGCAGTACCAATGAATTTTTCAAAAACTTATGTGAGAATTACATCGTTGGCTTGGACATAAAGACGGCTACGGGCTCACCACCTGTCACGTTGTCCCGAAAATATCTTTGTTGGAAGGTGGGTCAAAGAGACTTAATTGTCTAGACTAGACCTCTGTCTACCCATGTATTGGGAATTGCGTGAAGATATTTATTTATTTATTTATTTATTAGGTCTGTTTACATAACATACATAAAGGCCTGTTAAAGTTCACTGCGAGACATAGGCCATGGGGAGGCTTTGCCATATTCGCTACGTTTGGCAGGCGGATTGGCGATCACAGTACCAAATCACTCGCATCGTAGACGCTACTGCACATCTTCGGTCTGATATTCAACATTATGTATGTACCCGTATATTACATAGATAGCGACAAATCACATAAAATGCTCTGATCCCAAGGTTTGTTAGTAGCACAACTTATGTGTATGTATACTTATGTGTGTATACTCACAAATTCTGCTTTCATATATTACGGTATCGGAAACAAGGAAGTTACTACAAACACCCAGTACCGAGACAATGTAGTGTTTTTTATAGAACTGGCGACATCTTGAAAACTGGTGTGTACGCCAGTCATCCACGAAGATAATTTAAAATAATGTACAAATTTTTTACTCTTTAAATAGTAACTACTATAAACTCCTATTAATAAAAAAGCTTAAAAAACAACGGATACGAGTGACATATATAATTACACTTGCGGTTTATTATTGACTTTTAGTTCTTTTAAGCATAAACACATTGGTATAAATATTCCTTCAAAGTGGCAACTGAGTCGTCGGTGTTCTTCCGTGCTCTCAAACAGCACATGGAAAGTTTATCACATGAATGCTCGTTGTGACGACGTGCGTTAGTCAAACTTAAATCCAGCTCGTAACCGAGGGAGGCCGCGGCCTTCGACAGTTCTTTGAGGCAACTGCTTTGATATGCTCTGAGGGAAAGCAGGATTTAAATATAATTTATTTAATAAGTATATTCGCGTTTGAATTACAGAGTTTCATGCTCTTACGGAAACAACATTATGTTTATATTTACAATCCTTATAAACTAATTTATTAATTAACTAAAAACTATAATAATCTTTCAGCCCTAGTCCTCGTGGCATGGTACCATGAGCGCTGGATGCATTTTTACTTGTATTAATTGGACTTAAACGATGATCGAAGAAAGAACTAGCCGTCTTTTCACTAGCTGTTACAATTTGACTAGTCGTGGACCCCATGGGCCAATCATCTCTACGGCAAATTACTAGTCTTTAGAAGTTCAAGTTTTAATGCATTGTAGACTCCATGTCTGTCTAGTCGTCCGACATAATAGTTTTTTTTATATTTTTCCTCAGATTCGCTGGATTACTCACTATGTTTCTTTTAACCGCCGTGAGTACATAAAACTCAGAGTGCAGTACTCACTGAGTACTCACTGAGTGCAGTACATAAAACTCTTGTTTTTATGACAGCCATTAACATTTTAAAGTCGATTCCCTAAGTAGATTCTAACGTTTTCGGCAAGAAAGAGACCGTGTCTCACTTGCCGTAAACTTCTTTCGCGGAAACCACACGGTCAAAAACATACTTACCTATCTTTTTCAGATCCTTCCCGCAGTTTTCCATCCAAAATCTTCGTCGTGTTATCCAATACCATTTGCATGTGATTGCGAGTGATGTTTATCATATTTTCGGCGTATTTTCCCATTTTAGTGATGGAGTTCCTTGCTTCTTCAGTACATTTGTAGACTTCAGCGACGTGCCTGCTAGCTATGGTTCGAGCGCTACGTCTTTCTTCATCACACATTTCTGAAAAAGTAAAACTGTGTCTAATACAAACTTGGAATAAACTCATAGAGTATTAAATCCAACGTATTTTATCTCATTTTCTCATGTGAAAAAATGTCTCACAGACTAAATGCTGAAGATGTATATTTTTGACTCAATAAAAAATATCTGTTCGCTTACGTTTCCGAGAAATAAGAAAATGTAATATAGTTGTTTGAATATTTTTATACCTGGAACAGCTAATTTATCGGCCAGCCGTATCAAATCTTCATAAACCTTTTGCTTTTTTTGCAATGCCGCATTAATTTCATCTTTTGTTTTACGAAGAATCTTGTTGGTCAACTGCTGGTATGATGTTTGTATGTTTCCGTGATACGTATCCAAGAATGGACCGATGACTGTGTCCACGTATTGAGTAATTTTACTACAAATCAAATTAGGATAAAAATTAATCGTTGCATACTTTTACACATACGCTCATCTCTCTTAGCCGAGTGGTTGGATGATCGGAAATCCAGTCAAGGGACCCGAGAAGGGAAGGTCGGTCGAATGGACTTATTTGTCTAGACCTCTGTCACCCACAAACATTGCTATTGAGAATGGCGTGAAGATATTTTTCATACATCTTAAAAGTATAAATTTCTTGACTTACCTATTAGAGATTCCTGGACTTAGTCTTCGTGAGAGACGAATTGGTGCGCTATTACCCCAGTTGTTTTTTACCTTGGCAACGTGATCGTCCATTTCGACTGGCGTATGCTGCCAAGGAGGTATCTCGAAACAGAGTCCGCCATCTTGACGTAGATGAAAACTGCGGTCCTGAAAGAGGTGACTAAAATTTCAAACTGTTGTTGCTTTTTACTACCTATCTGTTTGTTTTGCTTGGAACAGGATTTTGATTTAACTTCTATAAATAAAATAATAAAAATAATAAATATCTTCACGATATTCCCAATACAGGTGTAGAGAGGTCTTCTAGTCTAGACAATTAAGTCCCTTCAACCCACCTTCCACCGAAGATATTTTCGGGACAAACGTGGCAGGTGGTGAGCCCGTCGCCGTCTTTTTGTCCAAGCCAACGATATAATTCGTACATAAGTTTTTGAAAAACCCATTGGTACGAGCCTGCCACCCGGGGATCGAACTCGGGTCTCTCGACTCGAAATGCCGACCACCCAACCACTCGGCTATCGTGACTTTTTACTTCCATAAATTAATATAAATAGAAATAACGTTAGGCAATTCCCAATGCAGGGGTAGACAGAGGTTTAGTCTAGATAATTAAGTCCCTTCGACCCACCTTCCACCGAAGACATTTTCGGGACAACGTGACAAATGATGAGCCCATCGCCGCCTTATGTCCAAGCCAACGATGTAATTCGTACATAAGTTTTTGAAAAACCCATTGATACGAGCCTGCCACCTGGGGATCGAACTCGGGTCTCGCGACTTTCGCTTCTAACATATTCATTATTTTCTTCATACACGCTCGCTTCATATAGCCTCACTAGATTTTCACTATTTAGTCTTCACTCATTCGTCATTAAAGTGTGAGTTTTATTAGCACGGTTGTAATTTGAAAATCTCAGTAACGAAAAAGCGTCGCTAAGAAGAGACGAATATTTGATAAATCGCGCGAGAGAATAAAATAGAATACTTTGACGTTATTTTTCACTTCTGCCTCGTATGAACAGCACTGGTGTATTTATTATTTTCTTATCAAATCAGAAACAAACAAACCCTGCACGTAAGTGATAGCTCGATATTCTTTATAAAAAGGAAATTAACTAGACACGTACAAATTACTTTGTTAATGTTAAACATATTTATTGAAAATAAAACATTCTTTCATGAACTTCAATAAGTAACAGTCGTTCTTTTTTACTTGTAAAGTGAAGGAGCAATTACAAGCTTAAACCAACCATGAAGACATTATAATAGTACTTTTTAATTGAGTTAAATAATTGCTTGAAAGAAACTACGCTCCGACAAACCGTTTTTTTTACAATTCTAATATATTACTCATTTGATATCTTCTGAATTTTGCTACAAATGTAAATAAATATAATAATAAAAAATAATATATAATACAACAATAGCATGAATGTTCTCAAGTGTGTTTCGATCTCTGTGGTGAAGACATGGATGACGTAACCTAATTGTTAATGGAGATAAAAATTTGTGTTCATTACTATAAATCTGAGTCTAAGAAAGACTCCTGAGTCTACTAAGAAAGTTGTATAAAAAGGTTGCAAGTAATGTAAGATGCGAAAGTATTTCGGAAATTAGAATGAATTTTGTTTATCGATTATAAGGATAATAGCGAAATGGTTTAGAGCGTGGATTGCAAAACAACGTCGCAGGTTCGGGCCCACAATTCAACGGCTGCTTTGAAACACTCCCGACACAGGCATTACAACTTACTTGGCGTGGTTAACAGAAATACTAGTAATGTAATCTGGCGTTGCTAATATTCTTTTTAGAGAAAAGAAAATGTCTCTGTAAAAAATAAGTAGAGGTGTTCTGCTCTTGCACGACAATGCGCCCGTTCAAAAGATCCGTGTACGAGGAGGGTTTTGATGCACTATCTGACCTGTACGAGGTGGGTTTTGATGTTGAGATCACCCATCCTGAAGTCCAGACCGCTTTCCAAAAATGAAAAATGAAGTTTTGTAAGAAATTTTCTAACGATGAAGATAATTGAGATTTTTCCGATTTTTTTTAACGATTAGGTTATTCCAAGTATAAGGACATAGTTTTATCGATAAAGAAAAAAACATTACTATGTGAGAGCATAAATAAAATAATCGAAAGATCTCCATAATATGTTTTGCAGGAATATATAAAAAAATTAAAATAATTTTGAAATTCTTCTCTACCTATGTTGACGTATATAAAAACTAATATAATCTTAGTTATACCTGTGAAATAAATGATCTAATAATTATTTTTATAGCATGTAAGCATTTTGGACATTATGTTATTAAATTGTTAAGAAATAAAAAGAAATAAACTGGCACGGGCGGGATCGAACCTACGTCCCAGCCACCGTTCCCCACACATATCAGTTTAAATTTTAAATATCATTCTTCTTCCTTATTTTATAATTTAATCCTAATTAAATCTTCTACCTAATTTAATCTTCTCTTATGCCAATTAGGGGCATTGTCGCTATCTGAAGTGATGCTTACTACCAACTTAACGTGCACAACTTTCTTCTTCTTTACAACCTATCAAGAGTCCACTACTGAACTTATAAATAATACATAAAGGTCTAAGACTCGAGTAAAAACATTCATTTTCATCACAAAAAATGTTTGCCCCCAGCGGGATAAGAACCCGCACTAACTAAGCCCTATAGCTTATCTACCCATATATCTACTGTCTGTATCCCATATTCTACCCATATATCAGTCTGACGGGTCGTCATACTATATGTGAGATTGTTTAAATAAAATCTCAAGCAATATCCATAATTTTTTTCTGTATAAATTATATTCGGAAAATTCTATGAAAATTCGTCAATAGTAAGTTTATTTTTGATAATTAAATTCCAATGTTCAGAAAGAAATTAAATTCGACCCTTATTCGAATTGAGTTTGTCGTAGAGGTAATTTAAATTCATCAGGGTCTGGGACCTATTTGAATATAAATTTCGTGTATTTCATTATGTTTTGTTGCTTTTAGATAGTTTTGTTACATAGTTAGGTGAACTATCCGACCTATCAAGTTGACGGGCAGTTTGTTAACAGAAAAGCCGCTTATTTTACTGTAACTCCTCAAAGAGTCTTGCTTTGTCATAGAGTGGGTCAGTTTACTATAGTTAATATAAAGAGCCCATAATAGCCAGTACCACTGTACAGATGCTGGAGGTGGTACTATGTGTGGGTATGGCAAGTAATGTTTAGATTTCAGTGGATGAATTGTGGTAGTGTTTACGTTTTTATCACTTGCTACTGCTTGCCATCACACAACATGAAGATGGTATTTATATTTGCCATTAGTCTGGTGGTATCCAAACTACTGTCGCATCTTAGAGGGCCTACAGATAGAGGAGAGTGAAGTTTGTTTACGTATTGCGGCACTCTTGCCGCTCCTATATAGTTGTAAGTGAGGTCATAGACCAGATCCACTTGGGTCAGTGGATTAGGTTGTCTTCTCAGTGTACGGTACGTCTCGCGTCTAACGAGAGAAGAAAGAAAAAGAAAAAGTATTCTTAAATTATTTTTATTAGTTATTGTATTCCCTTCATTCATTTATTCAGTCTTCCTCGACGACGTTCTGAGAGGTGGTTGAGGACCACTTCTTTGTGTATTCAGCAGTGGCCTCTTGATATGCTGTAAAGAAGAGGAAGAAGTAATGTAGTATGTAATGTAATGTGTAGTAATTTTCGCAAGCTAGGGGAATGACTAATGCAAAGACTTTTTTTGAAAAAATTTCGCGCCAGTGCCACTGTCGTGCAGTGCAGCTTGTCATAATAATTTAAGTTTGACACAGCGTTCTGCATCTGTACTGACGGATCTCATAGATTTTGTATTTTCACGCATTAAATATAATACAAGGGTAGCCAGAGATCTAGACAATTTAGTTCTTACAACCCACGTTTCACCGTAGCTTATTTTGGGACAACGTGACAGGAGTTTGGGACTACGTGTTGAAACTTATTTTTTGATGTCTTAATAATTACATAATATAAATTCTATTCTTATAAATAATAATAATATACTCAGATAATTATTATCATACTTAAGAATTAATTGAAGTACCTGGAATATGTAATATTCTCATGACTGACTCTCAAGACATCCCAAATTTGATTGTATATTTATATTTCAAAACTACTCGCCTTTTGGTGTTGGTGCAAGAATATAGGCAAAATAAAAGGGCAGCCCTTTTTTCCCTTGGGTATCGTAACTTGCGTTTAGAAACTGGCATTGTGTTCTTCACTTACCATAAATGGTTGAGGTGGGTATTGGTTTCCACATGCTAGTGAACAGGCTTCCACATCCCGGGTATGCAATTTTTGATATTTCTTTATAAATTATGCTTTGATTATCTTTGGGACAAGTCTTTGCTACCTCCAAAAAGATGTAGCTGTAAAATATGATAAAAATTAAAAAGTAGATCAGGGGAACCTCATTAAGAAACGGCAATCGATTTAAAAACTATGATTCAAACATGTTATGTTTCCATGTAGAAAAATAAGGATTTGTTTTTTGATTTTCTAAGAAAATATCAGACTTAACTTGCATCAGCTGACGTGTAATGGTCAGCAGCGTTGGACAAGTAAGGTTAAGGTAAAGTCGGGCAAGTACAACGGTACAAGATATTTCCTTACGCCAAACAATTAATACGGGCGGGTTTTTCTGACGTTCCGTGGTGACGCTTCTATTAAAAAGTGTATATAGGATTAAAGAAATAAATACTTTCACGCAATTCTCAATACAGGTGTAGACAGAGGTCTAGTCTAGACATTTAAGTCCCTTCGACCCACCTTCCACCGAAGATACTTTCGGGAAAACGTGACTGGAGGTGAGCCCGTCGCCGTCTTTATGTCCAAGCCAACGATATAATTCGTACATAAGTTTTTAGAAAAACCCATCGCTACGGCCACTTGAAGATCGAACTCGGGTCTCTTGACTTGAAATTCCGACCACCCAACCACTCGGCTATCGTGACTATACTCGTATATAGGATTACACACATATATAATAAAAGTACAAACGGAATAATTGCCATTAAGTCGTACTTGGCAAGCAGATTGGCAATCAAAGTACCTGATCAGACGCTGCTGCCCGACACGGGTCAGATTAATTTCGGTCTAGTATTTTCAAGAGGTTATTCCGTCATCTGTCGGTTGCTATTGAGATATTCAGGTTGTGCTCTTTTTCGAAGAGAGAGAAAATATAAAATACAGCAAAATGTTTAGTACCGTTTCTGTACGGCATATTGGTTCAATGAATAGGTGGAGTGAACGGAAGTCCTCGGTTCAATAAATATTTTTCCTCAAACTTTTAGATTTAAAAGTTATTTAATATGAAATTACAATTTTCTATTCATTTGATAAAATTTGTGTCGCTTACTAGACGCTTAGAATAAAATGATAGGAAGCCTTTTTCAATAGATTCCTTTTCGTATTTTATATAGACAGCGGGGGCGACCGTATAGGTCGTTAGTAACCGTACCAATAGGATATTACGATTTATATCGTTGACTTGGACATAAAACGGCGACAGGCTCACCACCTGTCATGTTGTTCTTATTAACGTATTCAGTGAAAGGAGGGTTGAAATAATTTAACCGTCTGGACCTCTGTCTACCGAAGCATTGGGAATAGCGTAGAGATGTTTATTTACTTATGTATTTCTTATTAAAAGGATTTTTTAGTATTTGGGATTGGGAGAGTTGTAGAGGCTGCTCTTTACCACAGGATATTGAGGGAATTGTGAGAATTTTGATAAAATACTCGGAATAAGTCGCAGGAAGAATCTAATGCTTAATTCTGGTTTCTCAGGTTTGATAGAAGCGAAAGAGGTATCTAAGGATTATGACACTTAGCGATATCTTCCCTCTGGCTATTTTTCCTCGTGCACCATGTATAGTTATATATGATGATCTATAGCTGGTGAAAAAATAATAATAGGTTAATAATTATTATTGTTTGTTTTGTTGCTTGAGTTAATGTACCCTACACTTTCCCCCATTTTTATAACCAAAACTGTTAGACCGGCTCTAAAAGGGAGATTTACCGGGAATTACATAGGAATGCAGTATAATTTCAGGCAATAAGGCTTCCAAGCCTAGAAGTATATTCCGCTTAGTGGTAAGTAACTACACTTACCACTAAGCGGAATAACTGGTAAAAGAATTTAAAGGTTGATAACTCCCTTTCGTCTAGTTTTTTGTGTTTGTACCAAACTCATACCTATTTCTGCTGCCAAATAGCATAGTAATCTGCAGTGTTGTTGTATGAAGGGTGAAGAGAGCCAGGGTAATCGCGAGCAATGAGGAATTCTAAATTTCTTTTGAAATTGTTTACAGGTGTAAAAAATTTGCCTGCCTTCAAAAAGAATCCAAAAATGCAAAGAATAACTTTCTTAGCGAACTATTTATAACATAAACATAAATTATATAAACTAATAGTAATAATAACCTCATAAAGACACGATAGCCGAGTGGCTGGGTGATCGAAATTCGAGTCGAAAGACCCGAGTTAGATCCCCAAAAACCTATGTACGATATATTATATCGTTGGCTTGGACATAAAAGACGGCGACGGGCTCACTAACTGTCACGTTGTCCCGAAAATATTTCGGTGGAAGGTGGGTCGAAGGTACTTAATTGTCCTATTGCGTATTGAGAATTGCGTGAAGATATTTATTTATTTATTATTATAATATAATCTAATTAGCACTACCTACTGATGTGATTGTGCTATGTGTTGAAAAATTTGGTTTGTTGAAATAATTATATGCTTTGATCCGCGCGTTGCGCCTTCGGGCGTGCAGTGCGAGACGGAGCGCGACCTCAACCTCATCCCGCTCACTCTGATGAAATACCTCTGACAGGTCGGGAACTAGACGGTACCTACACTGATTACTTAGACGTGAATTTAGTTTTTCTTAATTATTTAATTAATAATATCTCACGAAGGTTTTAATAATTTGATATTCAGTTAAGACGTTACATTAGCACCAACTTCAATTACATTCATTTAAAATACTACCCAAATTGAAAATTTCCTTCTCTTTTTTTAAATCGGCTTAAAAAACATGTATTAGCTGCACGTTTATCAATACTTCTAACTTCATTTGTTTCACAAAAAAGCGGTAATGCTGCCTCGTTATAGGGCCGAGGGTCCACATTATTCAGAAGATTTACATTATGCCATGGATCCGGTACGTGCTTTAAATAAAATTCTTTGTTTTCTGTATTCGAAATTAAGTAATAGGAAACCGTAAAATGAAGAAAACAAACTATTTTTATTTCATAATATTTTAAGTTGGAAATCATTTTTACATTTTTCTTTGTCTTATACGTTTGAATATTTTTCTTAGTATTACAATCTACAAGTCATTCCCAAAACCGGTGTAGGCTGTAATTGTGTAGAGGTCTACACAATTAAGTCCTTCCATCGAAAACATTTTTTTGCAACAACATGACAGGTAGTGAGGCCGTAGTCGTCAATATATACATAAGTTTTGGAAAAAAAAACAATTGGTATAAGCATCCCACCAGGGGATCAAACTCGGTTTTCTTGACACCAATTCTGATCACCTAACCCCTTGGCTATCGTGACTATTTATATAACATATTTAAATTAGTCTTAGTACATATTTTTAATAAACCGATCACGATAAATTTTAGATCGGGGCTAAATATTTAGTATTTTTTGGACAAAGATCTATCTACCATAGTTTTCTGTCAAGTTAGACGATTCGATAGCCTAATTGGTAATGATTCTGTCTTTGAAGCTACGGGTGACGGATTTAATCACGATAGGCACATGTGTTTGTTTATATTTATGTCAAAATAGTGTATCATTGGCTTGGACACAGACACGAATAAATTCCGGTGAAAACTGGGTCGAAATGGCTAAATTGTTTAGACTTCTAACTATCTCACTATAAGGAATTGCGTTAAGGGAAAAAATAAGTCGCAATGGGAAACATTCACCGACTTCCAAATATAATTTTACGATGATCGATGAATCTTCATGTCCTAACATTGTGCATTTAGGCAAACCTTTCCGGAGGGCTATTGTGCAATAAGCTAGGTTTAGCAATTAATTTGTGACTGGCTGTATTTTATTCTTAGAGGGAAGGCTTATGTCCTGCAGTGGTTACAGGCTGTTAAGTAAGTCACTTAATCCTGAAAATAACCCAAGTCAATACCACAAAGTTTAAACATGCTCAATGCATAAAATGTTTCGATACCCAACAAGATTGAGTACGCGAGAAATCGGTACGTTTAATATATACGTGACTCCATTACACGATCTTTCAAGGACTCGGAGTTGGAACATCAAAGGGAGTGCTTGTTTGAAAGGTATTTTTTCTCTTTGTTGATGTCAAGCTTTTTATTTCTCTTTAAGCGTCGTGTGTTGTGCGAAATACTTTCATCCTTATATGAACAAATTTTTAGCATGTATATTATATAATCTCATTTACGTTATATATATTACAGACCTATACAAACGTGTTTTCAGTTATGAAATATATATCAGAAACGGAATCCTTCACTGCGTGCCGTTTGAGGAAGCTTAAAGTTGTTCAGCGTGCTTTGAAAAGGACTATGCTCGGTGTTTCTTGTGATAGAATTCGTAACGAAGAAATCCGCAGCAGAAGCAGGGTAATTAACATAGCTATAAAGATAACGACGTTGTAGTGGCAATGGGCCAGCCAAATACCTTGTAGAATTGACAACCATTGGGGAAGAAAGGCTGTCGAAGCAATCTAGTTGGAGTGGTGACTTGCAAAATGTTACGGGAAGTCGATGGACCGTATAAGGTGGTTGAGTACCGTTCATTATGGAAAATTTTGGAGAAACCCATGTTATGTACTGGACTCTTAATAGGCTGTAAAGAAGAAGAAGAAGATATAAGCGCTGATGTTTGTCTACGCAACACCGGAGAAAGTTCAGACATTTTGCTCGCCCTTAAGGAAGAAATTAGGGAGGACATAGGTGGAGGAGTGAACATTGGTTGACACACATACATGATGAAATGCAAAAGTAGAAGATGTCTATACATTTTAAGTCACGGTGGTGGATGATCAGAGATGTCTGAGCTGTCATAGAAGCGTGAAATTTATATTCATATCACAATTATGTGAGGTATCCGTATTATCTTGCTCAAACTGTACACTACTATCGTAACTCTATATACATTATTTTTAAGTACTTTTAAAACACAAATTATTGGGAATTCACGTTAGCCGAGTGGTTGGGCAGTCGGAATTTCGAGACAAGAGACCCGAGTTCGAGCCCCAGGTGGCATGCTCGTACCAAGGGGTTTTTGGCTAAACAAAAACCCATTGGTACGGCAAAAACTTACGTACGAATTATATCGTTGGCTTGTGCATAGAGACTGTGACGGACTCACCACCAGTCACGTTGTACATAAAATATCTTCAGTGGATGGTGGGTTAAAGGGACTTAATTGTTTAGATTTGACCTCTGTCTACCCCTGTATTGGGAATGCGTGAAGATATTTACCTATTTATTTTAAATTATTAAATAAGCTTTTGAGTGTAACTTGTGAAGGGTTAAATGTAGAATATTTCCATTAGATTGAAAATTCTACTCAAAATCACATTTAAACAAATAATAAGAAAAAAGATTAAGCAAATCCGTTACTTAGATCTTTTTGACGGGCTTATAATAGAACATTTCTTATAATAGAAAATTGAAGAATTTTCAATTAAAATATCTTCACGCCATTCTCAAAAATGGAGTAGAGAGAAGTCTATACAATTAAGGCCTTTCAACCACCTTTCGAATACCTATTGAGACAACGTGACAGTTTGTGAGCCTGTCGCCATCTATGTCCAAGCAAACTGTACATAAATAGTTTGTAAGTCTTTTGAAAAAATACATTTATTCGAGACTGCCACCTGGTGTTCGACTCGGGTCTCGATTCGATTTCCGATCACCCAATTCGGCTATCATGACTTAATATGATAATGGATTTCATAAATTCTTTTTATACGTAGATTCTTTTTGATATTCAAAGTAATAAATACTGTGCAAAAATAAATATACATTATATAAATATACAATAAACCAACTTCAAAAAGAATGCAAAATGGCATATAAAAATGTAAAAATATATTGTGTACATTACATACAAGAGGGCCTTTTAATGTATACTCCAGGTCAAAGGCCTCTCCCATAAGGGAGGATTAGCCATAATTGGCACGATTTGGTATTGGCGATCGCAGTACCAGACACATTGTATTGTAGATGTTGCTGCCCGTCACCGGTCTTTTGTTGTCTGGTATTATTCAAGAAGTTTATCCTTGTTTTCCAATTCCAGTTGGTAGCCATTGATTTTCGAGGCTTTTACGGTGACCACATGGGAAAAAATCGAATGACACGGGCGGGATTCGAACCCGTGAACACTACCGCCGAGCTACCGTAACCTACACGCATCGGATGATACTTAAATCTCTTTCTTTAATTACGTCTTTTATCGCGTTGGCGACATCAGCCGGAAGATATTTCAAATTCCAGCACGATATCTTTAACCTTACAGCTAAGAAAAATTAATGCCGTTGATACAATTAATAGCCATCTACACATTTATTGTAAAATTCCTCCTCTGGCATACCGTGGCAACGTGCTTATCTCCGTAGCTTAAAAAATGCACAATGTAGGGTAGGGTAGTATTCTTACGAAATTAACTACATGGCATAAAAATATGCCCGTAAAATTTAAAACTTTTCTCTGTTCTGTAAGCAAGCCGTAGCCAAATTAGAAAAACACTGCGGTCGGACCTCGTCTCGCACTCACTCTGATGAAGCACCTCCTACAGGCCCTAAACTGTCGGAGGTGCTTCATCAGAAAAAAGTCAGTACCTACAACGATTGGTGGATAGCACAGCCAATTTTAATTGTTCAGAAGGCAAGGTTTATTTATTTATTTAAAAAGGACATCAGCAGCACACACTAATGTATGTTCCATGTATATTCACATACATTTAATAAAAAAACGGTTATTTCAATTTTATAAACAGACACTAATTTTATTTACATATAAAGATAGTGACGACAGTTTTCTACAAACATTCATGTGATCCTAAGACAAGTAGTTACAACATTTTCGTTATGGAATTGGAAACAACGAAACATCACAAACGTTCAGGCCCGATACTATGTTGAAAAGTGATTTTCTACGTTAACAGAAACGATTCCGAAACCTGAGAGCTGGCGAAACCTTGAAAACCGGTGTGTACGCCACTCGTCCCTGGAGGCGGTCAAACAGAGCATTACAGTTTAATTAAGTATTTACAGTTTAATTAATTAAGAGTCCAATCTAAAGCACACCGAATACTACTTATATTTAGATTATGCTTACAAAATAGTCACGATAACCGAGTGGTTGGGTGATCGGAATTCGAGTCGAGAGACCCGCGTCCGATCCCCAGGTACCAATGGGTTTTTCAAAAACTTGTGTACGAATTACATCATTGGCTTCGACATAAAGACGGCGACGGGCTCACCGCCCAAATTACCTTCGGTGGAAGGTGGGTCGAAGGGGCCTAATTGTCTAGACTAGAACTCTGTCTACCCCTGTATCGGGAATGGCCTGAAGATATTTATATAGATCATGCTTGAGAAATAACTTCAGTAACACCGAAAAAGATCGAATCTTAGGAAATTGACTTTTTAAATCCACACGTGACTCCATTACACTACGTGGAGGCGACCGTTTTAACATAGACTGAGTTTGCAAGTAAAGAACTCTTATTTACAATTTACAATTTGATATCGCGAATGCTTGATCCCTTTCGAGAGTTAAGGGTCGCGTGAAAGTCGCTTTTTCGCAAACAAAAGCGTTATTGTTTTTGGAAAATACCCTTTTTTTCTCTTTATTTGATTAAGGGGCTTTTGTCCTTTTCCGATATGCTAAAAATAAAAATAAATAAATAAATATCTTCACGCAATTCCCAATACAGGGGTAGACAGAGCACTACTCAAGACTATTAAGTCCCTTCGACCCATCTTCCACCGAAGATATTTTCGTGACAACGTGACAGATGGTGAGCCCGTTGCCGTCTCTATGTCTAAGCTAACGATAAAATTCGTAAATAAGTTTTTGAAAAAAAAAAACCATTGGTACAAGCCGGCCACCTGGGGATCGAACTTGGGTCTCTTGACTCGAAATCCCGACTACCCAACCACTCGGCTATCGTGACTCCGATGCTAGCCTTATGTTAAATAACTATTATAAAAAATTGTACAAATGCCACAAATGAGAGATCGGACATGAAAACTTTTCTTTCCGTAGGTATAGAGGAGTAGGAGAAAAGTTTAGAATATGGTAATGGCTACCGACAGAGAGCATAATTATATCGAAAATTCCAGAACTTCAGGATCTCTATCTACCCCAGGATGGAAAATTAAATCTAGTTATACCTACAAAATAAGCGGACTGGTTACGAGCAGCAGTCACTAAGTTGCGATCTATATGGCACTGTTACCATGCGATTATGACATACCCTTATGGTCTGTAAAATTATTAGCATCCACACCACATTTCTTGATTTTAATGATCTTTAATTATATTGCATTAATTATCTTACGCTGTAATTGTGCTTCTGAAACTGAATCAATGAAAGTCAATGAAGCATTTGTGAACGTCATGTCATTAATAATTCTCAGAATTATTATTAAACAAAATTACTTTATACTTAATGAATTCTTGTATTTACGCGAACACTGCAAACCTAAAATAAAACGATTTTCGGATTACATCGCGTTTTTTATTTAGTTTTTTAAAAACTAATTTTACTTCCGAAATTTCGCCAATTCACTATCCAAACATGGCGATTACAGCAAATCCTTCCTTACAGAAGAGGCCTATATCTTGCAATGGACTTTTACAGCCCTTATTTATGTATTAATGTAGGTATTTATGTACGTATGTACAAACTTTTTATACATTGGTAAATGGGAAAGTACTGCAACAAGTTAAAAAATATTTAATATTTACATTTAATAGATTATAGATTGGACACCTCCAGTCACATTGTTTCAAAAAAGTTTTGATGAAAAGTCGATCAAAAGGAGTAAATTGTTTAGACCTCTGTCTAACTCTGTAATGGGAAATTGCGTGAAGATAAAGAACCGAAGACATTCCAAGTTAATTTAGACGGGTTTCATGTCATTAAGAAAACTCCTTGAATTATTATTTATTTTATTATGATAAAAGTGACATCTATTGACACCAAGATAAATTACGCAGGTATTGCCTTGTATGTAAGTATGAGGTACGATGTAATTATATGTAAGTAATTGTATGTATAAGTCACGATAGCTGAGTGGTTGGGTGATCAGAATTCGAATCAAAACTCAGGTCGAGTTCGATCGCCAAGGCTCGTACCAATTGTTGTTTGTTTTTTCTTAATGTTGTTGTTTTTGTTTGTATTTTCCAAAAACTTATGTACGATTTATATTGTTGACTTTGACATAAAGACGGCACCGGGCTCACTACTTGACATGATATCCGAAAAAACTGTCTTCGGTCGAAAGGACTTAATTGTCTAGACCTCTGTCTACCTCTGTATTGAGAATGGCGTGAGCGTAAGTGAGTACAAGTTTATAGATTTATCACGTTTGATAAATGAAAATTGATTTGTTTGAGTTAAAAATATATACATTTGTGCTAAGGAGTTGAACGTAGATGCGAAATTGGAGTCAGGAAACTAATTTCAAGTTCCCTTGCAATTTGTAGAGTCGGCTTTGTTAGCATTGAATCAGACTTCGCCGGAAGTTCCGTTGCCGATGTATCACTTTTCCATTTAATATATTTCATCCGAAGAATTCCTTCTATATTAGCTTCTTACTATGCATTGTGTTTTACAATTGACGAGTGAAACGCGCTGATATCACATTAATGTTTTGATAAAATAAATAAATATCTTCACGCAATTCCCAATCCTGGGGTAGACAGATATCTAGTCTAGAAAAATAAGTCCCTTTGACGCACCTTCCACCGAAGATATTTTCGGGACAACATGACAGGTGGTGAGCCCGTTGCCATCTCTATGTCTAAGCCAACAATATAATTCGTACATAAGTTTTTGAAAAACTCATTGGTACGAGCCTGCCACCTGGGGATCAAACTCGGGTCTCTCGACTCGAAATTCCGACCACCAAACCACTCGGATATCGTGATTAATGTTTTGATCATCTAATCTATTATATAGTATATATATAATGTTAGTATGCCACGAAAGTCGAGTGGTTGAGTGATCGAAATTCGAGTAAAGTGACTTTTAAGACAGTCGGTTCTACAGACTTAGAGATTTGTATTTCGCTTATTAACATATAGAAGAATACCTAAGCATAGTAAGTTAGATTAGTTGTAAATGCGACTCAGTTGTTTATCGTATTGCTAAATTTATGTTGTCCTTGGACTTTTAGAGGTAGGGAGTACAGGAAACCATAAACTACATAAAGAAAATAAAAAGGAAAAACATCGAAGTGTTTTTACGTAGAAACAAAACACAGCTTTGGAACGTTACATAATATTTAGTAATGTTTGTGGAGAAGTAATTTATTATACATAATTATTTTTTAAGTCACGTCAGCCGAGTTGTTGGGTGGTCGGAATTTTGAGTCGAGAGACACGAGTTCGATCCCCAGGTGGCAGGCTCGTGTTTGGGTGACCAATGGGTTTTTCAAAACTTACGTACGAATTATATCGTTGGCTTGGACATAAAGACGACGACGGGCTCACCACCTGTCACGTTGTCCCGAAGGTATCTGCGGTGAAAGATGGGTCGAAGGGACTTAATTGTCTAGACCAGACCTCTGTCTACCCCTGTATTGGTAATTGCGTGAAGATATTTTTTTAATAAGAGTATGTGGAAGCTGGCAATCAGTTTACCACTACTAACGATATTATTTTGTAATTTAATTTTAATTTTTTTCTTATCATTAATCATTAAAAGAGGTCTAGGTGGGCTGAATGTAATATTCAAAGACCCTGTGAACAAATTGTTAGAAAAGGAGAGGGTTGAGTACTCGGATCCTTCCGTGTACGAAGCAAATGATGAATTTGAAAAAGGATTGTTAGGTTTGTGATCCTTGGTGATCTTTTTTCCAACTCTACCCCGTCAGGGACTATTCGTGAACACATCTTTTATTATATTCCTTCCATTTATCACCAAAATTTGGTAAAAACTTTATATGTACAAACTAAATAATAGTGTAAAATCGGGTCATCAGTATTTTTATATAATATAATAAAATACCGTGGGTAGTTACCTGCATGTGAAGATAAAGGATGCGTGTTCGAATTCCGCTAGAGGCGAACATGTGAATATTTGTACTGAAGTCATGGCAGTTCATAAGATGAATACTTAATCATTTGAATATTGTACTTACCTATCTGTACAACATATGCACTTATATAGTATACACTTATATATAAGTTATATATAGAATACACTTATATATAGTATACACTTATATATAAGTGTATACTATATAAGTGCATATGTTGTACAGATAGGTTAGAAACGGACACAGTGACAGGCTTGCTACCTGTTACGCTTTGGTGAAAGGGCGGTTGATAGAACTTTAGTGTCTAGATTTCAGTCTACCCCAGTGCAAGGAAAATGCTAGAAGATAAAAAAATGTATACACAAATAGGGTTATATCGTTTAAATATGTTTTTGAGTTGATCACCCCCATGCAATTCCTAATTATTCTATGTTTAAATTTGTATTTCCTTTGATCAAAAAAATTACAACAAAGGATACCTACAAACATTATTTCGGCTGTTTCTTCTATAGATGAAATTCATTAGACATTAGTAGATTGAAATAATGACAATTGATGTATATTGCATATATTACCTTATGACGGTAAACAAATTATTTCATGGGAAAAAATGTGAGAATTGTACAATATAGCGTATTCCTTGAAGAATTTCAAAAAGCATCCGTGTGCTTGAATTTGTTGAACAGAAAACTCTAGAAAGAATGTTTTTATTTGTTGTGTCTTGGAGACTATCTGGTATGTACCGTTGAAACTGTCGTATATTTTAAAACGCAGCAATTCTTTTAAAAGTTTTAGCCTAAACTTTAAAGTATTTGAATCTATTCAGTTTACTTGAGAGCATTTTAAATATAAGAGGACTCGATGGTTAGTAGTGCTTTCAAAACTCAGGGCTTCGGAGTCGAATCCCGCTGGGAGCAAACATTTGTTAGATGAATATAAACGTTTTTACTTCATTCATGCTTGTCAATACACATATTGACAACCATGAATGAAGTAAAAACGTTTATATTTATCTAATAAAATAACCGAGATGGCCTCGATGTGATCTCGAGATAACATCTCCAAAAAAAAAATGAATATTTATTATACACTACAAATAAAAATATGAAAAAAATAACAAACGAAATAGGAATAGTGGGTAGCAGGTACAATTTGATGGCCTTATCGCTGTAAACTTATCTTAGTTACCAAGTTAACAGTACAATATAAACCAATATATATTTATATAGATAAATATCTAAAATATGAGGGGATTATATATATCTGTGTGATGTGAAAAGATCGAATGCAAAACTGGAATGCTTAATGGTCGATCGTATAAAATTGCCACGCTTGAAATTCCGTGCAAGTCATTACGAATCCGTCCAAAATCGCGTTAAGCTGGCACGTTTCCAGGTTTAACTTTTACGCTATTAGGACTAAGCTTTCGCGTACTACTCAATTTCTCAACTAAATTTTCAATCGTACAGTTTATAACTCTATTGGCAATTCGTTGAAACAATCTCATTAACACGACTTCCGTTATAAGGTTGCCATCTTTAAATGTAAAATTATATCATATGTTTGTTTGTGGCTCTAAAACTTGAACCACTCTATTGATTGATTCTAAATTTTATAAAACCGTTACATTTACTAAAGAGTTCTATTCATATTTTGTATCTAAAGTTCTCATGGGAATGGGAAGTATTTCTTAAAATATCAACATAATACACTCTTATTTCGATAAGTAAACATCATCAATTTGATTTGCTTCACGGTCTATAAGATTACCCAATGCTTCAAAGTCCACCTATTTACTACAAATAGAGCATAAAATTTATGCAATACAAATATTATACCGAAAATGTAAACTGTTATAAAGGCGGTAAACTTTCACAGGTGTGCAAAGACTCTCAAAAATAAATCTCTGCAAGAAGTCTGGCAATGTCTACCAAATTGCTCTATCGTCTCATCATCTTAGTATCAGAGATAACTAAAAATAGTACTATAAATCTACATCCACATATATTTACCAAGATAACATTTTGTATATTATCGAGGTAAATATACATACAAACATCCATGAATCGACTACAAACATTCAAATTCATCACACCTTCATTTGCCTTAGCAGGATTAGAGGCTGAAATCTTTGGGTACGAAGGCTGCTATCAACAAGGCTATCGGGTTGATTTAAGAAATTCCATATTGAATTATTTAACTATCTATCTTTTAAAACTATCGATACGACGACGACGTTTAAAACCTGTTACAGTAGCTGCAGAATCTCTCGAAGTACATCGATACTTTACTTTGTTCTAAATTGTTTGTTTCTCTTTTAGTTTCCGTCTCCGTAAATAGCAGATCTGTTTTAAAAGTTTCCTGTGAGCAAACTATTCTGCAATGCTTCAGAGAAAGTAAAATTAAAGTAGCAGCCTGTACTCGTAACTACTCCTTGTTCAATCTATATATTATAAGCTCCGCTGTGCAATCGTGCTGATTATGAAAAACGCATACGGGAGAAGCCTAAATACTGCAGTGGACATTTCCAGAACGTTATGTATGTATGTTACGTAAACATGATTTTGATTCATAACTACAAAGTAACTTAGTTATAATCGTAGGCAGTTGATTCATGCCTCCGGTCACTGCGTAATTTCCGGTGGCGCCCGACAGCTTACGATCTTCCGGCACTGTCCACTATATCGGTACAAGTTATAAGTGAATTCAAAAAAGTCTTTGAAATCGGTAAAGTAAAAATTAAGATAAGTTTTTACGTTTTCACCTTTTAAGGGCGGATATGGATAATTTGCGGATTTCATTGCGTCTTACTTAGCAGCACACGATAGAAATGTTCAAACTCCTGATGTTTTGGTCAGCTTCGGATTTTTCTGGTTGTGTTGTTGTCATAATTTTATTAAAATGTGCAGTGTAAATACGAGAAACGATTTGGCATCTTTGTAATTTGAAAAAGCAATACTAAAAAGAGATAAAAACAGGTTAAGCCGTATTGAAAGAGAGAGGCTTTCTAGAACAAAATATTTATCATTGCTAATATTTTGTGGGTCCTCAGACCTATTATGACAGGAATTCTGTAGATTTTGTTCAGCGTATGAACTCCACATGTTATTTTATATTGCAGAAGTTAGTATATATATAAACAATAGTGAGAAGTTATGTTTTCATTAAAATTAGTTAATACTAGTAGCGAACTGATATCGTATTTCCTCATAAAAATTTCTTTTTATTTAAAGATGGCAAACAAGCAAGTACTTGACGTGAGAGAAAAGGAATGTTATGGATTTATACGTGGCGAGCAGCTTAATCTAAGAACACTGAGGACTAGTGCTGAATGATTCACAAACCGTTATTATACTGACTCTGAAAAACTAAAGCGAGGAACAAAAAATAATTGTAAATGCTGTTATTAAAGTAAGATCTAATTGTAATTGTGCGTTGTTGGATGGAATCGAATTATTTTATGACTTGGACGAGGAGTCTACCATATGTTTTAGTTTTTTCGATTTCCCAATAAATGTTAAGGCAATAGTCTCTGCCTAGAGACTATTGCCGCTAAATAGAAAAATATCAACGGCTTGAAGTGTATACCTAGCTGGGCCATTAGCAGTTCTATCCATTCCTTCCTTAGAGTGTGAGGGCGCATATGTCATTTTCTTACTTTTAAATGGTTTGCCAGTGTTGTGGGCGTCGGCAGCCACTACCCCTCAGGTGTACTGTTCGATCGTTTTCACACGAATCCCTTTAAAAATATAAGATTTCTTCGAGTCATTACTACACACTTACTCATTTGTTTCGCTAAATAGCACCTATTGTATGACGGTATATAATGTATTCCATCTTCTTTTTTTTTTATTTTAAAAAGAATACTAGCAATGTCGAATAACATTACTAGTATTCCTTTTAACCACTCCAATTAAGCTGCAATGCATGTGTCAGGAGTTGTTTTACGTCAATAGTCGAATGGCGGGGCCCGACCCTGCGACGTCATGTTTCGCAGTCCGCACCCTAAACCATTAGGCTATTGCCGCTGTCTTCGTTCTGAGAATGCATCGGGATGATAAAGTATACAAGTAAGTATACAAATCACGATAGCCGGATGGTTGGATGAACGGAATTCTAGTCAAGAGATCCGAGTTCGTTCCCCAGGTGGCCGGCTCGTACCAATAGGTTTATTCAAAAACTTATGCACAACTTATATCGTTGGCTTGGACATAAAGACGGCGACGGGCTTACCACCTGTCACGTTGTCCAGAACAATGTTTTCGGTGGAAGGTGGGTCGAAGACTACACCTAGACAGACATAGAAGACACAAACAGAGTGTCTTCTATGTCTGTCCTCTGTCCACCCCTGTATTTGGATTTACGTGAAGATATATAATTTTATTATATGATAAAGTGTCAGTAACGATATTTGTTATTAAATTAAATGGAAAAAAAATTCTACTGACACGGGCGGGATTAAATTGAAATTTAAACATTTTTTCTCTTTAATTTTATAACAAAAACTTCAGCATAACTAACAATAACCATTTTTTTAAACATGCAATCTTCAAGTCTCGGATACGAGGGGCCTACGCATCGGTTTTTCACAGTGTCGTCAGCTTTATGGACCGAGGTTCGATTCTCGGATTGGTCAATGTAGAAAAACCATTTTATCTATAGTTTCTATATTTTCACCTTGGTTGTTTCAGATTCCATTGCACAAGAGCTTATGCTACTTTGGGATCAGAGCAATGTATGTGATGTTGTCCCAACATACTCGTATATACGAATGTATTCTCGACAGCCGCACTTTGCGTTTCACTTGCGCCACAGCTGCGTTGCCCATTCGTAGTGCACCGCTGTTCCCACAATTTGGCCCATTGAATTCAGTCTCTATTACAACGGCAGTGTTAAATTTGATTTGTTTGCTAATACATCATAAACTGTTTACCTAAAATTTTACTTCAAACTAAAATTTACAAAAATTTACTTAGACTGTGTTTTTTATTTCCATCCAAATTACTTTCATTTATTTAAAAATGAAAGATATTGACACAAAGAATTGTTATCAGGCACTCGATTTCAAATAACTGTCTCCGCACACAATTTATACCCAATCGCGATATACTTCCAAACAATTTATGTTACTTTATAGACCCAGAGTCTACTACGTTACTTGGCGGAAATTTATTATTATAAAGATGTTATTAAAAATTGCTACCAGGTTATTAACAATTAAGGCATATGCTACCTGGGTCGAGTGTAGTGGTGGCGTTGCATCCAATAGAATTAGTGTATGCATCTATGGGAGGGAGGGTGGTGCACTTATTCCCCAGGTAACATATGCCTTTTATTCCATTTCCCAATACAGGGGTAGATAGAGGTCTAGTCTAGACAATAAAGTCCCATCGACCCACCTTCCACCGAAGATATTTTCGGGACAACGGGACAGGTGGTGAGCCCGTCGCCATCTTTATGTCCAAGCCAACGATATTTAATTCGTATTATTTAATTCGTACATAAGTTTTTGAAAAACCCATTGGTACGAGTCTGCCAACTGGGGATCGTACTCGGGTCTCTCGACTCGTAGTTCCGACCACCCAACCACTCGGCTATCGTGACTTGACTTTTATTTTTTCATGCGGAATGATGCAATGTATTTGTTTAATAACATCTTTATATGATTAAATTAAAGAGAAAAAAGTTAAAATTTCAACTGACAATGGGCGAGATTCGAAACCGCGACCATGGCTGATCCATCGCGACGCTCTTACCTCCGAGCACCGTCACTTGCGAAAAGGGATACTAGATGGTGTATATTCCTACGCTGTAACGTTACGGCTTATTTGAATTTACACGTTTTAAGTAACTATATTTTTAGTATTCGTTTAATTATTTTAATAAATAGGGAAAAAATTATGCTATTATGTGTATCTCATAATTAATAAATTCATATATAAAATATTGGGAAAACATCGTTTACATTGCTCTGATCCCAAAGTATGTAACTAAAGAATTCTAGAACATATGTGATGTTCTTGAATTAGAAACAACGAAGGTGCCACAAATACCCAGATACGAGACAGTGCAGGAATAATCTATTTTTGCATTTAGCCGTCCGTGAATCGAACTCGGGATCCTAACCGGTGAGTATCCCTCTCGTTCAAGGAGGTCGACAAATGATTCTAAATCAAGTCTGTATTTACCTCACTATTGTATGTTGGAAGTATTTTGTTATTTTTTTTATGTATTTTTGGAAGATTTCGACGTGTATTGAAACATCTGTCGAATATTGTTAATAAATATTGTTAGTATCTCAGTGTACTGTGAACACAGCCATTTCATTGCGATGTTTATTTGAAACGAAGATTAATTTACTAATACTTCGCATGCAGTTGTTAGCGGAAATGTAGTTTCTATGTTAATTTGTACGGTGGAATATCAATGTTGATTAAACATATTTTGTTAGGCATTGTACAAGAATCTTCAGATTGTGGTTTTGTTAGTAGTTTTCTCGATTAAATTTTTATTTCGATTCGGTTTTGGTCTTACCCAGCAGTGGGCATTTACAGGTTACGTTTGTGTAGAAAACGGTGGAACATTCTAGCAAATTTATAAACTTTTACATATTTCAATACAGGGTAAGACAGAGGTCTAGACAATTAAGTCCCTACGATCCACGTTCCACCGAAGACATTTTTTTTTAACAATGTGACAGGCGGTGAGCCCGTCGATGTCTTTATGACGATGTCAAAGCCAGCGATATAATTCGTGCTTATATTTTTGAAAAAATGCATGGGGACGAGCATGCCACCTGGGGTTATCGAATCTCGATCAGCTAACCACTTGGTTAGCGTAACTTTATAAATAGTTACATGTTTTATTAAAATTGAAGGTCACCTAAGTATTAATTATGAAATCAAAATGTATGCGGAGTATCCCGTCAATAATTTCGCAATTACGCAATAACCTCAACACATGTTACTGCACCGTCTGTTTCCGCTAATTAACATTCGAGAACACCTGTTTAGATTGCAGTTCACAAATTTCCATACATGTTAAATAATTGTACAACATATCTTATAACATCAAACGAGGTAATAATACATAATAAAAATTTATGTTGTATAAATAAGTATGTATGTTGTTACCTTATATACTTTTTTGAGTATCTCGGAAACCAATTTTATTTATATAAATAGCCCTTTATCGGCAAAACTACAAACATTTCACCAATATTCTAAAGATTGTTATGCTAATATGTGATATATTTGCCGATAGCTACCTTATTTTTAAAAGGATAATTTATAAATGTTATTACAACAGGCAATAATATTTGTAAACATATTAGAAATAACATTAAAATTACTCTCTGCTATTGTCTCGAATATTGTTTTCATTTCTTTTTGAAACGGCCCTCTTCATTATTTACTGAATGGACATGATTATATATTTAATTTCTTTTTCTGACTGTTAACCTAAGAATACATTTCCAACGTTTATATGTATAATACTGAGTTTACCTTTATTTTAAACACAAATGTAAATTTATATATTCTTTTTTAGCATCTACATAAGTTGGCAATGTTCTGTATGTGTTAGTTGGTAAGCCAAATGAAATAATTAAATTAATATTAAATTAAAAATATTAAAAGTTTATTTACTTGAGTTAAAAAAATATCGAAATTTCTTTATAATTTATAAAGAAAAATCTAAAGCCGTTGGACGCTAAGCGAAGTCGCGTTCTTTCGAAACGAAATAAATTATTAATTAAAGAATTCTTATTTTTATTACAATTAACGAAACGTGGGAATTCAAAAATTTATTGTCGATAAACGGATGATTAATATGTATGGGCTTCAAATAGGCTTTGGTGAAAGGTGGGTTAAAGGCCTTAGTTGTCTAGACCTCTGTCTAGACTAGAACTGGGAAAATGAGTTAAGATAAAAAAAGAATTCATGGCTACAGCCCATAGGGATAGTGGCCATTAATTCTGGTCATTCTCTAAGTACCACAAACATCCATACGGGAGACACTGTAGAAAATATCGACACCAGTTCGACTGTTGCGAAGTTTCTTTCGCCTGTTTCTTCTCCCTTAGAGGAAATTCATTACGAAAGGATGGTAGGCTATCTTATTAATTATTAAAAATTTCATATTACTCGATGAGATACGACGAATAAATGATCTGATAACATAAAAACTGGAATGTACGCCACTTGTTCACGGAATTTTTATTAATTGCAATGTTAATTAAATATTGCGCGTTAATATTTTCAATTTACTTGAAAATCGCTGGTCAAAGTCGGGCCAGTCGTATTTAAATTTAATTAACGCATAATTCACTTAAAAAAAGGGGTTTTTAAGTGCTTTATAACCAGGACAAAGTCGGTCTGCTAGTAATCGAATGGTTCCACATTGTTAACTCTACGACATCTAGAAATCACTGAACGCAAACAATTTATAGCCTTGTTGTGACAATCTACAACTACAGTTCGTTGTTAACGACCGGTATCTATTGAATGGTTTGAATTGAATAAGGTAACAATGGAAGAAAACTGAGATATAAAATGATTTATTTTAATTGATGCTTTTCCACTGAACTTACTTATATAATGGCCTGTGAATATCCATTGCAGGACATAGACTTCTCCTTTAAGAAATAATCGTAATAACAAATACATACATAGATAGGCACAATATCACATAGTAAGTTAAAGCACTTGTGTTATAAAATCGGAAACAACAAAGGTGTCACAAGCACTCAGATCGGAGACAATGTAGAAAAAGTGCTTTTCTACTTCTAAGTTAACCTGACGAATCGAACCCGGGACCTCAGAGTTTGCGACGCTGTGCAAACTGGTGTGTATGCCACACGTCCATGGAGATCGTCATAATAGTTAAGTAGGAATTAATATATATGTTAGGCAAGCATATTTGTCCTTCGATCAATTTCACTGCGCCTTATTTGAGACAACGTGACAAGTGGACAACGAAATAATTCTTGCATAAAGTTAGAACAAACTTTTTAGTCGTACTAAAAAGTTCCTTCGGAAGCGTTAGAAGTTACGAAAGCCAAGTGGTCTGGTGAAAGGGAATTCAAGACAATAGACCTGCGATTCCTGCTGGTGGCATGCTCGTTCCAATCACTTTTCACAAAAAACTTGTATACGATTTTTATTCTTGGCTTGGACATAAATACAGTGACAGTCTAACTACTTGTCACGTTGTCCCAAAAATGTTTTTGGTAAAAGGACGAGAGTACTTTATTATTTATTTATTTATTCAACTTTATTGCACCTTATAAAAATATACAGGAGCAAAAGGCGAACATAATGCTAAAAGCATTGTGAACTTTTAAGAGTGGAAAAGCATCGAAGTTTATTGAACTTCTGTCTTTTCCAGTATAGAGAATAGCGTGAAGGTGTTCTTTTTCGACGAGGGGAGTAAACTCGAGTCTCTTAATTCTAGTAACGACCACTTAATCATTAGGCTTTCACGGCTTTTTTCATATTCGTCGTAAAATATATTAAGATAGAACTAAGAATATAAGGAGTTTAAAATTTTCAAACCAGGATATGAGGTTATTTAGCAAATTTGCATAAACTTTACTCTAACTTACAGCGTAACACACGTAACAGCTATACACAAAATGGCTTTTTGTAATTAAAAGTTTTGAATAGTCAGCTTTGAATATGAGTGCAACAAAATTTCCGAATTAAGTTGCAATGGAGTAGTGTAATGTAGTAAGTTAATTGTGTCACTGAAAATAATTAAACTTTTGTTAAACAACGTCCTTACCGTCTTTTACCTTACCTTAAGTAAAATACGCAATTTCATTGGTTTTAAAGCATATTTATGCTGAACTTTTATGTGATTAAATTAAAGAGAAATTTTATTTTTAAAATTTCAACTGATACGGGCGGGATCCGAACCCGCGACCTCCACCAATCCGTGGCAACGCTCTTACCTTCGAGCCACCGTGTCTTACACGCATCAGTTGAAATTTTAAATCTGTATTATCTTTTCTTTGCTTATGCATTGTTTTGGCATCCCGCCCGTGTCAGTTGAAATTTTAAAAACATTTTTTTGTCTTTAATTTAATCAAATAAAAGGTTCAGCATAAATATGCTTTAAAACCAATAAATATGCGTATTATTTCAGGGTACAAAGTATGATTACGGAAACGGACGGATCAGAACGGTGGTAGATTAAAAAATAACTATCGATAAACAAATGTAAATTTATATTTCGAAATACAAATTATTTGATTTAAGTCACGATAGCCGAGTGGTTGGTTGGTCGGAATTTCGAATTGAGAGACCCGAGTTTGATCTCCAGGTGGCAGGCTCGTACTAATCGGTTTTTTCAAAGACTTATGTATGAATTAAACTGTTGGCTTGGACATAAAGACGGCGACAGGCTCACCACCTGTCACGTTGGTCCAAAAATATCTTCGGTGAAAGGTGGGTCGAACGGACTTAATTATCTAGACTAGACCTCTGTCTAGCCCTGTATAGGGAATTGCATGATGATATTTTTTATATTTATTTCATTGATTTGAAATAATTTGATAAAGGACCACGGATAGTTCTAAAAGAAGTGGGTACATATAGCGTATTATAGCGGTTAACATCTAATTAACAAAAAAATTAATGTTTATAAAAAACTTTTTGTAATGTTGCGGTTATATATCAGCGGGTATATTAAAACAAAATATAATATAAAATGTCCAGTAGATGTTCACTGCTGGAATAGCCTTTTCTTAAATGTTTTTGTAAAGGTATAATAGAAAAATTTAGTGGTGACCGTGGCCACTCGCGTGTAATGGAATTGGCGATCTTTCTTTTTTAGCCTAGAACAAAGGACGTAATTTTTGATTGGTTGTTTGTTCTATTTTTTAATATTTGTTACTTATTAACTCCGACGTAATATGGTAAACCAATTTCATTTTTTTAAAGTTTGCTTCCATCGTCATCACGTCATTATCTGACGATTTATAAGCGTCTTTTGTGATGGAATTAAGTAGTTACTGTCTTTGAGTTATCATCAAATAATGCTGAGCTGATGACTGCCACTGCACTTCTTAACGGTTAGAATATAAAGGGAAATAATAAGGGGAAGCTTTAATGTAGCACAAGTGACACAGAAAGCGAAGAGTGGTAGGTTAGCATGGTTCGGGCATGTAATGAGGAATGATGAATGTATTATAGGTAAATGAATGTTAGAGATGAAAGTGTATGGACGAAAAGCTACGGGGAGACGAAAAAACAATTGATGGATTATGTGAAAGAAGACATGAGAAAGAAAGGAGTGAGTACTGAGATGATGGGAAATAAAAGAGAATGAAAGATGAACACATGTTGCCGGCCCCACATTGGGGCCGTGGGATAGGGGCAGGAAGAAAAAGGCTTCACATATGTATGGACATCTCTTACTCGTATTTACATTTTTAACACTAAAAATGGTAAAAAAATAATTAATTTAAAAAATAATATAATTAAAAAGCTAATAATATACTTAGCATATTTAAAATGTCAAATAATACAAATTTATTCATATTTGTCGCTGATTCCAGGCATATAAGTATGTAGTACTTATCGGAATTTCATTTACATGCAGACGACATCTCATTGTTAAACCAAATAGCATATTATCTATTCTATATCGACAGTATTTCGAATGGCCGTAAAATCAATTGATGCAAATAATTTAGAGCGTTATAGTAACGATTCAACGCGGATTTAAGCCCCGTAATGCAACTGGTTCAACTTAATGAATGGATTAAAACGAATGCATAATAATTTCAATTATTTTGTTATTCAGGAGTAGAATATAAGAAATGCTGAATCCAACGTTGAGATAGGAAGGGAAATTGGCACAAGTGTAAAATAATGATAATATTAGAGAAAACAAAAATTGGTATAAAAGACATATAAGGGACGTGACACTATGGGATTTGTCAGAAATGTTTTAAATGTACTCATTCTTAAAGATATTACGCATAAAATAAGTAAATAATAATATAAAATAAATTAATTGAAAAAACTCATTGGTACGAGCCCACTACCTGGGTATCGAGCTCAGGTATATTGACTTGAATTCCAATCACATAACCATTCAGCTATCGTGACTTTTCAATTCAGGCACTCGTTTAATTTTGAGAGCACTCGCAGAAACCTTTTATTTCAGCTTTGTCAACTTAAATTGGTTGAGTTGAAGGGAAGCTAAGTGTGAACATTCAACTAGAGTTCAATGCTAAAAAGAAAAGAAAAGAGCAGCATGGGTCCTCCAAGTATTAATTAATATACTCCAAGTAATAGGAGTGACATAAAGTAGAAATGGAATTAAAGAAATAAAACATAATCTGTTTTTGAAAATAACTTAACAGGTAGACAAAGAATTAAAAGAAGCTTGACAAAAACTACACACCTCACTCATGTTCTGAAAAAAAAAAAAAAAAAAAAAAAAAAAAAACTTCACCTTAGATAGCTGTCCCAGACACCAATATTAATAATGGCGTGAAGATTTTGACATTACCTGTGACATTTTTCTACTGATTTTTTTCGGACACACATTTTTTTAAACGTGTTAAAGAATTAACTCCTTCATCAAAGTGGCGAGTAGAACAGAATAAGAATGAAAAGATTCCAGAGTTCTTCCCGTGAAAGGTTTTATTAAGGTGTAATTTTTGAGGTTCATAAGAAATATAAACAAACTTAAATGTAATAAAATATAAAAAAGTTATTGAATAAAATCGTGACATACTACGTATTTTATTTAGTTATTAGTATATTGTTCACGCGGAAAACTAAGGTAGTGAAAAATGTTTCGATAAAATAATGTTAATCTAAATACATTGCAGGTCAGGTTTCAGAAATAATTTGCTTGTTACAAGGCTCCTGAGTGGAAACAATTTCAACGCCTCCGAACCTTTTGTTACCCAACATTCTCGAGTGCTTTTGAAATCCTTATCGAGCATCGAAAAATACTCTCCAGTTTCTTCATTGGCGGGGTAAATTGCAAAATGAAAATTTGTACTACATTTTAAAGGAAACAAATAGTTACAGACGTTAAATCTCTTAAAACAGATTCATGCCTCGTAATCTAATTTTTAAAGATTTTTTTTTAAAAACGAAATATGTAATCTTACTTACTATTTAATATTAAAGTTCGTGTAAATATGAATTTTTGGATAATTGTTCATTTTTGTTTCATCACACGTAAACTACTGAACGAATTTTAATGAAATTTAGCACACATGTAGCTCATATCAGGATATAAAGTGGGCATGTATAGACCGCTACAGTCTATTTACTTGTAATATACCCAACAGATGTGGCCAATGACGTCGGGGCAGTTGCATACTTTTTATATAATAAATACATACATAGGTAGGGATAACATTAGATACATTGCTCGCACAAATTAAGTAGCTTAGTAGCTAAGGCAACATAAACATTTAGACCTGAAAAAATCTAGAAACAGTGTTTTCGAATTTCACCCAACTGGCGATTGAACCAGGAACCTAAGAGCTAGCGTCACCATGAAAACCGGTTTGTATTCACTCGTCCACGGAGGTAGTTGAATCTATGTTCTATATATCTATATAATGATTACTTCTATATCATATTAACAAAATTAAAATATTACATTTTTTTGGTTGCACCTTCGATGTTACCGATTCCATAACACATCTGCTTTAGCTAATTACTTTGGAATCAGAACAATGTATATGGTGTTGTCTCTATCTATATTACATACATATATTTGTGATGTAGTATATAAATTTAGATGTATTATATAAATTTAGATGTATTATATAAATTTAGATGTATTATATAAATTTAGATGTATTATATAAATTTAGATGTATTATATAAATTTAGATGTATTATATAAATTTAGATGTATTATATAAATTTAGATGTATTATATAAATTTAGATGTATTATATAAATTTAGATGTATTATATAAATTTAGATGTATTATATAAATTTAGATGTATTATATAAATTTAGATGTATTATATAAATTTAGATGTATTATATAAATTTAGATGTATTATATAAATTTAGATGTATTATATAAATTTAGATGTATTATATAAATTTAGATGTATTATATAAATTTAGATGTATTATATAAATTTAGATGTATTATATAAATTTAGGTGTAATTTTGAGGTTCATAAGAAATATAAACAAACTTCAATGTAATAAAATATAAAAAGTTATTGAATAAAATCGTGACATACTACGTATTTTATTTAGTTATTAGTATATTGTTCACGCGGAAAACTAAGGTAGTGAAAAATGTTTCGATAAAATAATGTTAATCTAAATACATTGCAGGTCAGGTTTCAGAAATAATTTGCTTGTTACAAGGCTCCTGAGTGGAAACAATTTCAACGCCTCCGAACCTTTTGTTACCCAACATTCTCGAGTGCTTTTGAAATCCTTATCGAGCATCGAAAAATACTCTCCAGTTTCTTCATTGGCGGGGTAAATTGCAAAATGAAAATTTGTACTACATTTTAAAGGAAACAAATAGTTACAGACGTTAAATCTCTTAAAACAGATTCATGCCTCGTAATCTAATTTTTAAAGATTTTTTTTTAAAAACGAAATATGTAATCTTACTTACTATTTAATATTAAAGTTCGTGTAAATATGAATTTTTGGATAATTGTTCATTTTTGTTTCATCACACGTAAACTACTGAACGAATTTTAATGAAATTTAGCACACATGTAGCTCATATCAGGATATAAAGTGGGCATGTATAGACCGCTACAGTCTATTTACTTGTAATATACCCAACAGATGTGGCCAATGACGTCGGGGCAGTTGCATACTTTTTATATAATAAATACATACATAGGTAGGGATAACATTAGACACATTGCTCGCACAAATTAAGTAGCTTAGTAGCTAAGGCAACATAAACATTTAGACCTGAAAAAATCTAGAAACAGTGTTTCACCCAAATTCACCAATTCAGTCGAATTTCACCCAACTGGCGATTGAACCAGGAACCTAAGAGCTAGCGTCACCATGAAAACCGGTTTGTATTCACTCGTCCACGGAAGTAGTTGAATCTATGTTCTATATATCTATATAATGATTACTTCTATATCATATTAACAAAATTAAAATATTACATTTTTTTGGTTGCACCTTCGATGTTACCGATTCCATAACACATCTGCTTTAGCTAATTACTTTGGAATCAGAACAATGTATATGGTGTTGTCTCTATCTATATTACATACATATATTTGTGATGTAGTATATAAATTTAGATGTATTATATAAATTTAGATGTAATTTTTGGGCACAAATTGAAAAAAAAAATGCTTATTTAAGTTAAAAAGTTAACGTATTAAAAGGCCCCTAAACAATTTTATAAAATAAATAAATAAATATCTTCACGCAATTCCCAATACAGGGGTAGACAGAGGTCAAGTCTAGACAATTAAGTCCCTTTGACCCACCTTCCACCGAAGATATTTTCGGGACAACGTGACAGGTGGTGAGCCTGTCGCCGCCCTTATGTCCAAGCCAACGATGAAATTCGTACATAAGTTTTTGAAAAACTCATTGGTACTGCCACCTGGGGATCGAACTCGGGTCTCTCGACTCGAAATTCCGACCACCCAACAACTCGGCTATCGTGACTATTATATAAACAATTTTAAATACGTTTTTATGGGATTAGGGGTTAAAATTAGCTAATAGCCCAACTGATGGTAAGTGACTACTGCATCCCTTTACCAAGAGTAAAGAGATGCATAAACAGTTTCGGAAGAGGGTTTCTATGCGTTTTCACCTCTGAGAACTAAGTTAGAATATATATAGTCCATGATTTGACTAACTCTTTATTCTATGCGCAGGTTTTATATCAAAGATTTTTTTCAAAACTTTCGATATGTGTAATCAGGTTGGATACTAAGTCTGCAACAGGCTCGCCTAATGTCATAGTGGGAAGTTTATAGGGAAATAAACTTTGATGTAGTGTCATTGAACTACAACTGTCTAGTCATCTGAACACCCCAGTCGGATAATGAACCGTTCTTCTTCTTTACAGCCTATCAAAAGTCCACTGCTGAACAAAGGATTGAAAAAACAAAACTGTCTAATCATGTCACCACCCCGGTCGGATAATGAACCATTATTCTTCTTCTTTACAGCCTATCAACAGTCCACTGCTGAACAAAGGTCTCCTCCAGAGAACCTTGACGTAATGTTATTGTTTTTATTTTTTAATTTTTGTTCGATAATATAACTTACTTCGCAGACTGAATAAGTGCTCTGTATAGGCCTCTCCTTAAAGATGATGTTTAATAATCGCTGGGCTAGACAATAAGTGATCTCTGTACCAGATTCAGAAATTTCGTACTGTACACAGCGGGGTCTGCTTAGTTGCAGAATGGTGTTTATCAAGGTGGTTATCTCATTTCCATTACCATTTATAAGGCTTTTCCCATAGTCGCCTCTTACGGAAACCACGGGAAGTGACGAGGTGGTATTATTCTTACACCGATACCAGATGGACCAATTTCCCAAAGTCACCATAGCCGAGTGTTTGTGTGATCGGAGTTCTGAGTCATGTCATGAGCTCCGAGGTCGCAACTGAAGTGGTAGGTAGGCTCATACAATTTATATCGCTGTATTGGAAAAAGGAACAGGCTTACAACCTGTCACGTTGTTTAAAAAAATGTCTTCAGTAAAATTCAGTGAATTACGAGTCGAGAGACCCGAGTTCTATCCCCAGGTGGCAGGCTCGTACCAATGAGTTTTTCAAAAACTTATGTTCGAATCATATCGTTGGTTGGACATAAAGACGGCGACGGGCTCACCACCTATCACGTTGTCCCGAAAACATCTTCGGTGGAAGGTGGGTCGAAGGGACTTTATTGTCTAGACTAGACCTCTGTCTACCCCTGTATTGGGAATTGCGTGAAGATATTTTTTTTATTTATTTATTCTTCAGTGAAAGGAGGGTCAAAGAGACGTAATTGTCTGGATCTCTGTCACTACTCTGAAAAAAATATCGTCACTCTATTCTACACAGTAGAATAGAGTGACAATATTTTTTAACCTATATTTTTATAGCCTATAAAGTAACTAATGAAACATAAAAAAATTAAGTGGCACATTATGAAAGCTCGCTTTATTACCTGCGTAGGTGAGTGTGAAAATTCAGAACAGCTATTTCATATCCACCTCATGCCGCTGTTTAAAACATCACTCGAGGGTAATTTAACTTTTTATTTTTTGCAATTTTAAACGATACTACACAAGTCACATAAAGTCCGCGTAACAAAAAAAAGTTATGGTCGGAGATTATTTTATTATTTTCTTTTATTAAACTTCATGAATTCTAAGTATTGGAGTAGTCAGAGATCAGGCAATTCAGTCCTTTTGTTTCACATGTCACTGGAGCTTATTTGAGACAAGGGAGGCTGATGGTGAACTTGATGTGATCTTAATGTGTGTCAACGATTCAATATAATAATATAAAAAATATTCAATTGTGGTGGTAAAATTCATATTCATCGCCCAAATATTTGTTTCTAAAGAGATTCGAACCCGCAACCCTTACCTTCGAAGGCAGGTTCACTACCAACTAGTCTATCAGGTCATTATAATGAAAAAAGAGCTTGTTAAATGTGGTAGAAATTAATATTTTACCTAACAAACTTATGTTTTGAATAAGTTCTTCAGCATGCGATTAGAGAAGACCGATACATCATATTAAAAACTGATAACATTACGGTTTCTTAAGGTTTTAGCAATGTATCTAAAAACTTATGCGCAAATCTAGACACTACAATCTATAATACGGTAAGCTGTCCATAAATTCTAAATAGGACTCTGGAATTTTATTTACATTTTAAATAAAACAAAAACACAAATCGTTTTCATTAGATACCTATTCAAAATATTCTGTGTTCATCTGTGAATAAAATTACATGTTACGTAATTCTTTAAGTTTTTTTTTTAAATGGGAGACAATCGAGCAGGTGGTACACATGATGGTAAGTGATTACCGCCGCCCATGAACATCTGCAATACCGGAGGAATAGCGGATGCGTTGCCGGCCTGTGAGAAAGGTATAGGCTCTTTTCTTGAAGGTCCCTACGTCGTATCGGTCTGGAAAAGCCGCAGACGACAGCTCATTCCATAAAGTGCAAGTGCGTGGCAGAAAATTCCGTGAAAAACGCACTGTGGTGGAATGCCAAGCAACAAGGTGGTGTTGATGAATTTTTTGACTATGCCGTAAGGTAAGATGGTGAAATTCAGCGGCTGGGATTAATCCTAACAATTTCTCGGAGAACTCCCCTTAGTAGATCTTATAGAAAATGCAAAGGGATGCAACATTTCTTCGCAAAGCCAGGGGATCTAGGGATCGGATAGAGTATGTTTATCGACAATTCGAGCCGCTCTTTTTTGGATTCGGTCAAATGGAAGGAGCTGACACTGGGGTGCCCCCGCCCAGAGATGACAATAGTACTCCATGTGTGGCCAAATCTGCGCCTTATAAGCACGCAAAGAGAGAGGCCATTTTGGCCTTCCCTTCCAAATGACCGTTTCTCGATAGGTCGACGCCAAGGATACCAATGCTGGCTGAGGCAACTAGGGGAGTGCTCTCAAAACGAGGTGATACGACGAAGGGTTTCTTTTTAGCGGCAAACGCGCAAACTTGTGTCTTTTTAGCGTGGAACTGGACTTAATTTAGTCGGCCCCAGTCCGCGATTTTGTGTAACAAAATTTCGACTTCAGACACAAGTTTGTTCCGGAACTCGTAGACGTGTTCCCGAGAAATTTACAATTACAAAATTTCTTGGGAAGCTCATATGACGGAAGATCGAGAGAAGCGCTTTGTGCCATACCCGATCAAAGGCTTTCGCTTTGTCCAAACTTACTGCCAGGGCCTCACCCTTGCTCTCTACTGCCTCCGCCCATCGATAAGTGAGGTACTCAAGAAGATCACCAACCGAACGGCCCCGACGGAATCCGTACTGGCGGTCACTGATCAACTGGTGCTCCTCTAAGTACTTCAAGAGCTGGCAGTTTATAATGGACTCCATTATTTTGGAGAACAAGGAAGTGATGGCGATCGGTCGGTAGTTACCCGGATCTGAGAGGTCGCCTTTGTTAGTTCGCCTTGGCGAGGGACCAGAAAGCACGAGTTCCGGAAGGAAGACGAACTAGTTTCTCGCCAATTATGCCAATGTGCTCGCACTTTGCCGCAGTAATTACTCTTTTGAAGGTCCTGGCGGCAGAGTTGTACTCCTTCTTAATATCGCCTGTATATCGCGACCGCAATGGGCACATAATGGGCACTTTACTTCGAATCAGGCAATGGTTCTACCACAGTTAAAATCTCAATGTATCTCAACTTTTCCTACTTGTAAATTTGTTGATGAACCTTTAATAAATAAAATAAAATAAAACAAATCTTTCCCTCCATAAACACTACAAGGAGAAATTCTGAAAGCAGCCCTTTTACCATACAAAATTATGAGATCTCTCGTAAGATCTAGTATCTATGAACGTATTTGTCTAATGCTAATATATAATTCCGCTTCGATATAGAGAGACAACAATTAACAACTTAAACAGTCAGTCGCACACGTTTACAAACTCCAAACATACAAACACCTTAACCACTCATGTGGCACATAAGTAGACCTTATTTTAAATACCAACTTAATAAACATTTTTATTGATTTGCACTCTGCTATGTTCTTTGTTAGATTTTAAACTGTAGTACTAACGCAAAAGAAACAATTTTATACATAATATAAGGGGGTAGGGGACTGTAGCTCCTTAATACAGACTAATACATAGCCTAGCTAGGAGAACAGAACGTCACCCTCACTATTTTTAACCTTACTTTTGTTACTTAAAAGCTTAAATAAATCGAAAGTGAAGTAGTAATTTCGGAAAAAAGTGAAGATGGTTAAAACTAATAAAAAATAAGCAAACAATATATGTGATCAACAGAGACACAAAAGGCACTAAAGCATAGCGCAGTGTTTACCTTTACCAAAGAGCAAAACACAGATTTTCAGCTATCACCAGACGATTACAAACCTCTTTATTTTTACAACAAATATATACCGTAGTCGCATTGTTTAATAATCACAAGACATACGTTTATATAAAAAATAGATTAAAACCTGTTCCTATGAACCACCCAAACAAAACCTACCTTTATAAACAATGAGGAGCCCTAAGAGCTTTAATGGGAAGTTACCGTATGTAACTTCCTATTAATAAAATATTTTTCAGAATCTGATTATTATTTTGGACACTTTACAGCAAAGAAATTTTACATAATAAAGAACATAATAAAAAAGTAATACTATATAAAGTACTAATTCCGAGTATCGCAAGTTTATATATTACATATAAAACGTGGTTATATCTTCCTTCAACGTACGCCTTACATGTGCGGTTCCTATAATCTGGCACGCTTCGTTAAACCGAGATTAAGAAATAATGAGTCTCGTGTGCGGTTTAATGCGTTTGAACTCGGAGAAGTAAAATGCAGCCTTACAAAGCTAGTATACGATACTTTTAAAACTGAACTAAAATATTCAATTCTGAAGCGAGAGTCGAATGGAAAATTACAAAGAGTTGGTCGCATCTGTTTGTTAATCTTATATAAAAAAAACAAGTTTTGCGAAATTCTCACACAAGAATTTATTTTTGTGAAAGAAAAGAACGTAAAAACTATAGAAACAACTAAAAAATAAATATTGTATACATAAAAAATATCTTTATGCCACACACTTCACAATTAGGTCCTTTGGATCCCCTTTTCACCGAAGAAATTTTTGGGACAACGTGGTGGAGAGCTTGTCGCTGTCTTTATGTCCAAGGTTGCCTTGGACATCAAGACGGCGACAGATATAAATCAGATACAAATCGTACAAAAGTTTTGAAAAAAGTTTGGTCCAAAGGACTTCATTTTCTAGACCTGTGTCTACCCCAGTATTGGAAATGCCGTAACGTCTTTTTTACGTAAATATATTTTCACACAGATGAAACTTATCTAGAGAAATTTAGAATGTGCTTAATTTATATTAAACAAAACTCTAAACCATAACTTCGCTATAGTGTCAAAGCGTAACAAACATAATGGCGTCTTTCATAAAACTGATATAACGTAACACTGTAGTAAAACAAAGGGACATTTGTAAGGTTCTAACATTTAGAAACTTCGTACGTAATAATACGTAATAAAATTCTACCGACGTTTCGAGTTCACGACCATACTTTATTATGACGAGAGGGAGAGAGAGGAGATAATAATGTTAAGTAGCATTATTTAAGTTTTTACTCTTTTTTTAAATGGGACGTTCCATTTTCAAATATTATATTTTGAGAGATGTTCTTACTTTTTCCGTTACGGTTTTCAAGGGTGAACCCGGTATATATTTGGACAGGTCAATAATAAAAATCACTTTTGACGACTTCCGTGACACACCGGTTTTTAAGGTGTCTCCAGCTCTGAGGTCCCCGGGTTCGATCCCGGTCGGGTCAATGTACAAAAAACTTATTCTACATTTTTTCAAGTCTGTGTTTTGTGGTACCTATGTTGTTTCTGATTGCGTAACACAAGTGCTTCAGCTTTGAAACTCTGAAATTTGAGCACTAATTTAAAAAAAAAATTAATATCGAATATAATAAAGTAATCTGAGTGACTTCATAGAGTAAGTAACTCGTTTATGAGGCGGTATATATGCTTCTATATTAAAATGTACAAAGCCTGCCTTCCAAAAGGTTTAAGAATATAATATCTATGACTGTAACCACTGGGAATGAGATGATCGTTCTCAAGCTATTTCTAGAAAAAATCACATCATATTTTTGTATAATCTTAAAAAAAAGATTGGTAAAAAAAAGAGGATACCTACGGAGTTTCTTTCACTTGTTTCTTCTCCGCCGGAGGAACCTCACTACGAAACAGTGTTAGATTCAAAAATGAAATCTCGGACTGGGGCCGATTAAATTTAGTTCAGTTCAACCCTAAAAAGATACAAGTCTGCGCGTTTACCGCTAAAAAGAAACCCTTCGTCGTATCACCTCGTTTTGAGAGCACCTCCCTAGTTGCCTCAGCCAGCGTCGGAATCCTTGGCGTCGACATATCGAGCAACGTTCAGTTTCACGGTCATTAGGAAGGGAAGGTAAAATTGGCCTCTAAAAAGCTTAGCGTGCTTAGTAGAGCACGACAGTACTTCATGCCGGCCCACCGCTTGCAACTTTATAAGGTGCAAGTTCGGCCGCACATGGAGTACTGTTCTCATCTCTGGGCGGGGGCACCCCAGTGTCAGCTTCTTCCATTTGACCGTATCCAACGAAGAGCGGCTCGAATTGTCGACGACCATCCGATCGGCTAGATCCCCTGGTTTTGCGAAGAGATGTTGCATTTCTTCGCATTTTCTAGAAGATCTACTACGGGGAGTGCTCTGAGAAATTGTTGGGATTAATTCTCTGCCGAATTGAATTGCTGAATTTCAGCCCAGCTGAATTTGACCATAGTGAACCTTACCTTACGGCATAGTCAAAAATTTCATCACCACCTTGATGCTTGGCATTCCACCATAGTGCGTTTTTCGCGGTATTTTCTGCGACGCACTTGCACTTTATAGAATGTACTGCCGTCATCGGTTTTTCCGGACCGATATAAATATAAAAATAAATAAATATCTTCACGCATTTCCCAATAAAGGGGTAGACAGAGGTCTAGTCTAGACAATAAGGACCTTTCGACCCACCTTCCACCGAAGATATTTTCGTGACAACGTGACAGGTGGTGAGCCCGTCACCGCGTTTATGTCCAAGCCAACGATTAAATTGGTACGTATGTTTTTTGAAAAACCCATTGGTACGAGCCTGCCATCTGGGGATCGAACTCGGGTCTCTTGACTCGAAATTCCGACGACCCAACCACTCGGCTAAACCGATACGACCTTCAAGAAAACAGCCTATACCTTTCTAAAAGGCCCGCAACGCATCTGCTATTCCTCCGTTATGGGCGGCGGTAATCACTTACCATCACGCGTGCCGCCTGCTCGTTTGCCTCCATTTTCTATAAAAAAATTTAATAAAACAATAAAATGAATTTGTACTTTTTTTTCGATAAAATTCGAGTAAGCTTTATTTCAAGCTGCGAAATAAACTACCCTTTCCTTGCCTTTACATATTTGAGGTATGGATAAATTTCATACCTCAAATATGTAAAGGCAAGGAACAAAACAAGATATTAATTTCTTTTAAGAAGAAAAAAAAATCCTTACTAAAAGTTTAAGACAACAAATAATAGTTTAAGAAACCCAGAGAAGACGGTTCTCGGTAATGTTCCAAAAAGTAAGTGGCAAAACATTTTATTGATAACGTATAAAAAAAATGTTTTGCCATATGCAATACAATTCATAATGATGTACCTAAAGAAATTAAAACATTGCCATTCACTTAATTTAAAAAAATACACTTGCAAGATGGTTACTAGAAAAAAGTCACTGTTGATAAATTTAAAAACATCAACAATAAATATTAATTGTTAAACGATCGGTGCATGAATCAAATTTAAACAGTTTATTATTTGACATTTTAATATAATTGATAGAGTGACTTCGTATGAGATCAATTTAGATTAAAGTTTTTATACTGCTGGCATTATTTTGCATGATGTAACAGTAGCATGTAAAATATAATAACTAAGTAGGTTAGTAAAACATAATTATAACACGTAATATCTTCACACAGTGTATCCTACTTACGGCAAATAAAGAAATTGAATTTAAATAAATGATTTGATTTGTTTTTACACTGAGTATGAAGATATGGATGTGGATTTATAATTTTGAAGATCTCGTGATGATATTAAATTACAGAGAAAAATTCTACTACTTCATACCAGGTATAAGCGTAGCCACGGTACGACAAAGATTCGAATCACGCGCGTCTCAGTTAAAATACAAAAAATCTCCTTAATTTAATAACAAAAAGTTCAAACAACTTATATGCTTTAAAAATCAATAAAAATCTCGTAATGGGTGATATTTTGTTTATATAGATTTAGATAGAGTGTGGTTCGCACTAAAACAGTTTTTAATTTACACGTGGTGTTAGTTTAATGTGTTTTATTATTACGGGTATGCCTGGTGCTTTATGTTGACAGTATTGAAATAGTTTCTAAAATGAATAATATTAAGACTGATCTTAACTAATATTGTATTATATGCGAAACTTTATTAGTTACGCCATCACGCCTAAACTACTAAAACGATTTTAAAAATTCTATCACCGATTTAACCTATATTAGAAGCCAGTACCATTAATTGTATTCTTATAAATTAATTTTGAGATCCATAAGTAAATTACAAGAATAAAAAATTATCAAGGTATCAAAAATTCGCCTATTACAGTGATTATTTGACTAGCGCTGTAATTTTTTCTGTAGAAAATTTAGGTTAATATGTAAATCCACGAGTATAGCGATCCAAATGTACGAATTATATCGTTGGGTTGGACATAAAGGCGGCGACGGGTTCACCACCTGTCACGTTGTCCCGAAAAATATCTTCGGTGGAAAGAGGGTCAAAGGGACTTAATTGTCTAGAGTCTAGACCTCTGTCTACCCCTGTATTGGGAATTGGGTAAAGATATTTATTTATATATTTACATTTTTAATAATTTTATAAAAAATATAAATCATAAAAGCTTCGACACGTAGAATGAAAAAGATGAATAAAAGTTTTTAAAAAAAGATATCCTGAGATATGCATTCACACTATCCATTTGGCACCAGACTAATATTTGTTTATCGCAAACATGCAGGAGCATGTCTACTTAAAAATCAGCGCATGCATGATGTTAACGCCAGATACTTGAATAATGCAATGCACGTGTTTACGTTTCTATTCCACGGGGGTGAATATGCGTGCTAATGTATTGAAATAGCCTGCACAGTAAACAATTTTTCTCTCCGCGCTTCAGAATAAATTCTTATTGATTATAATATACGATTATACTATTTATGGCTTGGAATGAGTAATATTTGAGCTTTTTGAAGGAACGTCAAACTTACTTACATTTTCAGTTTTACATTTTTGAAAGACGCAGATTTCGTTGGCATATGCAACGTTGACATTCAGACGAGATGAGTAAAAAATTTGTCGTCAAAACTAAACAAATAATATAGATACATAGTTACGTGGATAAATATATAGATAGGAAAAATATCATCTATATTGCTTTGATCCCAATGTAAGTAGCAAAAAAGGTACCACAAACACTCTGAACCGGGATAATACAGAAATAGTGGTTTTATACAATGACCCGTTCGGGAATAGAACATAGAGCATAGCTACCGGCACCTTGAAGATGTGTATGTACTCCACCACGGAGGTTTTCAAGGGTTAATAATAATATTCCTTTATATTATAATACTTTGTGGTTGTATCTTTATCCATAAAACAAGTGGTTTAGATACGTACTTTGGGATCGGAGCAAGGTATGTGATTTTGTTTCTATTTATTTATGTATTATTTATCTTTTATTATACATAAAAATTAACAATGAAAAGCCCTGGGATTGAGTTGATTGCTCCCATGTTATTCCTAATAATATTATGTTCAATATTATACTTCTTTTGTAACAAACAGAAGCCAAAAAATACCTACAGAATTTCTTTTGACTGTTTCTTCTCCGAGAAATCTTAGTAGAAAATAGTTTTACTTATATCGCGAATAAATAAATAATTTATTCATTTGATTGATTTCTTATTGATTATTTACATTTAATGTACATGGTGAGGTGCTTACTGGATTTTCGGTCGCCTACTTTTTCTTTCACCCTTCAGGTTAATACACACACTCTACTTACTACTTACTATACACTCCTGTATATACGCTTGGCTAAAAATACTAATTGGTAAACTGATCAAGCTGATCAACCTATATACTCGTACTTTATTTTATATTGCATATATCCGTGTGGTTTTGGTTTAAGAATAGTGATAACTTCTACCCGTGGGTGTCGTAGAAGGCGACTGAGGGAACCTTGAAAATGCAATCGGCTAACTATACGTGGCGGGATAACCATCTCGAAAATACTAGACCAAAATTCAGCAGACCGGTGATGGACTGCAGCTTCTAGGATACAAGATGTCTGATGCTGCCATCGCCAATTCGCTTTTTTAATAGAAAAGGGAGGCAAACGAGCAGGTGGCTCAGGTGAGTGATTACCGCCGCCCATGAACACCCGCAATACCAGATGGTCCAGGTCTCCGGTTACCTGCACTCACCAGACGAAACGCAGAAATTTGTTAGACTTCTACTTCACGCCGGTATTCTGTGAGGTCGTGGTATTTCCCCGGTCGAGCCGGCCCATTCATGCAACAAAGGCATATGCGTGGCTCTACCACTGTGCCGTTTGCTGCCAAGCGAGGCGATTACGGCAGACCTTTCCGTACGGGAGAGGTCTACCTTCTGCAGCCTTTTTCTCTATAAAAGCTGTCATGATTACATGATTAAATTGCATTATGTCTTTTTTCGTTTCATTATTTTATTATAAATTTGCAAATACTAAAAAATTTACTATAAATGATTTTCATTTATGTAAAGGACGTCCGGTCATTATTATTTCAATTGTAAATTATTCAATCACACGTAATCGAAAGCGTCAGCCAAATAATTTTAAGTTTAATCAAATTGTAGCTGTGGAGTGGAAAATGAATTAGGGAATAAAACCATTTTAGTACTACGTATAATTGATTATTTATTCTGCTAATTGTTGTGCTTAGTCGTTAAGTCTAAATTCGTTTTATCATGGAGTGGACAGATGAAAATTGTAAGTTAACAACTAAGATATGCAGTATGAAAGCGAACGGAACTATTTGCACTCAAGCTGCACATGTGTGGCGCATGCGCACTGTGCGAGACTTGCGTGAGTTGTGCTAAAGGGCCTCGCCAACAGTTACAGTACAATTACAGCAACTGCAGACATGCAGCGCGTGCGCAGCGCGAGCAGCTCGCGAGCGGCGCATTCGCCAGATTTGGATACACCCTTATAGGTTGTATGCAGGTGGTTATCAGGCCAACAAATAAAAGACAGGAGAATTACAATGCAATATTTTTATTAATTGTTTGATAAGTTTTGTGTGATAAAGAATCGCAAAGTAAATATGGTGTTATTCCTGATTATATATAAAAAAGCATACGGAAGTTTAGCTAGTTTGACTTATTAAAATTGTATAAAAACTTTGTGTGGCTGTATTACGAACGAAGCCATGCGTTTCCCGTGTTTGCCACGAGTAATAAACCAAAGGGTAAGCCTTAAAATGTAATAGCCTCCCTATAGTTGGCGGCATAATTATCGCTAAATTTTGTGACCTCTGATGCGGTCTGCTAAATTTGCTGCTAAATTACCTGTTATATCTGCTAATTAAGCATATGTATAAATAAAAAATAATAAATATACATAAATACATACTCGTATATAGAAATGGCTCAAAGTGCCTACTGCGCTTTAAAAAAGTACTCAGCAATCGAAGACTTACGATCAATTTGCACATATGTCTCCTACATTGTTACATCTGGACTATACTTCTTTACAGATGTAAGGCGCGGACTATTAAAGAAAACCTCAAGAGACGTACAGTAGCTTTTGGGATATGGGCACAAATATGTATATTGGCCATTAGTTGTACTCAAAAGGTCTCGAACGTCGAAGTTTGCGATGCGTCAACCAGAAACGACAAATTTTGGAGACTATCAAGAAAAGAAAAGTTATAATATATAAGATATGAACTTTTGCTACTTACTATGATATGAAAGGTTGCCAGAAGGAGAGCTGTAGGTAAAAAAGGTCCTGCTTGTGCAACATCCGAGAATGGATCAGAATCACGAGCGCTGCCGAGCTCTTTCGCCTCGCAAAAATAAGAAGGAGTAAAAAATAAGAAGCTGACTGCCAACCTTCGCTTCTCGGAGAGGCATACAAAGAAGAAGAGATAACATCACATACATTACTCGGATCGCGATAAGTCGGTAATACGAAGTACCGAAGGCATCACAAACACCCGACCCAAGAAAAGGTAGATTAGATTAGACGGGCTGATCTCCGCAACTCCACGACCTCGCGCGTATTTTGCGTAGAAGAAAAGGTATAAAGAAAATGTATAAATAGTAAGGTATATTTACTTCTATTTAGAAGGCATAAAGAAAAGGTATAAATAGTGTTTTCTCCATTGACCCGTTCGGGAATCGAACCCGGGAACTCAAAACTGGCGACACCATGAATACCGGTGTGTACGTCATTCGTCTACGGAGGTCCTCGCAGTACCAGACACCTTGTATCTTGTACGGCGATCAATCTACTAGCAAAGCGTGACGGGAGGCCTATATCCTACTTTAGAATCTTACAGAGCATTATGATGATTATGACATTATGATAATAGATAACGTAGCTACAACAACAAACTTTTCCAAGATTTTACTATATTAAATTTTACACGACATAGAGTCGGCGACAAGCTCACCACATGTAACGTTGTACGAAAAATGTCTTCGGTGAAAGGCGGGTCGAAAGGAATCAATTGTTTAGACCTCTGTCTATCGGGTATAGTCGAATAATATGTAATAAATGGGAATAATGTGAAGATGTAATGTATTTTACTTATGTCGATAAATAAATTAATTGATTTGATATCTATCTAAATCTAATGCATCTATATAAATAAATTTTGCTGTTGGTTCTATATTAAAATATCGATTTGCTCGCCGACACTCACTTTACCCCAAAAATGAAGATCGAAAGAACTTTTGAGTGGTAAGTCAGAGAACGGATTGTTGAGACCTTTGCCTACCCTAATATTGGAAATTGTGGGAATATATAAAAAGATAAAGCTCGGTTAAAGTAATTACATGTAACAACTCGGAGATGGAATTGAGAGAGTAAAAAGTATTTAGCGAAAATAAACTTCGTACTACCGTCTCAATTGACGAGAAGAGATGAATCCCATTTTAAGCAATGAATTGCAAATTCTATTTGATCTTCGAATCCTTTGATTCTTCGGCAAATTTTCGTGAACTAAGTTTACGAACAATTTGAATCTGCTTTGCTGAGTCGAAAAAGTTGGAGCAATCCACTTCGATATTCTAGTGATACGGTTGTTTTAACAGCTTTCCGCGTAGGAACATACCATATATGTGTATATTATATATTACTTGTAACACATATTATTTAATGTTCAAATATAGGGACAACATCATAACAGCCTATTAACAGGTTTGAGACAAGAAATGTATTAAAGAAAAACTTTTTAAGAAGGGTTATTATAATATATTCTCTGAAGTGACGATAGCCGAGTGGTTAGGTGGTCGGAATTTCGAGTCAAGAGACCCGAGTTAAATCCCTAAGTGGCCCGTATCAATGGGTATTTCAAAAACTTATGTTCGAATAATATCGTTGGCTTGGACATAAAAATGGCGACGGGCTCACCACCTGTCACGTTGTCCCGAAAAAATCTTCGGTGGAAGTTGGGTCAAAGGGACCTAATTGTCTAGACTAGACCTCTGTCTACCCCTGTATTAGGGGAATTGCGTGAAGATATTTATTATTTATTATTATAATATATACTAGATAGCTTAGATGATTTTTTCTAGAAAATTAATTGGCGGGCTCGAACCTTCGATGTTATGTTTCGTAGTCCACAAAAAAAAAGAAAACCATGATACCACTTAAAATATATTTGACTCGGGTGACCAAGAATCTTTTGGTACTAATGAAAATATAACATTTATTTCGATGGACTTGATATGTAAAATACTATGGGTCACGTTGTCCCTAAAATATCTTCGACAGAAGGTGGGTCGAAGGGACTTAATTGTCTAGACTAGACCTCTGTAAAAGATATTTATTTATTTATCCCTGTAGTAGTTACCGAGATAGGAATGTTTAGCATAAATTTATACATTTTCATGATTAGATGGTGTAGAGTAATAAGAAAAAAAAATCTAATAAAACCAAGTTATATTTAACTAAATAAAAGGATTTAATAAAAATCGTAAATATATCCAAGACTTGGGTTTTAAATGTCCGCAATATTTTTCTGACGTTTGCGTTTAACAAGCGCAGTCTCTGTAATTAGGCTCGCCATGTTGAGCTGAGATTAAGACCTAACGAGGTATATGTACCGCAGAGAGCTGGCAAAATATTAAATGAAATTTTACAGCCAGTGCTTTATATTTGTTTGAAATTAAACTTTGTATATTTTACAGTTTGCAGGATACTTGTTATCATAGCTAATCTTAAAAAAACATCTAAGAAAGGTTAATTTATGCCCGTCTATATGACATTATGGTACTTTTGACGGATGATTAGATACCAAAAAAATATTTTAGAATGGGAACAATTAGTGCCCTTATACAAACATTCTTTGCTTTTGTTGCGTGTACATAAAATGAAAAAAAAATGTACGGATGCGGTCCCATCGACAGCAAAGAAATCAAATAATAAATATCTTTAGGAATATTCGAAGTCACGATAGCCGAGTGGTTGGGTTATCGGAACTTCGAGTCAAGAGACCCGAGTTCGATCCCCAGGTGGCAGGCTCATACCAATGGGTGTTTCAAAAACTTATGTATGAATTATATCATTGGTTTGACATAAAGACAGCGACGGCTCACCACCTGTCACGTTGTCCTGAAAAATCTTCGGTGGAAGGTGGGTCAAAGGGACTTAATTGTCTAGACTAGACCTCTGTCTACCCCTGTATTGGGAATGGCGTGAAGATATTTTTTTTAGGAATATTATCTGAAAGGTTAGCTTGAGAAAACAGATAGCTAAGTGTGACGATCCTTCATCACTTATCTCTTTCAAATTCATCATTTTCTTCATTCATGCACTTGCTTCTTCTTAAAGTCACGATAGCCGAGTGGTTAGGTGGTCGGAATTTCGAGTCAAGAGACCCGAGTTCGATCCCCAGGTGGCAGGCTCATACCAATGGGTGTTTCAAAAACTTATGTATGAATTTCATCGTTGGCTTGACATAAAGGCGGCGACGGGCTCACCACCTGTCACGTTGTCCCGAAAATATCTTCGGTGGAAGGTGGGTCAAAGGGACTTAATTGTCTAGACTTGACCTCTGTCTACCCCTGTATTGGGAATGGCGTGAAGATATTATTATTATTATTATAATATATTCTCTGAAGTGACGATAGCCGAGTTGTTGGGTGGTCGGAATTTCGAGTCAAGAGACCCGAGTTCGATCCCCAGGTGGCAGGCTCATACCAATGGGTGTTTCAAAAACTTATGTATGAATTTCATCGTTGGCTTGGACATAAAGACAGCGACGGCTCACCACTTGTCACGTTGTCCCGAAAATATCTTCGGTGGAAGGTGGGTCGAAAAGACTGTCAAGACCTCTGTCTACCCCTGTATTGGGAATGGCGTGAAGATATTATTATTATTATTATAATATATTCTCTGAAGTGACGATAGCCGAGTTGTTGGGTGGTCGGAATTTCGAGTCAAGAGACCCGAGTTCGATCCCCAGGTGGCAGTACCAATGAGTTTTTCAAAAACTTATGTATGAATTATATCATTGGTTTGACATAAAGACAGCGACGGCTCACCACTTGTCACGTTGTCCCGAAAATATCTTCGACAGAAGGTGGGTCGAAGGGACTTAATTGTCTAGACTTGACCTCTGTCTACCCCTGTATTGGGAATGGCGTGAAGATATTTATTTATTTATCCCTGTAGTAGTTACCGAGATAGGAATGTTTAGCATAAATTTATACATTTTCATGATTAGATGGTGTAGAGTAATAAGAAAAAAAAAATCTAATAAAACCAAGTTATATTTAACTAAATAAAAGGATTTAATAAAAATCGTAAATATATCCAAGACTTGGGTTTTAAATGTCCGCAATATTTTTCTGACGTTTGCGTTTAACAAGCGCAGTCTCTGTAATTAGGCTCGCCATGTTGAGCTGAGATTAAGACCTAACGAGGTATATGTACCGCAGAGAGCTGGCAAAATATTAAATGAAATTTTACAGCCAGTGCTTTATATTTGTTTGAAATTAAACTTTTGTATATTTTACAGTTTGCAGGATACTTGTTATCATAGCTAATCTTAAAAAAACATCTAAGAAAGGTTAATTTATGCCCGTCTATATGACATTATGGTACTTTTGACGGATGATTAGATACCAAAAAAATATTTTAGAATGGGAACAATTAGTGCCCTTATACAAACATTCTTTGCTTTTGTTGCGTGTACATAAAATGAAAAAAAAATGTACGGATGCGGTCCCATCGACAGCAAAGAAATCAAATAATAAATATCTTTAGGAATATTCGAAGTCACGATAGCCGAGTGGTTGGGTTATCGGAACTTCGAGTCAAGAGACCCGAGTTCGATCCCCAGGTGGCAGGCTCATACCAATGGGTGTTTCAAAAACTTATGTATGAATTATATCATTGGTTTGGACATAAAGACAGCGACGGGCTCACCACTTGTCACGTTGTCCCGAAATTTCTTCGGTGGAAGGTGGGTCGAAAAGACTGTCAAGACCTCTGTCTACCCCTGTATTGGGAATGGCGTGAAGATATTTTTTTTAGGAATATTATCTGAAAGGTTAGCTTGAGAAAACAGATAGCTAAGTGTGACGATCCTTCATCACTTATCTCTTTCAAATTCATCATTTTCTTCATTCATGCACTTGCTTCTTCTTAAAGTCACGATAGCCGAGTTGTTGGGTGGTCGGAATTTCGAGTCGAGAGACCCGAGTTCGATCCCCAGGTGGCAGTACCAATGAGTTTTTCAAAAAACTTATGTATGAATTTCATCGTTGGCTTGGACATAAAGGCGGCGACGGGCTCACCACCTGTCACGTTGTCCCGAAAATATCTTCGGTGGAAGGTGGGTCAAAGGGACTTAATTGTCTAGACTTGACCTCTGTCTACCCCTGTATTGGGAATTGCGTGAAGATATTATTATTATTATTATGCACTTGCTCACATGGTCTTTGGAAGTTAGTCTCGGCCTACCTCAACCCTTTTAATATTAACTTTCGCGCCATAAATTTTCTTCATCATTCGACCTTTACTCATTCAACGTGCCCAAAATATCGAAGCATAATCTTATCCATTTTAGTGACAAGGTCATGTTTCAGACCTGCAATATTGCGTTTTTCTTCCTAGCAGAACCATGTAATAAAAAGGTTTCGATGCCATGTAATAGAATTGGTACCAGAACTATTTTGCGTATCGCAAGGAGTGTACTTTTCACTACACCTTGCCTTTTGACTAATATACTAGTAGTCAGGGCACCGTTAACTATGTTTCCGGCAGCCACACGCCATCTAAATCACATCTTCCATTCCGGCTCAAAGCACTCCTGATTTATGCATATTTCACACTTCATTCTCTTCGAAATAACTATATTATATTGTATGTAATATCATAAGTTTGTACTTAAAACTATAAAATAACAGTATTCATTTTTAGATTTTAAAAGTAATTATAGTATATTTAGTTACTTACTTTATATATATATATATATATATATATATATATATATATATATATATATATATATATATATATATATATATATATATATATATATATATATATATATATATATATATATATATATATATATATATATATATATATATATTTATTGGTATACGTACGTATGTATATATGTATATATTTATGTGTGTAAATATATTCTTAAATATTTATAATTATGTATGTAGGTATTTTATAGTATATTATGCTGCTATTATATGTATTGCTTTTATGTATCGTGCAATATATTGTATTTTTTTATTCTTTGGGTTGCACCTGCCATCAACTTTTCACCATTACAAGGGTTGACTGGTAGAGATTGCCATCAGGCATTAAGTCCGCCCATTGTAGCTCTTACTTTAAGGTGTTTCAATAAAGGATAAATAAATAAATATAGTACAAGAAAATCTACAGTGTGGTTTCGGTGTAAGACCACCCCTCATTGTTCCCGTGGTTGTCGTAAGAAGCCACTTAGGTAGAACCTGTGAACATACTATTAGCTACCTACAGACTGTGGGATAAACATCTTGAAAAACTACTGATCGAAATTTAACAGACAGGTGACAGGCAGCAGCTTCTAATAACGATTATGGTCAGATGTTAGGTTGACCACCCCGAAACTTTCCCGACTAAAATTAAATGGTAAAGGGCAGCAGTGCCCAGTTGAAGAATCTGTTACTGCGTTCGCCAAACCGTTCGCCTAGCATGGTGATTTTAGCAAATCCTCCTTACGAGAGAGGCTCAGGCTTATCCTTGTGCCGGGCATTTTTTATAAGCCTGTTTTTATCTTATTAGAAATAATTAGATTTTAATACATTTAGCATTTAAAATTTATATAAAAGGATATATTTATTTTATTTATTTATTTATTTATACTTTATTGCTTACTCTTAACAATAAAGGCAACAAAGGGCGAACTTAATGCCTTTAGGCATTCTCTGCCAGTCAACCCAGATATAATGTATTTATGTAGCGCGATATCAAATACAAGTGTATCAACACTTGTCATCAATTTCATACCGTGAGTAGGTATATGCAGGTATGTTTAGCTAACAAAGGAACTTTTTGAGGCGTAATTTTTTTAAGAATGTTTTATTCTAACATTGAACTATTGAACTCTATTTAACTGGCTGTGTTTATTAGAAATAAACACAGCCAGTTAAATAGAGTTCATGATTCTATTCATCTCTTACGGAAACCATGATTATATGAATGTGTACTCTGATTAGTTTCATGAGCTCAATGTTTAACTCAGTCACAAACAACAAGTTCGCTGATATTTTATTAAAACTTTGCAAGAATTGTTTACGCAAGAGAGTATAAACAAAAATTTCGAAGTTCTTACTCCGTTCTTTGCTTAGTATTATATATCTCGAGAAAGTAAAGTATATACTTAAATCAGTGTTCAATTGACCGAATGCTAATTTTGTACTTATGTAAAATTACACAATGGTATATCGGACACTACATTAACAATATATCCGATTGATTTATAAATTAATTTTAACGCCATTATTTTTTGTTATTGTTGTTTAATTATCCATCTACTTACAAAGACACAAAGTTCTATACCATCTCCTTGGTCGTATACACCCGTTTTCTTGGTGTCGTCAGCTCTGGGGTCTCGGGTTCGATTCCCGGTCAGGTCAGTATAGAAAATACCTTTTATCTAGTCTATCTGTGGTATTTCTATAGTCTGTTTGTGGTACATTTGAAGTTTCTGATTCCAAAACACAAGTGCTTAAGCTACTTATTTTGGATCAAAGAAATGAGTGTAATGTTGCCCTTGTCTATGTATGTATTTATTTTATACAAAAACAATATAATTTTTGTTTTGTTATTTATTTACTAAAATAAAGTTGTGTAAAGTACCATCGCTACACAAATACGAAAAGGGTAGGATTCCGCAGTGGAATAAATCTAATTCGGGATTGGATTGCTAATATTTTTAACTTTCTTTAATAGCCACTCTGTGTCGTTATCGTAAAAATTTTACAGAAAAGCATTATTCGGGTCATCGTTTAGTGTGCAGACTGCGAAAAATACGTCGCAGGTTCGAATCCACGTAGGACTAACGTAAATGTTTCTAGGCAAGTGCTGGTTGCTTTGGGATCAGAACAATATATATGATATTGTCCCTGTCGACGTTAATATTTATTTATTATTTTTTCTATTCTATTGGAGATACATAGCAGGAACTAGAATGTATGTTGTCGAATGATAATTAAAAGGTATTAGTGTTACTGAAATGTTTACTTGTACCGGCGCCCACTAACGAGGCGTTTGCTGTTAATTGGTCCAATATTTGTTTAGGCACGTGTAAGTTGAATGTTGACTCATAACAGTTTATATTAAATTAATTACAACAATTTTTCAAAACAAAAAAAAAGTCACGATAGCCGAGTGGTTGGGTGGTCGGAATTTCGAGTCAATAGGCCCGAGTTCGATCCCCAGTTGGTAGACTCGTACCAATGGGTTTTTCAAAAACTTATGTACGAATATCGTTGGCTTGGACATAAAGACGGCGACGGGCTCACCACCTGTCACGGTGTCCCGAAAATATCTTCGGTGGAAGGTGGGTCGAAGGGACTTAATTGTCTAGACTCGACCTCGGTCTACCCCTGTATTGGGAATTGCGTGAAGATATTTTTTTTCTTTCCCTTATTTTAATGTAAAACAAAAATAGTTTCCTCCTTAAGTTTTCTCTTAAGCTAAGGTTATTTTTTTTATAGAATAAGGGGCAAACGAGCAGTTGGCTCACATGATGGTTAGTGATCACCGCCCATGAACACCTACAATACCAGAGGAATAGCAGATACGTCGTCGGCCTTTGAGAACAGGCTCCTTTCTTGAAGGTCCTTAAGTCGTATTGGTCTGGAAAAACAGCTATATCACAATACATTCTATAGAGTGGAAGTGCGTGGCAGAAAATTCCGTGTAAAACGCACTGTGGTGGAATTCTATGCATTAGAGTGGTATCGGGGAATTTTGGATTATGCCGTAGGGTTCGATGGTGAATTTCATCGGCTGGGATTAACCCGAACAATTCCTCGCAGTACATTTTGTATAAAAAGCAAAGAGATGCAACATGTCTTTGCAAAGCCAAGGAATCAAGCCGATAAGATACAAATAGTTTATTATATTGATAAATATTATGCTGAGTGGCTTTATAAGTACCTACTGTATGATTGTCATCTGGTGAAGAATATATCACCTCCTTTTAACCGTGAGTGTCGTAAAAGGGGGCTAAAGTACAATAGGCTTCCGTCAAATAGCGGGATAACCATCATTAGCGTTACAAAGTTACAAGGTGTATGATACTGTGATCGCGAATTCGCTTATCAAGCAATTTATTGGCGATTATGTCATATTTTTCCGTACGGAATAAGTCTATGTACTACAGTGGACTTTTTCAGGCCCATATATAGCCAGAAATAACAGATCGCCAAGTGTCGCGATCCTTAGATACCTCTTGCTACTTTCAGATTCTTCATCAATTACTAATACCTGTTATTAATATAGTACGTAATGTATAATTATAGTATCTATGTAATGAAGCTTTGCTCGACTTCGATGTTATAATTATGTATTGTAGTGCTCTTCTTTGTCCCAGATATTTGGTAATATTATTAAATTCATTGTTTTATTGTATTTAATGACGTCCTCTGTGTACGAGTGGCATACACACTGGTTTTCAAGATGTCACACTCTGAGGTCCCGGGTTCGATTCCCGGTCGGGTCAATGTAGCAAACATGTTGAGCAATGGATGTGAGGTTGCCCCTAAGTATGTATGTATTTATCTATTTATGTATAGAGTTCTAGACGATAAAGTCCTTTTGGCCCACCTTCCACCGAAGATATTTATTGGGACAATGTAACAGGTGGTGAGTCTGTCGCTGTTGTGCTGTCTAAGCGAACAATATAAAAAGTACTTAAATTTTTGAAAAAATTCATTTATACGAGCTTCCGGGATCGAACTCAGTTCACTTAATTCGAATTTCGATCACCAACCACTCGGCTATCGTGACAATGTAACATGTTTAAGCATAAGAAAAATCTTATGTTTAAACATATTAGTTATATTCCTATATATTTCCTGTCATCTGGGGATCGAACTCGGGGTCTCTTGACTCGAATCCCGATCACTAATTTATAACTTTTTATGTGACTTATTTATACGTGTGAAGAAACGAAAAAAAAACATTGCATTTAACAAAAATCCTTGTTAAATGCAATCATTGTATTTTCAACTAATAAATAAAGACAACTTATATGAAGCGGCGGAGGGCTAATTAATGCATGAAACATTTGTGCGCGTAGAGGCAATTCGCACCGCGACCGCAACGATATATCTGTCGCCGTTGGGTAATATTGTGTATTTTAATTGCTGGTTATATATGAATACTCATTTAAATCTTTAATTTATTATAATATAAAAAATTCAAACAACCGTCTGTCTGCGGTCGCAAAACACGATCGTTGCCTTGAAGTGCCGATGAGAAATATGTTTTTAAATGTTATACGTATCTTAACGCCTTTCCCAATACCGGGGTAGACAGGGGTTTAAGCGATTGAGTCTTTTCGACCCACCTTTCACCGAAGACATTTTTCGAATAATTTTATATAAAATCTTGTAGCAAATTTTAAGAGGCTTTTCGCGAACACGAAGTTTTAATTAGCATGGGAAAATTTGGTGACTTGGAGAAAAGAGCAAATGTGCTTTGAGAAGCTACTGATACTGGTGGAACTGATGTAGAAAGTACAAAATTCGAAGGAGTTGATTGGCGATAGAGCTTCGTTGTTGTGGCTCACAGAGGACACTAAAGATATAATTATATGAATAATGCAATTGCTGAGAGATCGAAGTTGAAACATGATAGTTCAAGTTGTGTCAGTTGTTTCAAGGGTCGTCAGGGACATGAGGTCCCGTCTAAGACATATATACAACACTCGCCAGTTATTTGCTTTATTGCTTTGAATTAAAAATATGTATGTGTGTATTTATTTAATCTACGAATTTAGGGTAAATGCAATATATTCGCAAATTGTAGATAATGCAATATGCAATATTTATTCATATTTAATTTTTGGAAAAAAGACGCAGTACGTCGTACATCACTTCTGTAACGTTTTGTATTTATTTGTTTATACAATTAGCGTAACCGGTATGCAGAGGTCGAAGAATATCATGTCTCAAATACATTAAAATTAAATAACAATCATTTATGGTTTGTTGATGATGCGGGAAGTCGATAGATGCAGATGGTTGATGTCCTTTCTTTGTGGAAATCTTTAGGGGTGGCCTATGTTCAGCACAGGACTTTTGGTGGGCTGTAAAGAATAATAAAGAAAGAAAGAAAGAAAGAAATGTTTATTCTAGAAAGTGACGCCATCAGAGAAAACATAAAAAAACACATAATTTACAAATAACACTTGGCTTTACAATACAAATTACAACATACTACATATTACAAACTAAACAATACCTATACTAGTATGTGTCAAGGCGTCATCTGGGAACTGGAGCACACTCAGCATAATGCCATGAAATTTTTTTTTCCATGGCGCTGATTTTCAGTGTGTCCAACTAGTAACTCGCCGAAATCAGTGCTATATGTATACTTATTATTTTTTAAACACAAAATTATGCTGACAAAATTATGCATTCAAATGCTCTTAGAAGGGCAATACGAACACTACTAAAGGGAAATTATTAAAATACTATAAAGGACTATATACTAAAAAAGGGAAATTGTTAAAATACTATATAGTGCTATATAACAAAGTGACCAGATAATTTTAAAATATATATATATATATATATATATATATATATATATATATATATATATATATATATATATATATATATATATATATATATATATATATATATATATATATATATATATATATATATATATATATATATATATATATATATATATATGTGATTATGAAAGAATTTAAAGAATATAACAAGACAAAGCAAAAGCAGGAGCAAAAACATTCAAGAGGATGATTTTAATGCTGCGTTGTTAAAAATCTATGACGATGAGGTACGTAATTGTGCAAAGCTTTATAAACTTTGATCAAAGTTAATCTGACTTTGCAGTAATTGTGTTCTGTATTTAATTTTAAATGTATGTACTGCTTTCAGATTTCGCAAAGGAGGCGGTATGTCGTTCCAGCACTTGGATGCGGCGTATTTGAAACTTCCTCGGAAAGCGTGAGAGCGGTGACGAGGCACGACGAGAGTATTCCCTCTAGTACACGTATTGTAAGTTTTCACATCACGTGACCATATGAGTTTGTCAGCAAGATAAGGAGGATATATTAATAAGAAGATGATGATTGAAAAACTAAGCGAATTTATTATGCGTCATTAATATTAAAATATATCAAGAATTAAAAATAATTTATTAACAAAAAATATGCAAAAGAAACATTAGTACATTGCATGTAGCCATCTAGCGAATACAGCTTGTCGACCATGAGAGAAATAAATAATACTTATATACCCAGAAAGTGTGTGTTGCATAAATGTTTTTGTATGTTTCATATTGCATAAGCTTTTTTACAAAGCGTATTCTGACTAGCCGTGCGCTTGTTTTGTATCTTGGCTCCAACAAATTAAAAGGTGCCCCAAAAAATTATAAGTTTAAAAGGTGTTAATTAACTACCTTTATACCTAACTAAATAACTACTTAATTACCTTTACATATACCTAAGAAATGTATGGTTGTTCGGAATGGAAGAACGAGAAAATGTTTACTCATGTGTTAAAACATTTTTGAGGCATATGGAAACTCTAACTTTATTATCCAACTATTACTTTCCTCTTGTACTAGAGAATCATGCAAAAGTAGCATAGCAGACGCTTCCGGCTTAAAATATGTATATTTTAACATCAAAGGAACTTCAAACAATATTACAGAGATGTAAGTTTTCTCTTCATATATATTTAAAGCTTAGTTTGAGTTGTGTTTCTTAATGGACCAACACTTACGTAAGTTCTATTCAGCTTTTACTCAGCTTTTAGATATTCTAATGTACTTAATTTACCGGACGTACTAGAGACGAGATAGTTTAAGGTCGATCTTCAGGCTGGTGCTAATGGATTTTTTTAAAACTACTGTACTTTTTATTTATCGTTGGATTGGACATAAAGACGGCGACGGGCTCGCCATCTGTCACATTGTGCAAAAAATGCCGGTGGAAGGATGGTCGAAAGGACTTAATTGTCTAGACAACTAATCTAGACCTTTGTGTACAGGGAAATAATGAGTAGTGGGAATGGTAAAAAGATATTTTTTGTTTATAATATTGGAATTTATTCTTAGCTTACTTAAGTTTAAATATAAGCCAGGAGTATAAAAGGGAGTGGAATCCGACTTAGAACAGAGTACTATCGGTTGGATAGTAAAACTTATGTTTCCATAACGATGTATTTTTATAAATATGTATCATGCATGATTTCAGTAAAATAAAAATGCGTTCATTTAGGTACACTCATTTATTGATACATTAATTTTATAACCGTTTCGTAAGATACGTCGTAGGCTGCAGGACGAAGGTATCTCACAAATTAGTGTAACATTAGTGTGAATGGTGGAGATTAAAAATAATTGATTACGCTGGAAGTTTTTATTTTTCGTTTAAAAATAAAATATAGGTACTGCAATTTTTTTTTTATTTTTACGTAATTTCCCATACTGGGATAGGCAGAGATCTAGACAATAAAGTCCTTTCGACCCACTTTTCACCGAAGCTTATTATAGTGACAACGACACAACTGTCCCCGTCTTAGTGACCAAGCTGACGCTGTAATTCTTCTTCTTCTTCTTCTTTTTTACTTGCCACGATCCCGAGCCACCTGCATCCATCGACTTACCGAAATGTTGTGCAGGTCGTCTCCAACTTGTCCTACACTGCGCTTGCCAGAACGAGGCTGCCACTCGAGAACTTTTCTTTCCCAACGGTTGTCCGTTCAGCGAGCTATGTGGCCGGCCCATTGCCACTGACATTGACAGAATCCGCGATGCTATAATATTAAAACATAAATATGTATTTACACATTTTATATGTACATGTAAATATCCATGACTTGAGTACAAGTATTCAAATTCAGCACACTCGTTGGCCCCTAGCACAAATCGAATCCGCAATAAAGGTACCTACGAAGGTCAGGTAGCTTCCAAATTGGTTCTGGAGTCGTCAATAGACTCTGGGGTCGTCAATAGTAAGATGTTGAAATAAGTTAGTTTATCGCCTGTATTAATTAGTTAACTACAAATCGACAAATCAAATGTATATATTGCAGCACATAGGCTCGATCATTGAACCTGATTCACTCCCGAATAAAGTAAGCAAATAAAGTATACACTAGGCGTAATGTTTAGCAAATAAAGTATACACTAGGCATAATTCGCATTAAATATTCATTAATTATCCATCAACAATCATTTAGTTTAGTTTTCATCCTCTCGATAGTCGAGTGTTTGGGTGGTCGGAATTTCGAGTCAAGAGTCCGGAGTTCGAACTCCAGGTGGCTGGCTCGTATCAATGGGTTTTTTTTTCAGAAACTTATGTACGAATTACATTGTTGTATTGGACATAAAGATGGCGGCGGGGTCACCACCTGTCACGTTGTCCCGAAATTATTTTCGGTGAAAGGTCGGTCAAAGGGACTTAATTGTCTAGACTAGACCTCTGCCTACCCCTGGGAAATATTGGGAATTGCGTGAAGATATTTATTTATTTATTTTATTTATTTAGAAATAATGAGCAATTACGAAGATCACATAGAAGTTAAAGGTATATTCTCAGAAATACTTAAGAGAGGTATACCGGAGAAAAACGCGTGTGTAAAAATGGAAAAATTATTGCTACGAAGAAATGTTACACGAAAAGTGCTCATTACGATAGTTATTTTCGTAAAATTTCTCTTTCCTTGTAAAATTTCTTCGCAAATCATTATTTGTCACGAACTAAGTGTTAGGCTTTTACGTCTAAATGTATTATTTTTAGACGCCATTTAAATTGCTATATTGTTTATGAAAAGCAGTACATATAAAAAAAATTCATCACGCCATTACAGGTAGACAGTGGTCTCGACAATTAAGCCTTTTCGACACGATACCTCGATAACACATAAATAGATTAACTTGTAACGTAAAACGAGACCTTAATATATATTGTTCTAAGAGTAGTTTCTGATCCCTATTGTGGTCGTAGATCTAGACTGAAAAGTCTAGATTTCTGCCCACCCAAGAATTGGAAATAGAGTAACTACTCTAAAAAGTAACTACTTTTTTGTTTATAATTGCACAATATCTTATTTATCTATTCACAGATTCTCGAATAAAATTATATTCAAAGTTTATTTGCGCCAAATTTATTTGTGAATACTAGATTCCATTATTCAGAAACGAAATTAAACATGACCCTTATTTAAATTCGGGCTGTCGTAGAAGTAATTTAAATTCATTAGGGTCTGGGACTCATCAGAATATTTCATTTATTTTATTATCCTTTGTTGGCTTTAAGTCATTTTGAATTAATAACTTGTCACTAAAATGCTTAGATGTTTCAGAGTTCAAAAACTAGTAGAATAACCTCAAAAAATGTTTATGAATTTCATATAGTGTCATTTCTCGAAAAAAAAAAAAAGATTATGTTAAAGGTAGTCGAGTTGTTTCCAAATCAGGGAACTAGAGTTCGAATCCTAGGTGGCAGGCTTATACCAATGTTTTTTTACAAAATTTATGTACGGCTAGTACAATATTACAGACAGACATTCCAATTTTATTCATATGTATAGATTTATATCGTTAGCTTGGAAATAGACAGCGACAGAATCACCATATGTCACATAGTTCCAAAAATGTTTTCGGTGGAAGATGAATCGAATGGCCTTAATTTTCTAGACCTCTGTCTACCCATAAAATTGTTTCATTTTTGAGATTTTTTACGTATTTTTTTTACAAAGAATACTAGTAGTGGCTAACATTACAAGTATTCTTGTTAACCACTCCAACTGAGCTGCAATGCTTGTGTCTGGAGTGGTTCACAAAAATAGTCGAATGGCGGGTCCGAACTGCGGACTGTCGCAGTCCGCGCCCTAAACTATTAGACTATGGACGCTTAAATTTGTAAGACACGATTCCTATGCATATTATCTTTTGTTGAACTTCGTGAACCACATGGGCTTACATGGTGTTAACAGTTCTGAGGTCATGCGTACGATTCGCGGCCGAGTCAATTTCGAAAAATTTCTTCTAAATTTTCTCGGGTCCCATACTCGTATTTGTGGTACTAAGTGCTGTGGCATTAGAACAATGTATGTGATGTTTTCACTATGTATATATTTATTTATATGTATATCTGTAATATCTCTAAAATTTTATATCGAACTAAAAATCATGATTACACAGAAAGGCATGATGTTAAATCAGAATTCTCGCAAATTGGACTGCAGTGAAGTTTGAAACGTAGGTACGTGCAATTCGTATAGTGCCCTCAACGTAACGAACGATGAGTTGTTGGTAATGGACGGTTCTCGAAAAGCAGCGTTGAGTCGTAAAATAAACCTCTTATGCAGCTTTTCAGCTCAAAATATGTTATATATTTTGTAAACAAATATGTGTCCCTAGTAACATATGTGCATTTTTATTTACTATATCTTCACGCTTCACAGTTAGTCCTTTCACATTTCTGTGGAGCTTATTTGGGATAAGGTGACAGATGGTGAGCCTGACGCCGTATTACGTATATATGTATGTAATTGATTTTCGAAATACATTTGTAGATAATTCTACGATTTCCTAAGGACATCTCTAATTAATTAAGTCACTTAGAAATTTGACGTGTGAAAAAAAAGTCACTATAGCCGAGTGGTTGGGTAATCGGAATTCGAGATCCGAGTTCGAACCCCAGGTGTCAAAAACGATTTATACGATTCATATTATTGGCTTGGACATAGAGACGTCACCACCTGTTGCGCTGTCCCAAAATATCTTCGGTGGAAGGTGAGTCGAAGGGACTTAATTGTCTAGTCTACCCCTGTATAGCTAGGAATATAGTTCTCCAATCAATCTTACGACATCTTAAGTAAGTTTAAGAAAACTTATACTTAATGGAAATTTGAACGTCAGTTTTTTGGAAATTTGAAAGTCAGTCTTTAATTTAAATGACTCATTTAACAACGATTCAGTAACGAAACAGAGACTTAACGTTTAGCAACTAAGGGTTAACAGATATTACTAATTTTCATGGATCGATACTAGAACCAACTAATATAGTTACCATGACTAACCAACGCGGGTACCTCGACTCAGATCGACAAAATAGTTTTAAAGATATTTCCTTAGTTGCCTGTTACTTCACTAACAGATATGAGGCATTGTTATTTCTTAGAATAAAAGCTATACAATTGCACACCGCAGTGCCAACGTCATGTTAAGCCAAAAAAAAAAAAAGACAAGAGCATAGTCGTACCAACCTTTTAACGAAGCCGTTCTGGGATTTTCGACATCTGTAACTTTGCTGTGACTACGGCTAGGGGATTGAAATTTTTAGAGGTTATATTTTATAAGAGGAGATAGTATAGCTAGCTATATAGAAAATAACCAATTATCTATATTGGGATTTATATTACTGTGCTCGGTGTTATAAAAGCGCTGACTTGATTTTATAAAATATCTTTTGTTTATCTTTCAAATTCTCCCATTTTCCCATCCCATACTCGGGTAGACAGAGGTCTGGTTTATTACGCAAATCCCAAAACAGGAGTAGACAGAGGTCTATTCTAGACAATGAAGTCCCTTCGACCCACCTTCCACCGATGATATTTTTTCGGGACAACGTGACAAGTGGTGAGCCCATCGCCGTCTTTATGTCCAAGCCAACGATATAATTCGTACGTAAGTTTTTGAAAAACCCATTGGTTCGTACCAGGCTCGTGCCTGTCACCTGGGGATCGAACTCGGGTCTTTCGACTCGAAATCCCGACCACCCATCCACTCGGCTATCGTAACTTCTACTGGTTTATTACGTAGTATTATTCTTCTAACTGGTTTATTACGATCTACTTTTCTCCGAAACTTATCTGACAACTATAGAATGTTACATGTGACAAGTCCAAGTGACTAAATGAACGATATAATATACTTTTAAATATTTATTTGATGTTGTCCCTATCTGTATATACGTACATATTCATATATACATATAAATATACATGACTCGGGAACAAAACTCATAGCTATCACATAAATATTTGCCCCTAGCGTGATTCGTGACCTCCAACCGTAAGCTTTGAAGGCAAGGACACTACCAGTTAGATTAAAGATTTTCTACCATTATTATAAGGGTTGGCGTTATTTCAGAGACACCAATGCATAAACGTATGTACTAGATAATGAAGTTACATCAATACACTTCCGACACAAATTAAATACAAAACCTGCAATGTTTGAATCTATTATTGTAGTAAAATTATAGATGGTAATGTTATTATATTACTAAAACCTTTCTCACAAGATTTATATTTAAAACCAGTGTGTTTAATCCAACTCTGGTCGGTAATCTGTACGCAGCAGGACCACCCGGCTTCAAGCCACAAGGTAATGAGTGTAGTCAAATTTACCACAACGTTTTGCGGGAATTAATAATTAATATTACATAATTTTGATTTTAATTACTTTTTTAATAGTTTAAAAAATATTCACGATGATCGAGTGGTTAAGAGATCTAAATTCGAATCGGGACTTTTACGATCCAAAGAGGAAGGCTCGTATGAACTGAAATGTGCATACATACTAGTCAAATAAATTATCAGGCAAAAGGTAAACAAATTTTAAATCATGGTATATTTGGCGGCAAATTTATCCTGGCGACCTTTTTGCAGAGGATACAGTCACTAGTGAGTAAGGATTTTTTTTTTGATAACCGTGGAGGAAATGTTTTATGCACGAACGTTCCTTGGCCGGGAGTCCACCGAAATGAACAGTGTCGGGCTCGAATCTCAGAAGGAGAAGCATACCGACTAAAACCATCCACGGGATGCTGGTTGCTGTTGGCCCGAAGGCCTTTACAGCTTCGTCTAAGGAGACTTGCGAGGAGAGGCTCGCAAGTTAGAAGTTGAAGACAATAATGGCTGCTGCTGCGAAGCGCTGCGTCCCCTAGAACGAAAGAGATGACTTCCGACATGGGGGAGGGGCCATGCGATCCGAGGGCCCCAGTTGGTTTGGAGGAAAATCTCCTCTCGGATCGCCTTGTGTTAACCATTTAGTGATGACTACGATCACGAGAAAGTCTCGTGCTAGTCGTGAAATTACGACGATGGCGAGGTTGTGTAAGCCGCAGAACGCGGCTTGTGTCTATGTTTGTGCGAAAGTACGTAGGGGGCGGGGCCTCATACGCATTGTTGACACGGGTGATTGCGTCATCATCGTCAATGATGACGCATTTCGGGCGCCTCAATTGAGGTGGAGTATCGCGCGCGGGTGTGTAATTCCCTAACGCTGCCACTAGCGGATTTGTATGTAAGTTTGTCCTATCGAAGTAGTCGATGGAGAACTTTTTAAATAGCGGTGCTATTGTAGGCAGTTTGAGATCGCGATGCAGATCTACATTCCGCATATATACGGGAGCGTCGGTTGCGCGGCGCATGAATCGGTTTTGAATCACTTGGAGTGAGTTCAAACGTACTTTGGGGACGTGCGCGAATACTATACTGGCGTATGACATGACGGGTCGTACGCAAGTTGTGTATAGGCGTATTTTGTGTTTTAGCAGCATTTTGCTGCAGCTATTTGAAAGGTTAAAGAGGCGGCCGGATATGAGAGCCGCTCTATCCCTGACAATTTTAATATGTTGAGTATGGATTGAAGTACATATGTAAATATATACTGTCATAGTACTTGGGTGATCAAGCATAATTTTATTAATAAATGATTTTTTTTCCGAAAATAAACATATGGAGTTTCTAAGAAATTGTATCAATCTAGATAAATCAAGTTATTCTCTAAATATCAATGAACATCTGACTTTACGGTTGCGGGCGCGGTTGAAGGCGCGGCTAAGGGTGTTGGCGAGAATATGGGTGCAGGTACATATGCGTGAACGTATGCGTGTGTGAGTGCGGGGACTGGTGCAAGTGTGGGGACAGGCGTAGGTGCGGGGGCGTGTGTGCGGGCGCGAGCTTGTTGCGTGGTCGAATGCGTGTGCCGCTGCGGGTATGGGTGCATGTGCACATGTGGGCGCGGGCGTGGGCTCGGGCGCGGATGCTGGCGAGAGTGTGAGTGCGGGTACGTATGTGTGTGCATGTACAAGTGCGGGGGCTAGTACAGGTGCGGGTGCGAGCATGTGCTGGTAGCTAACGGATGGTAGCAGATACAGGAGTGGATGCGGAATCGAGTACGGTGCTACGCACACTCACGCGCACAGGGGTGCCTGTGCGCGTGAGTGTGCGTTTATGAATATGGATACGAGTGTTTATTTGTGGTTATGTGTGTAGCTCCACTGAAAGATATAAGCTTAAGGTCAAGCTTGACAACCAGATTGGCAGTAGTAGATATTTTGCGTTAAATATTTAAATATCTTCACGAAATTCCTAATACAGAGGTAGACAGAGGTCTAGTCTAGACAATTAAGTCCCTTCGACCCACCTTCCACCGAAGATATATATTTTGAAATACCCTGTGGTACGAGCGTGCCACCTGGGGATCGAACTCGGGTCTCTTGACTCTAAATCTGACCACCCAACCACTCGGCTGTCGTCACTTTTTATTTATAATTTGTGTTCATTGTATTAAACACATTACCTATAAAAGGCTTCAGTAACCTTTGGTTTGTTTCTTTGAAAAGCTACATACTTTTACATCTAAAATTATTCCAAGTCTGGCAAACATTGGTCACTAATCTGCATAAGTAGAACCGCTCAGCTTCAAGCCACATGATAATGGCTTACTATTACTCAACTTGACCGCAACATTCGGTGCGAATTAAGAATATTAATGATACAATTTTCAATTTGTTTTTGGTTTCGCTAAAGTTACTTTCAACCGCATTAGTGATATAGCCGAGTGGTTGGGTGATCGGAATTTGAGTCAAGAGACCCAAGTTTGATTGCTAGCTGGCAAGTTGCTACCAAGGGGATTTTCAAAAAATGACTTATGTATGATATAATTATATTATTGGCTTAGACATAATGTCGATGACGGGCTCAGCAGCCTAAAATTGTCTTCGGTGAAAGGTTCTGCTCTCTTATCCAAAATATTTATCTTTACCTTTTAAACAAGAGCAATCCGACCGATCCTTGTTCTTCCTCCGTTGTAAAAAATATCTATGGATGTATTTTGTTTAGGCCCCCGCCCAGTGCGAGACAGGGTGCGATCGCAAACTCATCCCACTCATCCTAATGAACGCCATCTGACAGGTCCGAAACTAGTCTGTACCTACACCGATTGTTTAGACGTGAGTGTAACCGTATCTAATAATTTAACTTAAGAATTTAATTAACATTTTATGTAAATTTATAGCAGATGCTAATGTCTGCATTTCTTTACTTCAAAGTTTTGCTAGCCTTTGATAATTTTAAATTTAATAACGTCTCAATTCGATTTCTGAAGTGACTTTGTGTTTTGTGAAATCTATTAAATATCGTGAAAAGTAATTTATTTTTTGAATAAGGTATAATAAATTATTACTTCGTCTTAACCCTTTTATAACAGCAATTTATTTTAGCAATACATTTTAAATGCTAGAGCTTTATGCTTACTTTTATAATGTGATCATCATGTAAGTTAGGACCCATTTTACTTTAAGTTTCTTTAATAACCATCTTCTTTTAGGCGTTACTTGGATGGATAAATACTCACTAGTGGCGGTGTAAGCCGTAGACAGTGCTAGAATGCTTTTTTATTATCTAGGCCAACTCTATCGAGAAGGCTCTTGAAGACTCTCAAGTCTCCTCCCTCCAGATACCATCCGAATGAGGCAAACGCATATGCTTCCCCAGCCATGGTGAAAGGCAGATCTAGCCATAATTGTTATAATTATAATTTGCCATCAGTAAGGTATGTATGTATTAATTTGGCTATCAGATAGGATTAGAGTAACTGACGTTGAGTACATTTCAATCGAGTTTTTCTCACCCACCAGCAAGTTGCCTTCATATCTAAATGGTGAGACATTTACTAAGTTCCAATTATGTTGTTAAATAAAATTTATATAGGTCGGACAGCCTGCAGTCCCTGTCATCAAGGGACCCGGCTTGGACTACTGAGATGTGAGTAGAACCAAGACGCAGGACACAGCTATCGTGATAAGCATCATTTCCCGAGACACTGCTGTACGCGATATGTCGCTGAAAATTAAACACGCATCAATACGGCTATCACCGGTCACACGCCTCAAACCTCCATTGACTAGAACCATACGATGCGCTGATTATTGGTAAACACCGACATATGACCGTCCTAAGACGCATTACAGCGTATAGACGTAAGCATCAAGATAACCTTCACATAGACAGTGCACTCTCACACCGCACCGATTTGACTTCAAACAACTTTGGTTGCAAAGTTGTGGATACTTTCGTATCACTAGGAGCGCTGAACATACTTCTAAAGACGAATGATAGCCGTCGTAACATAATGTAATTAAACACTAAGACGCCACCAACAACCAACTCGATGACATGTCTAGCAATAAGGCACATCGGTTCCAAATCTACGTTTACCGCGGTCTCTAATCAGCGGAAGGTATCACGCAACGCTAATATATTAATTTTATTTATTTATTTATTTTTTATAGAAAAGGGAGGCAAACGAGCAGGTGGCACAAGTGATGGTATTACCGCCGCCCATGAACATCTGCAATTCCGGAGGAATAGCTGATGCGTTGCCGGCCTTTGAGAAAGGTATAGGCTCTTTTATTGAAGGTCCCTAAGTCGTATCGGTATAGGGCAGCGTCCCGATCGGCACATCGCCAGGGCATCGCCGTCGCTTAGTGGCGCCGGGACACGAACCCCCCATAAAACTATTCGATCACATTTTATATTTAGTACATTTTGCGAAGTGTGTTTTATCAATATAATTGTGATGGTAAGTGTTGATATCATTAATAAACATTATTTTTTGAAGGTTTTAAACGCTTTTAATTAGTTTTTATAACTTTTATGTCCACTTATTGTAAATTATAATACTGTTCAGTATAACTTTTAAACTCCTATCTTTGTATTCAATCTTTCTTAATAAATAAATAAAATATCTTCACGCAATTTCCAATACAGGGGTAGACAGAGGTCTAGTCTAGACAATTAAGTCCCTTCGACCCACCTTCCACCGAAGGACGTACGTTCGTTCGTTCGACGCTCGTTCACCAACGTGACCGGTGGTGAGCCCGTGCCGTCTTTATGTCCAAGCCAACTTATGCCAAAGCCAAGATTTAATTCGTACATAACTTTTTGAAAAACCCATTGGTACTAGCTTGCCACTTCGGGATCGAACTCAGATCTCTCGACTCGGAATTCCGACCACCCAAACACTCGGCTATCGTATAATATTTTAAACAAATATGTAAATAAAAAAAAAAGTTCTTTTCCAAAGGCTCAATGTTTTACTTCTAATTCTGTTTTAATAAGAAGCTGTATTGTTAGAAATTGTTATCAACTTATAATTTAGACCTCCACCAGTTTTCATGGTGCAGCCAGCTCTTAGTGACCGGGTTCCATTCTCGGACGGGGCATTGTAGTAAATTCCGACCACCCAACCACTAGGCTATCGTGACTTTTTTAAATCTCTTAAAGGTCTTTTAATTTTTTTCTGGGATATTTATTTTCATATATTTTTATATTGTTTATACATATTAATTGGTTGTTACAATTTTTTTTTCAAAACTATAGGTTTTTAAGACATCGATGGATTGGGTATAAAGATGACGACGGGCTTACCACAACATACCACCTGCCACGTCGTCTCAAAAATGTTTTCGGTGAAAGGTAGGTCGAAATGACTTAATTGTCTAGACCTCTATTTACCCCAGTATTGGAATTGGCGTGAAGATATTTTTTTAATATCTTTGAACTGCAAATAAGGTAAATAAGAAATGAGAATTACGATGACTTAAGAATTAAAATGAAATCTAGTTTGATAAGGTCATTTTTCAAGGGTATTTCGTTACGAACAATTCCCCGAAACGTGTCAATAACTCTTTCTGAGATTCATAAACATTTTGGATAATTAAAAGTACACAAAATAAAATCTGATCTGAATTTGACTTGTGCAATTGCCTTTTGCTAATAATGATTAAATATTATTAAATATTATATTATCTTTACATCGTGCCTTTTTAAATTTTATTTAAAATGTTAGGTTTTTTCGGGAAATATTGTACATACATATTTTAAATGAGTAATACTAATGATTTAGACAAACCATTATCGTCCTTAGACGAGAGATGTAAAAGTTTCCTCGCTGTACAAATTCTTTACCATTTCTTTATCAATCATTTGTTTGATGTACTCAAAGCCGTATCTAATCTATGAAGCATGACACTATCTATTTTGCTAAAATTTTTTAAGTGCCATGTTGAAATTCTGTTACATATAACAATAAGAGAGAGCGAGGAAGGCCAAGACTAATTTTCAAAATCATTTGAGCAAATTGCTCCAGAAGAGCCTCTAGAGTACTCGGATAACTAGAAGTGCGTATGAAGAAAATGATAGATATGTAAGAAGCAAAAGTGGTACGAGTATATATGTAAGCATCGTGATACTTGGCAATCTTTATTCCTGGCAAATTTACACCGTTAAGGATAGTGCTTAAAGATGACCTTTTAAAATAAAACCGTGGTTAATAAAATTAATAAATAAAGTTGACGGCAGCCGAAGGTAGCTGTGACAGCGGGATGTTCAAGACCTCAGTCTCCCCCTGAACATGGTTGCTGTAAAGCATCCAATAAAAATAGTTTGTAAAAACTAATTAAAAACGCGATAAAAATCCGAAAATCGTTTTATTTTAAATGTGTAGTATTCGCGTAAATACAAGAAATCATGATATTTACCTTATTTGATACTAGAGCTTGGAGGATGGCTCACAAGAAAAACCACCAAAGTCATCAAAATGCACATGTATATTAATACATCAATGTCGATATAGTAGACATCAGCCCAGCCTCAGGCCTAGTTGCTTATTGCAATGATGATACCAATATGCGCGGGGTGTTTTATTTATTAGATATATGCTTTACTAAATTTAAGTAAGGCAAATCTATATACTTCTGTTAGATGGCGGGATAAATATTTCGGAAAATACCAGAAAAAAATTCAGTTGACTGGTAAGTAGCGTTTAAGGTGCGAGGGGTATGGTACTGCGGTCGATAATCCGCTTTACAAGCGTGGCGATTACGGCAAACCGTCATGTACGGCAGAGGTATGTCCCCCTATGTCCTGAAGTGGACTTTTACGGGTCATTATGACGATGATATCTTTGTAGAAGTAATTGTTTTAGTCAACCTGAAAAGTTTAATTTACAATAGAAGAAAAGGCTAGTCTATATATAACTGATAGAAAGAATTGTTCAGTTTATTCATCATTCAAATTATTTTATTAGTATTTAGTAAGTTATAAAATAAATAAGTTAGAGTTGAATAAATAATTTCCTTAACTTGCGAGCCTCTCCTCGCAAGTCTCCTTAGACAAAGCTGTAAAGGCCTCCGGGCCAACAGCATCCCGTGGATGGTTTTAGTCGGTATGCTTCTCCTTCTGAGATTCGAGCCCGACACTGTTCGTTTTGGTGGCCTCCCGGCCAAGGGACGTTCGTGCATAAAACATTTCCTCCATGATTATCAAAAAAAAAAAAAAAATATCTTCACGCAATTCCCAATACAGGGGTAGACAGAGGTCTAGTCTAGACAATAAAGTCCCTTCGACCCACCTCCCACCGAAGATATTTTCGGGACAACTATGTCCAAGCCAACGATATTCGTACATAAGTTTTTGAAAAACCCATTGGTATGAGCCTACCAACTGGGGATCGAACTCGGGTCTATTGACTCGAAATTCCGACCACCCAACCACTCGGCTATTGTGACTTAAATAGGTTTTTAAAAAACCCATTGGTACGAGCCTGCCATCTGGAGATCAAACTCGGGTCTCTTGACTCGGAATTCCGACCACCCAACCACTCGGCTATCGTATAATATTTTAAACAAATATGTAAATAAAAAAAAGTTATTTTCCAAAGGCTCAATGTTTTACTTCTAATTCTGTTTTAATAAGATGCTGTATTGTTAGAAATTGTTATCAACTTATTACGTAGACCTTCACCAGTTTTCATGGTGCAGCCAGCTCTTAGGGACCGGGTTCCATTCTCAGACGGGGCATTGTGGAAAACCGCTTTTCCAACATTATCCCGAGTCGGGATGTGTCTTCGTGGTTTCTAATTCCGTAATACATGCGGTTTAGCTACTGACTTTGGCTTAAGTGAATGTATAGGACGTCTGGATCAATAATTTTTTTTTCAATCGTATGGATCATGTAAAACTTATTGTGGATTGTGGTTTAAGATGACAATTAGATGTTTAACAAACAATACCGTGATTTAATTAGCAATTTTCATAATAAGTTTTCCCTAAAATATTATTGCCGATACCATTAAATAACCCCATTGAATTACTGCAATAAATGCAGTAGTAACATTGAATGCCGAATGAAAATCTGTTGTTCTAAAAACTCGTTTTTTTTTCAGACAAGGTAATATTATGCGTGTATTAATGCTACTGTAATCTGTGTTCATAATTTGCATGCATGCATACAACAGTCGTGTTAGAAGTTGGGTCGAAGAAAAGGTATTCCTATGGCGTAATAAATACATAAATATCTTCACGCCATTCCTAATACAGGGGTAGAAAAAGGTTTAGTAGAGATAACTAAGTCCTTTCAACCAACGTTCCACCGAAGATATTTTGGGACAACGTGACAGGTGGTGAGCGCGTCGCCGTCTCAATGTCCAAGCCAACGCTAAGCCAATTTTTTTTGATATGAGCCTGCCACACGAGGCTAGATTCCGTTGACAGTCTTCTTAATTTTGGTTTGGTTTTTATAGTGTCGGTTATCCTGCCATTTGTGGGTAGTTAATTGTATCATAGAGGTTTTCCTTTGATCTCCTCTGACCCACCTGAAGAAATGAAGATGGTATTATTCTTTTGTTGATACATCGAAAGTGGCTGAACCATTTAGGTTTAGTTTTAGGCATATACGAATATTTCCACTTTTGTATTCCGATTTATATAAGTGACCCGAATTCGAGCTCCAGGTGGTAAGCTGGTACCAATTGCTTTATTCAAAATTTATGCACGATGTATACCGTTGGCTTGGGCATAAAAATAACGTCATACTCACCACCTGCCACGTTGTCCAAAAAGTTCGGGGTCGAGAGGACTTAATTGTCTACGCTTATAACTACTGAGGATATTGGGAGTGGCTTAAAGATATTAAAAAAAAATAACATAAGCTTAATGATAGTGAAGGATAGATAGCTTGCTGTAGTAATAACAAATCGATGGACTGTACATATGTACAGTCCACCGATTTGTTATATAGACACACATCTTTACGCACATATGGTATATACCATATTTGACTGAAACGTACGAGTACAACTGATTACAAGTTTGGACACGCGGCAGATATATGAAAAGAAGAGGATAGGGCGCGTGCTTAAGACCACACGACAGAACAAAAAAATTCATTAAGGCGTGGTTAATAATACAAACATAAAACTATGTTTTTTCGTTCTATATTCTATTTCAATAAAATTTTCCATTTTCGATCTATATTTTTTAAATTCATAGTTTTCTGTTTTAAATTTTCGTTTTGAATTTCTCTCGCTCCCTTAGCCGACTTTACCAGAACGAGCGTTACATAGCCAACGAGATGACAGTTTTGTTTCGTTACCAGGCAAAAGATGCACGAAGCGCCTATAGTAGTTTTCACTTAAAAAATTACGAAATAAACTACAAGAGTTTCTGTTGAATTTCGTGACTCACCCGATGGCCAGGTGATCCGCATCCGCACGTCGCGCCCCAGTCTCATAGATGTTGATCAATCCCACACACCGGCACACTCTAAAACCGGCAACGCATCTGCTATGCCTCTAGTATAGCGGGTGTTCATGGGCGGCGGTAATCACTTACCATCACGTGAGCCGCCTGCTCGTTTGCCTCCCTTTTCTAACACTCATTAGCACTCATTAATGTTTTTTTTTTTTTTGGAAAATTCCTTCTCTCCATCATACATACATAACGGCCTGTAGAAATCTATTACATACATAGACCCCTCCCGTAAGAGAGGGTTTAAAATAGACGCTCTAAGAAGTCTGCCATGGCGTAACTCTTACTTCAGAACCACAAAGCCTTACATGCTTGTGGTAAAATTTGAAATCTCTCTTTGATGTTGGCAACATTGGCCTTGATTTTGTTAATCTCTAATTTTTGAATAATAATTTTTATAACATGTCACTTTATATAAAACAAACGTTTTGTCAAGTAATTACTATCCATAGCATCGACTAGCCTGCAGCCACTAATTGGGGCAACAATATATCAACCGGACCGCAACGTTCCGCTGAAATTAAGGAAATTAATGCTCGCTATTTTCCACTTTCACAACTCTTTAAGAATTATTCTAATGCGCCCATCAACAAAATTCTAGTTTAACTAAAATTTTGTTGTTGGAGAAATCCTTTTGAAAACTCAAATTTAACCATCGTACACTATCTTTTTATAATATTTGTTTTATATTACAGTAAACAAAATTTAATTTTAATTTAATTGAAATATTTAACTGCAAAAAACAAGCAATCGACGTATGAAAACATTTTGAGAAGCATCACAACGAAATATTTCCAAAACTCTATAATCGTAAAGATAAGTTCCCTGAAAAGTTTTTCGAAGCTCAAAAGAATTTTCTCTTGGTAATTATCTCTCTATTGAGGAAGGTCTTCGGCACTTAATTTAAAAAATATGTTTTCATAAAAACTCTTTTTTAGCTTTTCAATAAATTGGCACTTCACTTAAAAAATAATAAATGTTTGTTAAATTTTTATCGTATTTTCGTCTTTAAATATAAAGTTTTAAAAGAAGCTATGGTTCGACCATTGTTTATTTTTGTAATGACTGTAGCGGATGATGTGCATCAGGTCGGGTGACCGTGACCTAGGGAGGACGTCTCCTCTTCCAGTGTGCACTATCGGTAATCGTATATATGCATGTAATCGTGCGAACTTCGATAGCGCGATGTAGGATATCGATGTGTTTCCTGAATCCGCACACAAGCGAGCTTCCAACGTGGAGACTTAGATGTCGCCACATCACTCCCCTGCTGAGATTGGAGGTCGGAAGTGCGGAGAGCTTGACGTTCAGCAATCTGGCGTTGCGGTGAGAGGCTGTGACCAGATCTACGGTGAGTCGAGATGTATGGTCATAATGCCGATGCCGCAGTGTCAGCCTGAGGAGAAGGGACCCGCCGTTGATGATCCTCAGTGGCTGATAGGACTAGGAAGCACGCGTTGTGCCGACAGTAGTCCAGTACTGTGACTGCGTTGATGACGTCGATGTTGTTGGAGAAATCCTTTTGAAAACTCAAATTTAACCATCGTACACTATCTTTTATAATATTTGTTTTATATTACAGTAAACAAAATTTAATTTTAATTTAATTGAAATATTTAACTGCAAAAAACAAGCAATCGACGTATGAAAACATTTTGAGAAGCATCACAACGAAATATTTCCAAAACTCTATAATCGTAAAGATAAGTTCCCTGAAAAGTTTTTCGAAGCTCAAAAGAATTTTCTCTTGGTAATTATCTCTATTGAGGAAGGTCTTCGGCACTTAATTTAAAAAATATGTTTTCATAAAACTCTTTTTAGCTTTTCAATAAATTGGCACTTCACTTAAAAATTACGAAATAAACTACAAGAGTTTCTGTTGAATTTCGTGACTCACCCGATGGCCAGGTGATCCGCATCCGCACGTCGCGCCCCAGTCTCATAGATGTTGATCAATCCCACACACCCCCTCCCCCATTATCGGGGGGGGGGGGCACTCTAAAACCGGCAACGCATCTGCTATGCCTCTAGTATAGCGGGTGTTCATGGGCGGCGGTAATCACTTACCATCACGTGAGCCGCCTGCTCGTTTGCCTCCCTTTTCTAACACTCATTAGCACTCATTAATGTTTTTTTTTTTTTTTTTTTTGATATGAGCCTGCCACACGAGGCTAGATTCCGTTGACAGTCTTCTTAATTTTGGTTTGGTTTTTATAGTGTCGGTTATCCTGCCATTTGTGGGTAGTTAATTGTATCATAGAGGTTTTCCTTTGATCTCCTCTGACCCACCTGAAGAAATGAAGATGGTATTATTCTTTTGTTGATACATCGAAAGTGGCTGAACCATTTAGGTTTAGTTTTAGGCATATACGAATATTTCCACTTTTGTATTCCGATTTATATAAGTGACCCGAATTCGAGCTCCAGGTGGTAAGCTGGTACCAATTGCTTTATTCAAAATTTATGCACGATGTATACCGTTGGCTTGGGCATAAAAATAACGTCATACTCACCACCTGCCACGTTGTCCAAAAAGTTCGGGGTCGAGAGGACTTAATTGTCTACGCTTATAACTACTGAGGATATTGGGAGTGGCTTAAAGATATTAAAAAAAAATAACATAAGCTTAATGATAGTGAAGCGATAGATAGCTTGCTGTAGTAATAACAAATCGATGGACTGTACATATGTACAGTCCACCGATTTGTTATATAGACACACATCTTTACGCACATATGGTATATACCATATTTGACTGAAACGTACGAGTACAACTGATTACAAGTTTGGACACGCGGCAGATATATGAAAAGAAGAGGATAGGGCGCGTGCTTAAGACCACACGACAGAACAAAAAAAATCATTAAGGCGTGGTTAATAATACAAACATAAAACTATGTTTTTTCGTTCTATATTCTATTTCAATAAAATTTTCCATTTTCGATCTATATTTTTTAAATTCATAGTTTTCTGTTTTAAATTTTCGTTTTGAATTTCTCTCGCTCCCTTAGCCGACTTTACCAGAACGAGCGTTACATAGCCAACGAGATGACAGTTTTGTTTCGTTACCAGGCAAAAGATGCACGAAGCGCCTATAGTAGTTTTCACTTAAAAAATAATAAATGTTTGTTAAATTTTTATCGTATTTTCGTCTTTAAATATAAAGTTTTAAAAGAAGCTATGGTTCGACCATTGTTTATTTTTGTAATGACTGTAGCGGATGATGTGCATCAGGTCGGGTGACCGTGACCTAGGGAGGACGTCTCCTCTTCCAGTGTGCACTATCGGTAATCGTATATATGCATGTAATCGTGCGAACTTCGATAGCGCGATGTAGGATGTCAATGTGTTTCCTGAATCTGCCACTAGCGAGCTTCCAATGTGGAGACATAGATGTCGCCACATCACTCCCCTGCTGAGATTGGAGGTCGGAAGTGCGGAGAGCTTGACGTTCAGCAATCTGGCGTTGCGGTGAGAGGCTGTGACCAGATCTACGGTGAGTCGAGATGTATGGTCATAATGCCGATGCCGCAGTGTCAGCCTGAGGAGAAGGGGACCCGCCGTTGATGATCCTCAGTGGCTGATAGGACTAGGAAGCACGCGTTGTGCCGACAGTAGTCCAGTACTGTGACTGCGTTGATGACGTCGATGTTGTTGGAGAAGCTCGCTGCGTTGTTCTTCAGTGGTCACCGTCGGTTGGCGGTAAGATCACTTCGGGGTCACCATTGTAGCGTATGATGTGCATCAGTAAAAGGGTAGCTACCGGCCAGGTCGGGTGATCGTGACTCTCCTCCAGTGTGCGCTATCGGTAATCGTATATATGCATGTAATCGTGCGAACTTCGATAGCGCGATGTAGGATATCGATGTGTTTCCTGAATCCGCACACAAGCGAGCTTCCAATGTGGAGACATAGATGTCGCCACATCACTCCCCTGCTGAGATTGGAGGTCGGAAGTGCGGAGAGCTTGACGTTCAGCAATCTGGCGTTGCGGTGAGAGGCTGTGACCAGATCTACGGTGAGTCGAGATGTATGGTCATAATGCCGATGCCGCAGTGTCAGCCTGAGGAGAAGGGGACCCGCCGTTGATGATCCTCAGTGGCTGATAGGACTAGGAAGCACGCGTTGTGCCGACAGTAGTCCAGTACTGTGACTGCGTTGATGACGTCGATGTTGTTGGAGAAGCTCGCTGCGTTGTTCTTCAGTGGTCACCGTCGGTTGGCGGTGAGATCACTTCGGGGTCACCATTGTAGCGTATGATGTGCATCAGGTCGGGTGACCGTGACCTAGGGAGGACGTCTCTTCCAGTGTGCACTATCGGTAATCGTATATATGCATGTAATCGTGCGAACTTCGATAGCGCGATGTAGGATGTCAATGTGTTTCCTGAATCCGCACACAAGCGAGCTTCCAATGTGGAGACATAGATGTCGCCACATCACTCCCCTGCTGAGATTGGAGGTCGGAAGTGCGGAGAGCTTGACGTTCAGCAATCTGGCGTTGCGGTGAGAGGCTGTGACCAGATCTACGGTGAGTCGAGATGTATGGTCATAATGCCGATGCCGCAGTGTCAGCCTGAGGAGAAGGGACCCGCCGTTGATGATCCCTCAGTGGCTGATAGGACTAGGAAGCACGCGTTGTGCCGACAGTAGTCCAGTACTGTGACTGCGTTGATGACGTCGATGTTGTTGGAGAAGCTCGCTGCGTTGTTCTTCAGTGGTCACCGTCGGTTGGCGGTGAGATCACTTCGGGGTCACCATTGTAGCGTATGATGTGCATCAGTAAAAGGGTAGCTACCGGCCAGGTCGGGTGATCGTGACTCTCCTCCAGTGTGCGCTATCGGTAATCGTATATATGCATGTAATCGTGCGAACTTCGATAGCGCGATGTAGGATATCGATGTGTTTCCTGAATCCGCACACAAGCGAGCTTCCAACGTGGAGACTTAGATGTCGCCACAATGACATTTATTTACCCTTAAATATTCCTTAATTATCCCTATAAATATTCCTTAACTACCCTTAATTATCAATTGAATTTCTTTCCTATAAAATTATGAAATTGCTGCACAATCTGAAGTTGTGAGTGAGGGTTGTTTTTAACTTGACAGCTTATTTTTTTCTACGGTAAAAATAGCGGTGCTCCATTTATTATATAAATTGTATGATTATATAAACACTCATTTATCACATAAAAATATATAAATATCTTCACGAACATACATTATATTGGGGAAGACCAAAAGGATTTAATTGTCCAGACCAGAGGTCCTTTTGAAATTATATCCTTTTGACACAAAGTGACAGTTGCTGAATCTATCGCCTTCTTAATGTCCAAGCCAACGGTACAACATACTTAAATATATTAATATTCGTATGTAAATATAAACATCTTAACACTACATATGAGTAGGATTATTAACTCAAATCGTATCTTTCAAAAATGTTAAATTACTAAAAGGAAAGTGAAAGCTACAGTGAATGTGTTGTTAAAAATAAATGTTATAAAACCAAAAACTTATTTAAAATAATTAAAAAATGTATCTTCACGCCATTCCCAATACAGGGGTAGAAAGTGATCTAGACAATTAAGTCCTTTCGCCGAAGAAATTTTTAAAACAACAAGACAGGTTGTGAGCCCGTCGCCGTCTTTATGTTAATGCTATTATTTCGTAAATAATATTATGTCATTTCGTAAATAATATTTGAATAAAACACCCATTGGTAGGAGTTGTACCTGGGTATCGAACTCCCTAATTGAATTCAGATCACCCTTCCACTAAACTGTCGTGACTTCTAATTGAATTAAAATAATAATGATATGTAATCGAAATTAAAATTTCAAAGCTTATTTTTCCATCAAATTTAATAAATTAACAAACTACAGCACCTTTATTTTCATTTCCATATCCTCCATTTCATTCGAAGTCGGTAAAACAAAAAGAACATTGTCCTTGTAAAACTAACAAATTAGGAACGAACTGGATAAAAAAAACCGTGACTTTAGAAGTGTTCTTTGAGAAATGTTTACTCTTTTATTAGCTGGAGCGCAAAAGTCAGACTAATAAAATTTACATTTTAACTGAAATCCGAGTGTTGGTTGTGATACAAAGTGACCGCGAATCGAGGCACCGACGGCGTACTATAAAACAAAGGCATTGCATTTTATAGTGACATAGGAAACGGTACACCTTTTCTCTTGTCGCTACACCTTTTCTTACAGAATTTTTTGAAATTGCTTTAGTCTCTTCCTAATTCTGTAATTGATCGGCAAAGGTTTAAGACGTTGAAGTCCTTTCCACCCAATTTTCGCCAAAACTTTTTGGGACAATGTGACTTATACTTACATAGATATTTAAATGCTTACATAGATAAATATTTATATTTACCTATAAACATCCATCTACCTATAAACATCTTTGTCTATTACAGTATAGGGAATAGTGTGAAGATATTTTAATTGATCGAACTATGGAATATGTACCCATTAACCACTACCACCAGTACATATATACATATTCTGTATATTATCATAATTCCGTTATTTAATTACTACTAAAGTCACGACAGCCGAGTGGTTGTGTGGTTGGAATTTCGAGTCAAGAGACCCGAGTTCGATCCCCAGGCGGAAGGCTCTTAGTAGTGGGTTTAAAAAAAAATTGTGTACGAATAATATCGATGGCTTGGACATAAAGACGGCGACGGGCTCACCTGCTTTCACGTTGTCCCGTAAATATCTTCAGTGGAAGGTGGTTCGAAGGGACTTAATTGTCTAGACTACACCACTTTCTACCCCTATATTGGGAAATGCGTGAAGATTTTTTTTATTACTATAAGAAGTATTTTTTTTCTTTACGTAATGTTCCGTATTAGGGTAGGCAGAGGTCCTGACTACTGTATAGTAACAGCTGGCTAATACTTCACCTGAGAGGTTCACCTCCTCCCACTGTGAAAGAAAAAGTTTGTGAAACATACTCGTGTATGTATAGAGTATAATTTATATGCTCACATCCTATATTTTCTCCGTAGCGTTCTCTTCAATCTGCTTTCTCCTTTTAATCCCAAAAATTGCTTTCAATTTCTCCATGATTCTCATTCGTGATACTTGACAAAGATTAAAGTTGAAGACACCTTTTCATGTCTTCATGGATTTATCATTTACTGTTCAAGCTGTCAGATCACAGAACGCGTTTCTTTTAGAAGTCAGACGAGCGCAATGCCTTATCAAATTTTTCTTTAAAATTTTGTAAAGGTTAATTACCTTTCTTTGTAAAGCGCATAAATAGCCGATGTAAATAATATAATATGTGTTATTTATTGCTTACTCTATTAGTATACTATGTGTAAAATATTTATAGTACTTATTATATTATATCGTATTTAATATGGATATTTTGTATATTTATTTATTTAAAGTTTTATTTGTTTCACAGCATATAAAATTCATGTTTAGTAAATAATATGTACAAAAAGTTGTTAATGCCAATAACGAAATAAAAATGTTACACTTTGTAGTCACGATAGCCGAGTTGTTGGGTGGTCGGAATTTCGAGTCGAGAGACCCGAGTTCGATCCCCAGGTGGCAGTACCAATGAGTTTTTCAAAAACTTATGTACAAATTTTATCGTTGGCTTGGACATAAGGGCGGCGACAGGCTCACCACCTGTCACGTTGTCCCGAAAATATCTTCGGTGGAGGGTGGGTCAAAGGGACTTAATTGTCTAGACTTGACCTCTGTCTACCCCTGTATTGGGAATTGCGTGAAGATATTTATTTATTTATTATTTACACTTTGTATAAAATAAAAATGCAGGGCATAAGATTTTATGTAACTGTGTAAGTAAATATTTTATCTCAGAGTATCAATTAAACAAGTGTGTGTGTGTGTGTGTGTGTGTGTGTGTGCGTGCGTGCGTGCGTGCGTGCGTGCGAGCGTGCGTGCGTGCGTGCGTGCGTGCGTGCGTGCGTGCATATTTATATATATATATATATATATATATATATATATATATATATATATATATATATATATATATATATATATATATATATATATATATATATATATATATATATATATATATATATATATATATATATATATATATATATATATATATATATATATATATATATATATATATATATATATATATATATATATATATATATATATATATATATATATATATATATATATATATATATATACATATATATATATATATATATATATATATTTATATATATATATTTATATATATATATGTATATATATATATTTATATATATATATATTTATATATATATATATATTTATATATATATATGTATATATATATATTTATATATATATATATTTATATATATATATGTATATATATATATGTATATATATATATTTATATATATATATATTTATATATATATATGTATATATATATATATATATTTATATATATATATAAATATCTTCACAATATTCCCAATACAGGGGTAGATAGAGGCCTAGACAATTAGTTACAGTACAGCAATTAGTGTCATCAAAACAAGCATAAAAGAGAAAACATTATAACACCAATCATATTCTCATAAAATTTTGTATGTAATTAAAATAATTAATAGGGAATATTCAACCGAACTGTGCGACAAAGCAATTCTTGTTAGCACATTGAATCTAAGTACAAAATTATATGTGACGTCAAAGTAAATGGTTGGAAACGGTCTTTCTGCTTGGAGCCATTTATACTGCTATACAGTTATTGACTATGAATGCTTGCGTAGTTGAAACAAAGAAAAAAACATATTGTTTATTAACCAAAACAAAGAAACTTTTACAATAATGTCTAAAAGTTTTTTTTTAAATAGCTTGTATTTTATTATAATCCTTTATAAGCTCTATCTCTGTAAACATCGACAAACAAAAGCCATAAATAACAAAGTACCTCAACGTCCTTTATATCTCATAACTAAAGAGAGAAAACTAAATTGCTTTTAAATATTGTAGCGAAGTTGCTCATTTTAAATGACGAATATTTGAATAATCAGTTATTTCATTCATTAATTAAAAGTCACGATAGCCGAGTTGTTGGGCAGTCGGAATTTCGAGTGAAGAGAGCCGAGTTAGATCCCCAGGTGGCAGGCTCGTACCAATGGGTTTTTTCAAAAGTTTCGTACGAATTGTATTCTTGACTTGGACATAAAGACGGTGACGGGCTCACCAACTGTCACGTTGTCCCGAAAATACCTTCAGTGGAACGTGGGTCGAAGGGACTTAATTCTCTAGACTAGACCTCTGTCTACCCCTGTATTGGGGTTGGTTATATAAATCTCAATTATATACATATATATATATATATATATATTTATATATATATATATATATATATATATGTATATATATATATATTTATATATATATATATATATATATATATATATATATATATATATATATATATATATATATATATATATATATATATATATATATATATATATATATATATATATATATATATATATATATATATATATATATATATACATATATATATATATATATATATATATATATATATATATATATATATATATATATATATATATAAATATATATATATAAATATATATATATATATATATATATATGTATGTATGAATCATTTCATTTTATTAATAACAAACGTTGAATTTTAACGACATATTTTACATATTACGGAGCTCGTTGTATAAATTGTGCAAAACTATATAAACATGGGGCCACGTATTTACTTAGTAATTTAAATTTGTTAATACAAATGTAATACAAGAACTAACGCTGAATTCTGAAACATTTGCAAATTCAAATTGTTCGCAAACTAAGTCTCCGAATATTTGTCGTAGAAAATTGGGAGATCAAACGTCAAAAAATTAATTTTATATTCCATTATCACATTCCAGTTTAAAATAAATTAGGACTAGATTTTAAACGTGTTATGGAAAATTGTTAAAATTCTTAACAAATCGTTTCAAAAGAATTCAATGAAAGATCTTCTCGTCTATATTTTTAGCATGCATATTACGTCAATTATTAATTTATTATGATGATTATGTTATGAATAATTTAGAGTCATGCGCACCTTCCACCAAAAAAAAAACCTAGCTGGGAAACGTACACAACGGTTTTCATGGTATCGCCAGCTCTAAGGTTCCAGGATCGATTCCCGGTCGGGTCGATGTAACACTTTCTCTATGTTTTCTCGGGTCCCAGACCCGAGAAAACATAGAGAAAGTGTAGTATAGAGAAGAGAGTATAGAGAAAGTATATATATAATATCGTTCATGGAGTGTTGTATAAGCTTCTACAACAAAATGCCGAATAATAGACAAAGCCTGCCTATAGACAACTCCGTGGAAGAGTAGGGTATACACCGGTTTTCCTGAGGTGTGTGCTATTCCTGAGGTCCCGAAATGGAATTCCCGTACGGGTGAATATAAAAAACCTTCTTTTCTTCATTCGAAGACCTCCGTGGACGAGCTGTGTAAACGCCGGTTATCTAGGTGTTGCCATCTCGAGGGATCATCCCGGGTTCGATTCCCGGTCGAGTCAATGTAGGAAAACCACTTTTTCTACATTTTCTCGGGTCGGGGTATTATTTTAAATAGAAGTTAAATTAGTACAGGCTACTTAAATATTTCGCACAAATGCTTATATAATTCAGAAAAACAAATTTTTGTCGACTGTTGCATTATGATAACTTAGCTCTTACTGGGAGCATTAAAGTGCAGAATAGATTAAAGTAAGAAATTATTTATGTTTGAAACTTAGAATTAAAATATCATTTTATTTTTACGGGCTCACCACCTGTCACGTTGTCCCGAAAATATCTTCGGTGGAAGGTGGGTCAAAGGGACTTAATTGTCTAGACTTGACCTCTGTCTACCCCTGTATTGGGAATGGCGTGAAGATATTTATATATTTTATTTTTAAGTCACGATAGCCGAGTGGTTGGGTGGTCGGAATTTCGAGTCTAGAGACCCGAGTTCGATCCGCAGGTGGCAGGCTCGTACCAATGGGTTTTTCAAAAACTTATGTACGAATTATATCGTTGGCTTGGACAAAAAGGCGGCGACAGGCTCACCACTTTTCACGTTGTCCCGAAAATATCTTCGTTGGAAGGTGGGTCGAAGGGACTTTATTGTCTAGACTAGACCTCTGTCTACCCCTGTATTGGGAATTGCGTGAAGATATTTATTTATTTATTATTATTTCGTTTTACTCTCGTACCAATGGGTTTTTCAAAAACTTATGTACGAATTATATCGTTGGCTTGGACAAAAAGGCGGCGACAGGCTCACCACTTTTCACGTTGTCCCGAAAATATCTTCGTTGGAAGGTGGGTCGAAGGGACTTTATTGTCTAGACTAGACCTCTGTCTACTCCTGTATTGGGAATTGCGTGAAGATATTTATTTATTTATTATTATTTCGTTTTTTTAAATTAGCTAAAAAGTATATATTTAAAAATATGGCATCTTGTACTTTCCATTTCCATATCTTTCCTTTTCCGTTGTTTATGATTCCATAATACAAATGCATTAGCAATGTATGCCATACATTGCTCTCATCGGGTACACTAAGATAGCTTCATTCACTTCACTAAGTACATTAAGAAAAAGGGGTTTTCCTGCATTGATCAGTTCAGGAATCAAATCTGGGACCTCAGAGATAACAATACCTTGAAAACCGTTGTATTCGTCTCTTTTTTACGGAGGTCGTCGAAGAAAATTCGAACGAAAAACGATTTTCTCCTAATATCGTACGACTGGACGTTTGAAAAAGTTTCGCTACTGCTTTTTTCATACAGACAGCGAAGGCATTAAGTTTCCTACCTGAAGTAAAATTTCAGTCCGTCGCGGGTGAACAGGTGCCTTACGAGCAAACCTGCGTATATCTAATACCGCATCTTCGTATAACAGAACACTGGTAAAGAAGCGTATATATAATATAAATTATTTTTTTATATATTTATACGTATTTACCTATTTTAGGGTGGTCATTGATAAAAAATTTGTGAAGACCGAATGGTGAAGAAAATATATATAGAGAGAATTAATATTAAAAGAGTTTGTGAAAAAATTTCTCGAAGAGCGGAGGTTCAAAAATATGTAGATACCTAGAGGTGCATGTATGAAGAAAATAATGAACCTGTAAGAAGCGTAAGAGGTATGCAGTGATTGTGACAAATGGCGATCTGTTCTTCCTGGTTACCTCGTTAGGGACTATGTGTGAAGAGATATAGGCAATGTAGTAATGTATCTTAATAAGCACAACGTGATAAATATTACTCACATCGTACCTAAATTTCTAAGCAACCTCTTTGGTACGGGCGTTCCCCTAAGGGATCGAACACGGGTCTCGAAATCCGATCTCACAACCAATTGGCTATCGTGAAATAAGTAAATTTTCAAAAGAACATTGACAATGGAACTTCTTAAGGAACACGATTCGGTGCTAACAATGTCGAATCTACAAATTGTATAGCAACTTAAAATTAGTTTCCTGACTTCAATTTCGCTTCTACATTCATGATCTTAATACAAATGTAAAAAAATAAGTAGCAAAAAGTATATTATTGTATGTACTTTTGTTATTATAAATATTTTTAATTACTTATATACATTATTTATAGGTATAATAAATAATGTATATAATTAATTAAAAATATTTTGGGCACACATTGCTCTGATCCCAAAGTAAGCAGCTCGAGCACTAGTATTATTAAATCAAACACCCCAACACCATAAAAACCGTTGTGTACGCCACTAGTCCGCGGAGGCCATAAAAATAGTAATATGAAGCATTAGAAAGTAATCATACGAATAATAAATAAACATAGGAATTATTTAAAAAAAAAAACAAAACTTTAATACTACGAAAGAAAAAAAAGAACTTAGATTTGCTTGCAAATAGAACTCAATATGGAAAAAAATATTCAGTCTGAGAGAGCTACATAACAAGCTACCAGTCGTGTAAAGGACGTTTCGTCCTTAAGTTCTTATTATAAATAATAATATTTATAATTGTGTTTGTTGGAAAATTAATTGTATATTTCTTAGTCTATACAATGTTTAAAAATATCTTTACTCTTTTCCCAATACTAGGAAACAAAATGTCTTTACGCCGTTCCCGACACTTAAGTGTCCACAACACAGGGGTAGACAGAAGTCTACCCCTGTGTTGTGGACACTTAAGTCCTTTCGACCCACTTTCCAACAAAGATATTTATTAGGACTACGTGTCAGATGATGAGACCGTCGCCGTCATTGTGTGGTACATAAATTTTTGAAAAAAAAAAAAAAACCTTTTGGTACGAACCTTGGAGACCGAGCTTGGGTCTCTTGACTCGAATTCCGATTACCTAACCACTCGCCTGTCGTGACAGTATGACATTTAGGCATAAGTTTTTTTTTGATTTCCTCATATTCTTAAGTAAACATTGCAATGTTCTTTTTTGGAGGAATAAAATTTTTAAACCGAAGTGCTGAAACTTGTTTTCCTTTTCTCATCTCTTCCCGTGGATGTCGTAAAAGTATTCCTGCGTGATAACATTTAAATAATAATGCTGTTGCCAATCCGCTCATTAGGCGTGGCAACAATTTCAAAAAAAATCTATGCATCAATTTTCGCGGGAGGTCTATGTTCAGCAGTGGACTCGAGATAGGCTTTTGTGATGACTATTTATAACTTTATTGTAGGCGGGAATCCTTGGAACTAATTAGGCAGCTTATTCTTTTTTATTAATTTATCAACGGAAAAGTAAATTATCTTATGATATGATTAATATCTATGACTAACTAAAGTTTATTCTACTATTGATCTTCTCACATTAACCAATACAAGCACAAACAGAGGTCTAGATAATTATGTCCTTTCGGCCCAGTTTTCCCCGGAGCTTATTTAGGACAACTTGACCGATGGTAAGCACATCGCCGTCTAAGTTTCCCAGTCAACTATATAATACACTTACATACATATACTTATTCCAGTATTTGAAATATGCGAGAAGTTATTTATTTACTTATTTTATGTTGAATTTATGAATATTTTAACAGATTTCTGCGAAATAGCTTGTACCTTACATGACCTCAACAACTTACTCTGATAATTTATTTAACAACTCCACAATCCTGCCGGAGAATCGTCCATTAGCAACCACTCATTGCTCGTTACGTTGATGGCAGTATACCAAATGCACGTACCATTCAAATCTACGTGTCGAGTCCAATTTGAGTGATTTCGAAGTTCATGTCAGTTTTATATTTGCTTTGAAGCACACATTCTTTAACCGAAGATTTAATAACTATTTATAATATTAACTAACTTTATCACTTCCTCATTTAGTTTTATAGTTGTCGCTAAAAAAATGGCTTTTAAAGAGTACGTTAGCTTGTGAGCCTGAGTAGTGTAAAAATTTTCGTCAGTTGTTACACCTGGCTTTGTCCCCTTATCTTCACCAGGTTTCAAGTAAGCTGTGTATCAAATTGCATGAAAATTGGTCTAGCAGCTTAGCCATAAATCGTTAGAGACAAACAGACAGACTTATGTACACATTTAGAGTATGGTATATGTAGTAGACTCCTTGTATGCTTAGAAGTCGTTTATGTCAGAGTCATACTCCTGTTGCTCCACCTGCTAAGTGAGGCAAAATTTTAGCAATTTTCATACAGTACTACCGTAAAATTAGTTATACTCGTATGTTGACAACATCACATACATTGCTTTGAGTTACACAAACTAAATAGCTAAAGATATTTTTTGGACAACGTGACAGGTGGTAAGCCTGTCGCCATCACAATGTCCAAGTCAACTATATAATTAGTACATAAGTTTTTTAAAAAAAACCCATTGGTACGAGCCTACCACCTCGGGATCGAACTCGGGTCTATCGTGACTTAACTTACTTACTTACTACTTAACTTACTAACTAAAATCAACAAAAAAGGTAACACAGATACTCAAAACCGTGACAATATAGGGAAGTGATTTTCTACTATGACCTGTCTGAGGATCGACGTCTACGGGCTCACCACCCGTTTAACATTTCGTTTTACAAAAATAATTAAAAGCGCGTCCAAAATAGAAAATATATAATATAAATGAAATGGGATGTCGCCCAACAAGAACTATTAAGTTTGAAACATATTTCTTCGAACAGAAAGGAGCATAAAATATAACTCGGCGTGGATCCAACAATATTAAATTTGTTGGAATCCTTTAATATGTTCCTGTTGTATACGAACTGTATTTTATATATGACTCGTAAGCCTGCATGTAGAAGAGGAGGAATGCTTCATATGTATTATGAATTGATTTAAGTACCGAAATAATTGTTAAATAAATGATACATAAAAACATCTACTGAGACCTATTTCAAAGAAGCGATCTTTGCCGTGCAGTGGAGATGCTGCTATCTACGACCCATCAGAGTGCAGCTGTTCAGCTTTAGAATGTGGGAAGCCCTGGTTAAGTCCTTGGGGCAGTGTCATTCGCGCGTTGTTTGTAGCAATTTTAGTGTTACAGCCACGAGCTCGACTGTGAAGAAAATTACAGTGAGTAACCTGCACTGGAGCAACATTGCAGGCGTTCTTTTACTATAATCTCTCTCATGTGTTTGCGGTAAAAAATGTTAAAAGTCACGATAGCCGAGTGGTTGGGTGGTCGGAATTTCGAGTCGAGAGACCTGAGTTCGATCCCCAGGTGGCAGGCTCGTACCAATGGGTTTTTCAAAAACTTATGTACGAATTATATCGTTGGCTTGGACATAAAGACGGCGACTGACTCACCAACTGTCACGTTGTCCCGAAAATATCTTCGGTGGAAGGTGGGTCAAAGGGACTTAATTGTCTAGACTAGACCTCTGTCTACCCCTGTATTGGGAAATGCGTGAAGATATTTATTTATATTATTTATGTGTTTGCGGAAAAGCTATTTCTTATGAAAGGACACAGTGCAGTAGAAGTTGGCTTACAGATGTCAGAGATATTAATAGGTGAGTTTCGACTCAAGGTGAGAAGGGAGTAACGCTATCTTCTTAGGACCATATTAATAGCTATTAGATGTTTCTTAAAGAAAAACTTTATCTAACGAGTTCGAAGAGCGCAAAAAAAAAGTTTCCCGTCATATTTTCCCGCTACATTGTAGCACTGACACTTGAAAGTCGAATAAAAAAAGTTTAAATCAGCAGGCATTGATCGTGCAGTTCTAATTAAGAGTCAAAGTAAAACCTTTATAAAAAATAAACTTGCTGAGTTCTGCGCCTTTGTCTTAGCTATTAAGTTAACACAGAAGCAGAAAAGTTTTCCGGAGAATATGTATCCGATTTGACAATCATGATTATAAACTAACTGTATACCAAATTTCATTCAAATCTAGCCGTTGTTCTATTATTAAATTAGGATAATTAGTAGTAGAATAAAAGTAGTATACAAGAATAGAAGTAGTATAGAGTAGAATAAAATCGATAAATAAAGACGATACATAGGTGGAGGAAACATCACATGAGTTGCTTTTATCCCAAAATAAATCTAAAAGCGAGCACAATAAATCTAAAAGATTTCTATTATAGATAGTTATAAGTCCCTTCCTTGTTTCGTTTTGTTTTCGCGTTTCGAGTAGTATTTATGTGAATTCGAAAATTAAGTTTACTGACTAGCGGAAGCAAAATAGCTCCGATGAAAAGCAGGTTGTAAGTGTAGGAATTCTAGTAAGAGTTAATATTTATATGATGGAGAATTATTGAATGGAACAAAGAAACGTCAATTTTTTTTTAAACGATTTCGACTGTTTACCGACATTTTGTTTCTCTACCTATATTCTCAGCCTTGCACAAGGTGAGAATGTTTTCGCGAACTTAAAGAAAATAGAGATAAAGATAGAGGAAAAAAATTAAAATTGGACTACGGTCATAAAGGTATCAGGCTCACTATACATAAGGCACACAACTCTATATGATTTTAACATGCTTATTACTGATAGTTAATTGACTCAGGCGTTACTTTGCGGAAATTCATTGTAAAGTTATTATTGAAAAAATTACTTCGCAACACTCCGCATGCAAATATAAAAGGTATATGTTACTTGGTCCGAAGAGAAGAAGAGCACCACCCTCCGTCCCACAGATGCGTGCACTAATTCCACTGTGTGCGAGGCATTATCAAGCGAAATTGCTTGATAATGCCTTGTTTTGAGGCGAAACACGTGGCTCGTTTTCGGTGGTGGTATATGATACCTGGTTTGAGTGTAGTGGTGGTGGTGCATAGAATGGAATTAGTGCACGCATCTGTGGGAGCGAGGGTGGTGCTCTTCTGCTCTTCAGACCAGGTAACATATACCTTTTTATATTTGCATGCGGAGTGTTGCGAAGTAATTTCTTCAATAACAACTTTTATGCTTATTAAGGTGGTGAAGGTGAAGGAGGAAAGGTGTAGGAATGTTTTTATTCCACTATAACTTATTACTGCCTAAACCGATTTTGATGTCTTAGATATCGTTAGAATCAAATATATTATATACATGTATTTCATTGTAATGATTTATGATCTTATGATTGCATTCTGAATGATATTATGATTGCGCATAAAAGATTTGCAATCTATAAGAATATATAAGAATGTTTTAAACACTTTTATTCCAAACTGTAAAGCGCTTTAAACTCCTAAAGTTACATATAACTTAAAAAACACAATTAAATAATACAATAGTATCAGTTAAGAATAATTTGACAGTTAATAATAATTACTTCATTAACGGCCAGTAAAAGTCAACTTTCATTATACACACTCAAGCGAGACATTGACCTATCCTTTGAGGAGAAATTACTGTAAACACTTAGATTTGTGATCGCTGTATCAAACACAACGTTCCTTATATCGTATCGTAGCCGGAGCTCATTGCCATTTTAAGACAATTCCCTCAGTTCCCTTTAACGATTGCCGTCGCAGAGACTAGAAATTTCGAACGGCGATACTTCAAAGGCAACTTCTATATTGTAATTTCTTAACATCTCCGGTAAGAGAATGAGCACAAACGAAGCATGTTAAGGTGATTCTTGTAGAATGTAAAAATCCATTAAAATAAATAGTATATTTCCAATAACTGTATTGATTTTTCATCATACTGAAATCATATTATTGTATGCTTATCATAACAATGGTGTCTATTCTCTGCAGTAAACGAAAACTAATTTTAAATTGTTACTTGTGTTTGTTATGTATTTGGTACCACTCTTGGGGGCATTGACGACATCTGCCGGAAGTTTTGTAAGTTAAAGTATATCGTTATAGTCAACACATTACAACACACATTACAATGTCCTTGACCAAGTCACAGCATTACGAAAGAGAGGTTGAAAATTTCAACTGAAGCGTGTGGAACACGGTGGCTCGGCGGTAAGAGCGCTTCAACAATACCTCAGAGTTAGCGGGGTTCGTATGTCGCCCCATGGGATTGTCCCCTGGCAGTGTTCGAATTGTTTCTAAGTTCAAATGTTAGTACTTTTCATAAGTTTGCATCAAAATGACTATTAGAAACTCACAGAATACGAAAAATATAGCACAGATTTAATGATATTTGACATCATCCTCTAAAATATTATTTATTTTAGAGATAACTTTACACTTTGGAATATATCAGAATCTAAATATATTATGTTTTATGTGTAATACATCAGAGTTTAAAAAAGTGCATATTTAAATTTAGTACAGACACTTATAGTAGTAGAAACGACATCAATATTGGTGCATTTGATGGAAGCCGTATTCTGGTATTTTAATTAATATTCCTGGTTTACAGTTAAGCAGTACACCTGTTACTTCCTAAGTTCTATTTCTGTTATTAAACACGCGTCGGTGTGCTTATGCATTGTTGTAGAAACTTGGATTCAACAAACTATATACAAAGGGGACATTATTACACTATGTTACAACGCATCAAAAATTGATGCACAGTTTAAGTTTGAAACGAATCAAAACATTATACATATTCTGAAAATTCTGCAGCTTTTTGATATGTTGCAGCGATTGAAAAGAACAACCAGGAACAAGAAACGGAGACAAAAACGATTCTTAGTTAAACAAAACACAATTATGTTTATTAAAGGGAACGAAACATAAAAAAGGACACCATTAATTTTATTTCATAAACAGGCTTAAATTCATTATGAATAAACAATTCAAGACGCAATTAATTTCGTAGCATCTTAAGCAATGCTGATGGAAGAACAACTTAAAAGACTTGGTGCTTATAAATTGTTGTCCCCATTTCTTTAGAGTTTTACGCTACACCAAGGTGAATCACTTTGAAAGCTTTTTAATTAATAAAATGTCTTTATTAGATTTTTAATACAAAAATAATTTAAATAAAGGGGAAAGTAGCGACCTAATACCCATAAATCTTTGTACCAAAAAGTAACAGGAGTTATTTAAAAATGTAGAAATCCGATAGCAGTTGTATTTTTATTCTAAAATATTTTATACATATATAGACAGGGACAACATCACTTACATTCTTTGATCAATGCAAGTATCTAATGCGCTTGGAATGGAACAACAAACAAACAATCACCAAAAAACAATGATAATGTAGAAGTGCATACTGCATCAAAGTGCGTTTTAATACATACAACATCCGGAAAATTACATTACATTGAACAAGACGTCATGTAATAATCATCATGGCAGCCTCTTAACAGTGGTAGAGCCACGCATCAGCTTTTGTCGTTGCATGAATGGGCCGGCTCGACCGGGGAAGTACCACGACCTCACAGAATACCGGCATGAAGTAGAAGTCTAACAAACTTATGCATTTCGTCTGGTGAGTGCAGGTAACCGGTGGCCCACACACATCCCTCCCACAATTCTGAGGGGATGGGTGGGGGGGGGGCACTCTAAGGGAGGCAACGCATCTGCTATGCCTCTGGTATTGAGTGTTCATGGGTGGCGGTAATCACTTATCATCACGTGAGTCGTTTGCCTCCCTTTTCCATAAAAAAAAATCCATTACTAGATACAGGTCTCCGTCAAAAAGAGATAGATAAACAACGGTCCGTGCGTTATCTGCATTCATCGACTTCCTAGCATATGGCCAAGGCCACCGGATAGCATTCATAATCAGAAGTGGAGCAGTACTATTTTCCTGCCTAATTAAAAAAAAAAAAACAAAATGCCAGCTTCCATGACATTGCTATAGCCCAACCTTATATTTTTAGTCAATGGGAAATACTCTTGTTCCGCAGCAGATGTTTGCTGCGAAGAAGATTTCTCATCATTATTACCGTTTGTAAATATAGGACTTAGCATCTCTTGTGTACAAATCCGTGTCTAATTCCAGTTTAAAAAAGCAATTTAAATACTCTATGTTATCGCACAGTGATATATCGATGCGTATGATCTATAATTTTTTTTTGTGAATCTTTTGTTGCCGGTAGTCGACACTGTATATGAAGTGGCACATTTTTTTTTATTTTAAACGGTTCGTAATTAAAAGATACCATCTTTTTGCGTATAATTTTAATGTAAAAAAAATCAACACAAAGATACCACAAAATCATTTAGTTAATTTTCAACATAATGTTTTATTAGTTTTCACCTGTCGATTTGTGCAAATAACCGTTTGCGAAAAGTGAGTCAAAATTACTAAATTTTCTCGATCTCTCTCTCTCTATCTTTCTTTTACTCTCTACTCCTTTATTCCTGGTAAAGGTGCGAAGATAAACATAAATATATTGTGCACTATATTAACTATATGTACCAGGGTATATACAGTATGTGCAAATAAATAACAAAGTAGACAGATTTATGAGCATTTTCCTGGTTAATTATGCGTAAACACATGAATTTAAAGCTGTGTTGCATAATCATGTTACGTAAAGTGAGGAAGAATCTGACGCAGTTTATTTAAAACATCGATAATATTGCGCATTCCACAATTGGATAAGGGCGCCCGAAAACCCTGTTTGCTAATGAAAATGCTCACAATTTTTTTGGACGTATGTATTTTTTATCACGTATTTCTTTTATTATCTATTATTATGTATTCCTATTTTATTTCCTTTAGTATTGAATTAAGTCCCTTCGACCTACTTTAAATAAATAAACAAATATCTTCACGCAATTCCCAATACAGAGGTAGACAGAGGTCTAGTCTAGACAAATAAGGCCCTTCGACCCATCTTTCACCGAAGATATTTTTGAAAATCCATTGGTACGAGCCTGCCACCTGAGGATCGAACTCGGGTGTTTCGACTCGAAATTCCGACCACCCAACCACTCGGCTATCGTGACTTATCGACCTACTTTAATTGGTAATTAATTTAATAGTTAATTGGAGCAGCGACACAGATGCAGAGTTTATCGCCATAATAGTGTCAAATTTGACATTTTAATTGGTGTATAATACATTTATATACCACAGGTACTTACCATGTGTGACTTGATTATGAACATTCATATTCATCAAGCAAATCAACGATAAGATAAGTTAACAAGAAGTCCCAATAGCCGAGTGGTGGCGGATGATCGAAATGTAAGTCAAAAGATCTGAGTTCGATCCCAAGAGGTTTTCAAAAAACTTACGTACTATTTATATCGTTGACTAGGGCATAAAGACGGCGACGGGTTGACCACCTCTCATGTTGTCCCAAATTATGTCTTCGGTGATAGGTGGTCAGAAAGAATTTAATTTCGTGGACCTCTGTCTACTTTAATATTGGGAATAGGTTGAAGATGTTCATTTAATTTATTATTACCCTTTTGATGTTTTGTATCAACTTAAAATATTGTACACATTAGCTTTTTTATTTGTATGATTGATAAGTTATTTTTTGTATAGTTGTCCCTCTTATTTTTAGGGAAACCTTTATATTCATAGTTTTCGACTTGTCGAAGCAATCTTTGGCTGTTGCAAAAATCTTCCATATTAAACAAACGGCAGCAGAACAGCTTCGCTATTTACCTTCTTGAAATGGAGAAATTTATCTTATTTTTTCTTTTATTCCGTAAATTAGGATCTACTTCTGGTTTATTTACTTACACGCTTTAAGAATAAGAAAAAAATTCTTTCTTTTTGTTAATATTAAAGTCTAAGGTGAAAAAAATTAAGTTCGTGCAAAATCTTAAGAGATATGGACTTTAATGTTATGTATAGTTTATGTATCAGTGCATAGCATTTGGTACAAAAAAATTTCATCAATATAAATCTTAAACAAAAAACCATTAGAGTAAAAAAATGTAAGGCAAATTAAGATCCATACGGCTTGTTAAGTTGGAATTAAAATTTGAACATATCCAATTACTGCCCCGTACAAATTGGACGGCTCTTCAATGTCGAATTTAATGCTCAAGGACTCTGAGCAATTGGCGTAACGAGCACTGGATAAATATTTACACTCGCTAAAACCTTACGTCGATACGTACGTACATAAATTAAATTAGTCTATCGTTATCGTGTTAAGTAATAGTTAAAGCCTGCTGTTTCTTGAATGCTATTTAAAAATATCTCCACAATTTTTCCAGTTTATGTATATAATTTAATTTTTTGCGGCAGACAAAGGTCCAGACTATTTAGTCCTTTCGACCCTTTACTGAAGAAATTTTTTGGGACAATGCTTGGGTGGTGAGCCTGTCGCCGTCTTTATGTCCAAGCCAACGATGTAAATATTTAAATTACCTATACGCTTACCACTTGGCATCGAACTCTAGTCTCTCGATTTATTCCCCCAACCACTCAGCAACCGTGACTTTTTTGAAAGAGGGTGCATCTTATCCCAAACTAAGTAGCTAAAGGAATTATTAATAAAAATTATTTAATATTTACAAAATATAGAAAAGTAATTTTCTAAACTGAGCTGATGACACACTGAAAATTGGTGCAGAGTCAAGGTACTACGGAGGCATTTCTGATTTTGAATTTGAACATATTTCTGATTTTCGATTTGAATAATTCTAAAACTAATATATTAACATAATAACGTCACAAGGTGTTACGTATAATTGGGTTTTAGCAAGGATAATTGTTTAATTCTGAAGACGACGTTCCTGTAAGCCTCAGAGTAAAGCGACAATGTGCTTCCAACAATCAATAGCTGTATTAAGCTGCACGTAACATGCTTAAGAGGTAAGATGTGATAGGATTATCGAGACGACTATAAGATACTGATCAAGATAATATTTTGCTTTAGCGTACTATCCCTAAAACTTGCTATTAATTAAAATGAAGACCTCCGTGGACGAGTGGCGTACACGCCAGTTTTCAAGGTGTCGCTGGCTCTTAGGTCTCGGGTTGGATTATCGGACAAGACAATGCAGAAAACCACTTTTACCGCATTTTGTGGTATCTTCGTTGTTTCTGATTCCACAACACAAGTGCTTTAGCTATTTACTTTGGGATTAGAGAAATGTATGTGATGTTGTCCCTACCTGTGTATTAATTTACTATTAAAAAATAAGAAAATGTGTATTTTTATAACTTCATTAGTGAGAAAACCTTTAGAGCTGCTTGAAACACACTTCTTTCGGCTCTGTGAGAGTAAAATAATCAAATATCTACGCTATTCTCAATACAGGGGTAAATAGAGGTCTAGACAATTAAGATCTTTCGACCCACCTTCCAACGAAGACATTTTTTGGGACATCGTGACAGATGTTGAGTCCGTCGCCGTCTTCATGCCCAAGTTATCGATATAATTCGTATTTAAGTTATTGAAAACACACATTGGTACGAGCCTGTCACCTAGGAATCTAACTCGGGTTTTTTGAATCCGAATTCCGATAGAGTTATCGGTGTTTTATTCAGTTTAGTTACTTTATTATTCGGAGTTGATAGCTACTCAGCTATCGTAACTTTTTCTATATGCATAATGATTTCTTGTATTTAGGCGAATTCTACACATTTTATATAAAACGATTTTTGATTTTATCGCGTTTTTAATTAGTTTTTACAAAATATTTTTATTACCCGACGTTTCGGATGCTTTACAGCATCCGTAGTCACGGGGATTCCATGTTTTTATGTGAGTAAAAATAAGCAATTCAATTCAATAAGCAATTCGTCGGTCCTGACAAAATTACAGGCAAGTATAATTTGAAGAACAATTTCATTGACACGTAAGATGAAGTTGTAGAGCCTCAAAATAATCTAATTATCCCTTTTACGAACAGACATTATAGGCAAGTACAGGCGTCAAACAAAACTTTGTAATACGATTAAGCAAGTCAGTGAAAATGTACTAAATATTCATGACTTAATCCACAAATCAAAACGCGGTCAAAACGTCGGCGTTCTGTGATTCAAAATCGTTAAAATAAATATGCATAAAGGGCAAGTAAAATGGTAGAGTGAAAATCTTTCTATCAATCTAATTAAAGAAACAAACAAAATAAAAAAAAAACAATTATTGTAGCATTCAACTGGTCTTTAGTTAATTTTATTTTACTTTACTTAACGGCGACGGGCTCACCATGTGTTACGTTGTCCCAAAAAATATCTATGGTGGATGGTGGGTTGAAAGATCTTAACTGTATAAACCTCTGTCTAGCCCTGTATTGGGAAAAGCGTGAAGATTTTTATTTGTTTATTTTTATTTTTATTTTACTTTAACTTAAATATGTTACTACGTTTAATTACATCTTTTACAAGCAATTCCCAACACAAAGGGTAGATAGAGGTCTAGTCTAGACAATTACGTCCCTTCGACTCATCTCCCACCGAAGATATTTTCGGGACAAGTTGACAGGTGGTGAGCTCATCGTCGTCTTTATGTCCTAGCCAACGATATAATTCGTACATAGGTTTTTAGAAAAACCCATTGGTACGAGCCCGCCACCTGGGGATCGAACTCCCAATACAGGGGTAGACAGAGGTTTGTACAGTTAAGATCTTTGATTGGGATTTGCGTTGTATATTTATTGCACTGTTGAAAAACCATACTAGATAAATAGATAAATATAAAAAATACAATAAAAATATTACATACATACATAGCTGTCGGTAAAATCCCCTGCAGAACATAGGACGTAGGCCTCAACATTATGGAGGATTTCAACAATCGCTACGATTGGCAAGATTGTAATACGTAGCATCAGACACCCTGCACCTTGTCCGTGACAACCCATCACGGAATTGCTTGATTTTATTTTGGTACTTAAAAAATGGTTATCCATTCATATATTTACAAAATGCAAATGGATTAAGCCCTTTTTTGTGGTACAGGCGAAGATGACTAAACAGGGAAGGAGTCTAGTACCTTAAAACATTGGAAACATGCATAAGAGCCTCAAAAGTTCACTGCAAAACATAGACCGCTTTCGTAGCTGAGGGTTTGCCCTGAACGCCATGCATTGTTAGCAGAGTGGAAGTCTTCATACCAGTCACCTCTCACTTTAGACGCTGTTGCCCTTCTGCTAATTTTTAATCTAATAATTTTCGAGGTGGATATTCCGTCATCCGTTGGTTGCATAATGTTCTTAGTAATCGGAGACAAAAAAACTCGACTCATTGTTCCACATTATAAGAAATCAACTCATTAGGAACACAGAAATCAACTATTTTAATCTACCTTACATTACAGTATTTAGGGCTGTTGCTGTTTCTCGTAGCCGTCTCGTAGTCATCCACGGAAAGAAAGGATATAATAATACTTATAATTAATGAGACAACTGAAAACGTAAATGAAAAGTTTTTTTTCACGAGCTCGCAAAATGATGACATGGCACTTTGTGACCACAACAATTATGTTTCATAGAGTTCTCGGGTTTCCGAGTGTTAATAAAAAAATTGTAAGACTGTTGAGTCAATTCAATATTTCAACTTATTATGCATGCTGGAATTGTGCATTAGTCAGAGATTTATTCCGGGTAGAGTTGCTGTGTATAACATAGTTTTATTTCAAAACTTGGTTCTTGAATATTTTTTTATAAAATATATCTTCACGCATTCTCCCGATAATGAGGTAGACACGGGTTCAATTTTTAAATTAAAGCCTTTTTGGGACAACGTGATAGGTGGTGAGCATATCGCCGTCTTAGTGTTCAAGATAACAGAACAAATTATTTACATAGTACATATCAAAACATTTACAAAGATATATGTTTTCGTAAATAAATTTTTGGTTTTTCTTTATGATCATAATATTTCGTATATCTGATAAATTTTATTTCTTTGATGGGTGTGAAGAATTTTCCCTTAGAATTGGCGTCGAGTCTTGCAACCAACTTTAATCAAAGAAAATAACAGATACGTTATACTACTAAAATGGTCCCAACGGTAAACGGGGTAGTACTTTATAAAGCGGATATCAAGGTAAATAAAACAAAAATATGGCATGCTTTTCTTTAATCTATTAAATTATGATTATAGATTAAGGAAATAGCATGCTATATATTTGTATCTGGAACTGATTGTATAAATTGTGCAAAACTACATAAATGTGGGGCCACATATTTACATAGTATTGAAAATTTGTTAATATAATTGTAATACAAGAATATTAACGCTGAATTCTACTCAATTTGCAAATTCAAATTGTTCGCAAACTAAGTCTCTGAATATTTGACGTAGAATATTGGGGGACCAAATATAATTTGCCATTCAACCTCAAAAAATAGATTTCGTATTCCATTTTGAAATAAATTAGGACTAGATTTTAAACATGATGTAGAAAATTATTAAAATTATTTCTGTTATTGATACTTTTACGAAGAAATCGTTTCAAAAGAATTAAAAAAAAAGACCTTCTTGTCTATATTTTTAGTACGCATGTTACGCCAATTGTTAACTTAATCTGTTATTTAACTTAGTCTGTTTAGAGTAATGCGCTGCTTGCACAAAAAAAAATCCTAGCTGGGGATTGTCTTTTGTGGAAAACGACCTATGTTCAGCAGTGGATTCTTGATAGCCTATCAAAAATAAAGTAGAAGATAATAAAGTAGAAGATGCGAGTTCGACAAAGAACCCGTAGTTTGCAGAATATTGATTTGAAGTATAGTAAGCAACAAGCTCTTGTTGACATATTGTTTATTTGCCACCTTTTCGACCTTTGACTACTATCGTGGACGTGTGGCATATACAACGCTTATTGTAGTGTCGCCAGGTTCGATTCGCGGTCGGGTCGATGTAGAAAACCGTCTTTCTAAATTTTGGCGGGTCTGGGTGTTAATGGTATCTTGGTTGTTACTGATTCCATGATACAAGTAATTAAGCTGATTACTTTAGGATCCGAGAAATTTACGTGATTTTGCACAATTAACCACATTTATCTATGTGTGTATTGATTAATTGATTTTCCTATAAAAATATTACGATGTTGTTTAAGTCCCTTTGACCCACCTTCCACCGAAGACATTTTCGGGACAACGTGACAGGTGGTGAGCCTGTCGCCATCTCAATGTCCAAGTCAACTATATAATCAATTCATAATTTAAAACCATTGGTACGAGCCTGCAACCTCTGGATCGAACTCGGGCGAGTCGTGACTTAATTTACTTTATAAAATCAGAAACAACAAAAGTAACACAGATACTCAAAACCGAGACAATATAGAGAAGGGGTTTTCTACATTGACCTGTCTGGGGATCGACAGTTACTGGGACGATCAGAGTTCTATATCGCTTACTAATTTCTACCCACATTTAAACGGGACAATCTGTAATCAATTCTATCGTCGACTTGAGTGTCCATGCCAATCCTAAAATACAAATCGTATATATTTTAATCTTTACACATTTCCTAATACTAAACCACTTTAGTCACGATAACCGAGTGGATGGGTGGTCGCAATTTCGAGTCAAGAGACCCGAGTTCGATCTGCTGTTCGGTGGCAGGCTCGTACCAATGGGATTTTCAATAACTTATGTACGAATTATATCGAGAGAATGGACATAATGACGGCTACGGGCTCGCCACCCGTTTAATATTTTGTTTTACGTTAAAAATCAAAAGCGCTTCCCAAATAAATAAATAAATATATAAAGATCTTCACGCAATTCCCAATACAGGGGTAGACAGAGGTCTAGTCTAGACAATTAAGTCCCTTTGACCCATCTTCCACCGAAGATAATTTCGGGACAATGTGACAGGTGGTGAGCCTTATGCTTTCCAAATAGAAAATATATAATATAAATGAAATGAGACGCCGCCCAACAAGAACTATTAAGTTTGAAACATGTTTCGTCGAATAGAAAGGAGCATAAAATATAACTCGGCGTGTATCGAACAATATTAAATTTGTTTAAATCTTTTTAAATGTTCCTGTTGTAGCGTCATACGAATTGTATTTTGTATACGACTCGTAAGCCTGCGTATAGTAGAGGAGGAATACTTCATATGTATTATGAATTGATTTAAGTAACGAAATAATTGTTAAATAAATGACAAATTAAAAAAATCTACTGACATGTATTTCAAAGAAGTGATCTATGTCTTGCAGTGGAGATGCTGCTATTTACGAGCCATCAGACTGCAGGTGTGCTGCTTTAGAATGTGGGAGGCCCATGTTAGGTCCTTGGGGCAGTGTCATTCGCGCGTTGTTTGTAGCAATTTGAGTGTAATAGCCACGACCTCGACTGTGAAGAAAATTATAGTGAGGAAACCTACGCGTCTGAGACATAATAAATAAAATATATGTCATCTGAATCCACCAACCTGCATTGGAGCAATGTTGCAGGCGTTCTCTTAGTAAAATCTCTCTCATGTTTTAGCGGGAAAGCAATTGTATAGTAGTGGACATAGGGCAGTAGACGTTTGCTTACAAATGTCAGACTTATTAATAGATGAGTTTCGGCTCAAGGTGAAGATGAAAAGGAGTAACGCTATCGTCCTAGGACCATATTAATAACTTTTAGATGTTTCTTAAAGAAAAACTTTATCTAACGAGTTCGAAGAGCGCAAAAATGAAGTTTCCCGACATATTTTCCCGCCATATTGTAGCACTGACACTAGAAAGTCGAATTAAAAATTTTTAAATCAGCAGGCATTGATCATACAGTTGTAATTAAGAGTCAAAGTAAAACCTTTATAAAAATAATACACTTGCTGAGATCTGCGCCTTTGTCTTAGCTATTAAGTTAACACAGAAGCAGAAACGTTTTCCGGAGAATATGTATCCGATCTGACAATCCTGATTATAAACCAACTGTATACCAAATTTCATTCAAATCTAGCCGCTGTTCTATACTTAAATAAGGATAAGTAGTAGTAGAATAAAAGTAGTGTAGAATAGAAAAAATCGATAAATAAAGACGATACATAGGTAGAGCCAACATTACATGATCTTATCCCAAAATAAAAAGCATAAGTATTTCTGGTATGGAATCAGAAAAAACTAAGGCACCACACACTCTGGGTGTTAAAGTGGAGATAAAGTATTTCCTAGATTGACTCGAACCGAAATCGAACCCGGGACTGTAGAGCTGGCGACAACACAAAGACAACATGAATAGATGACATTAGATATTAGAATTAGGCTCACCACCTGTCACGTTGTCCCGAAAATATCTGCGGTGGAAGGAGAGTCAAAGGGACTTAAATGTCTAGGCTAGACCTCTGTCTACCACTGTGTTGGGAATTGCGTGAAGATATTAATTTAATTTAATTTTAGATATTCGAAGTTGGATAAGAATCTTCATGGTGACGCACTTAACAAGTCTAGAATTAAGTCATAGAATTCACTTCTTAATTTAAATTTTAAACCTCTGTCGACTCTACCGCTAGCACAATAAATCTAAAAGATTCTATTACAGATAGTAATAGGTCCCATCCTTGTTTCGTATTGTTTTCGCGTTTCGAGTTGTATTTATGTGAATTTGAAAATTAAGTTTACTGACTAGCCGAAGCAGAATAGCTCCAATGAAAAGCTGGTTGTAAATTTTGGAATTCTAGTAAGAGTAATATTTATATGATGGAGAAACATTGAAGGGAAAAAAGAAAAGTTTAATTTTCTTAAATGATTTCGACTGTTTACGGATGTTAGATTTTCTTTCTATATTCCCAGCCGTGCACAAGGTGAGGATGTTTTCGCAAACTTAAAGAAAATAGAGATAAAGAGATAGAGGAAAAGAATGAAAATTGGACTACGGTCATAAAGTTATCTGCCTTATTATACAAAAGGCAGACAACTCTATATCATTTTTACATGCTTATAACTATAAGGGTGGTTAAGGTGAAGGAGGAAAGAATGTGTGTAGGAATGTTGTTATTCCACTATAACTTATAAGTGCCTAAACCGATTTTGATATCTTAGATGTCGTTAAATTCGAATATATTAAATACATATATTTTATTCTAATGATTTATAATCCTTAAAGGCCTCAATCTAGACCTCTTTCTACCCCAGTATCGTGAGTAGCGTGAACATATATTTTTGTATGGATTATATAGAGAAAAATTCACGATAGCTGAGTGATTGGGTGGTCGGAATTTCGAGTTAAGATACCGTAGTTCGATCCCCAGGTGGTAGTACCAACGAGTTTTTAAAAAACTTATGTACGAATTACATCATTGGCTTGGACATAAAGACGGCGACGGGCTCACCACCTGTCATGTTGTCCCGAAAATATCTTCGGTGGAAGGTGGGTCAAAGGGACTTAATTGCGTAGACTAGACCTCTGTCTACCCCTGTATTCATTACCCTTGTATTTACATCCACCACCACTCGGCTATCGGGACTTCTAGTTAACTTATCTTATCGTTGATTTGTTTGATGAATCTGAATGTTCGAAATCAAGTCACACTAGGTAAGTACCTGTGGTATGTCAGTGTATTATACACCCATACCATCTTGGACACTATGATGGCCTCTGTTTCGCTGCTCCCATTAACCATTAAATTAATTAACAATTAAAGTAGGTCGAAGGGACTAAATTAAATAATAAAGGAAATAATATAGGAATATATAATAATAGATAATAAAAGAAATACGTGATAAAAAAATATATACGTCTAAAAAAAGTCGTGCCCATTTTCATTAGCAAACAGGGGTTTCGGCCGCCTTTATCCAATTGTGGAATGCGCAATATTATCGATGTTTTAAATAAACTGCGTCATATTCTTCCTCGCTTTACGTAACATGATTATGCAATACAGCTTTTTATTTATGTGTTTACTCATAATTAACCATAAAATGCTCATAAATCGGTCTACTTTGTTATTTATTTGATGATACATATACAGTACATACACTGATACATATACTGTAGCTGATATAGTGCAAAATATTTGTATGTTTATCTTCACACCTTTCCCAGGAATAATGGAGTAGAGAGTGAAATAAAGAGAGAGAGAGATAGAGAGGGAGAGAGAGAGAGAGCGAGAGTTCGTGAAAATTTATTATATTTGACTTATTTTTCGCAAACGGTTATTTGCACAAATTGAAATGTGAATGTGATAGGTGAAAACTATTAAAACATTGTGTTAAAAATTAACTAATGGATTTTATGTAATATAGGCAAAAAGATGGTATCTTATAATTACGAAAAAAATTTTAAAATAAAAAATGTTTTGAAGATATTTTCGGGACAACGTAACAGGTGGTGAGCCTGTCGCCGCCTTTTTGTCCAAGCCAACGATGTAATTCGTACATAAGTTTTTGAAAAATCCATTGGTACGAGCCTGCCATCTGGGAATCGAACTCGGATCTATTGACTCGAAAATCCGACCGCTCAACCACTCGGCTATCGTGACTTCAACAATCGGAACAAGAAACGGAGACCAAAACGATTCTTAGTTAAACAAAACACAATTATGTTTATAAAAGAGACCGAAACATGAAAACGGACATCATTAATTTTATTTCATAAACAGACTTAATATCATTATGAATAAACAATTCAAGACGCAATTAATTTCGTAGCATCTTAAGCAATGCTGATGGAAGAACAACTTAAAAGACTTGGTGCTTATAAATTGTTGTCCCCATTTCTTTAGAGTTTTACGCTACACCAAGGTGAATCACTTTGAAAGCTTTTTAGTTAATCAAATGTCTTTATTAGATTTTTAATACAAAAATAATTTAAATAAAGGGGAAAGTGGCGACCTAATACCCATAAATCTTTGTACCAATAAATAACAGGAGTTATTTAAAAATGTAGAATTCCGATAGCAGTTGTATAATATAGCAGTAGTTAAAATAGTTTTAATTATGATTTATGGCTGAAATATTTATGTTCACTGAGTGTTAAATGGCCTGCTTTTTAACAAATTACATGATATTTTTTGCATCGTGGTAAATGTGATGATTGTAATAATTACTTTATATATACACATAGACAGGGACAACATCACTTACATTCTTTGATCACAAAGTAAGTATCTAATGTGCTAGGAATGGAACAACAAACAAACATTCACCAAAAAATAATGATAATGTAATTGGATATTGAATCACAAAGCGTTTTACTACGTACTACATCCGGAAAATTACATTACATTGAACAAGACGTCATATAATAATCATCATGGCAGCCTCTTAAAAGTCTCCGTCAAAAAGAGATAGATAAAGAATGGTCCTTGTGTTATCTCCATAGACTCCCTACCATATGGCCAAGGCCACCGGGTGCAACCATTCATAATCAGAAGAGGAGCAGTACTATTTTCCTGCCTGACAAAAAAAAAAAAAAAACAAAATGCCAGCTTCCATGACATTGCTATAGCTCAATCTTATATGTTTAGATAATGGGAAAGACTCTTGTTCCGCAGCAGATGTTTGCAGCGAAGTAGATTTATTATCATTAATACCGTATATTGATATAGAGTTAGCAAGTCCTGTATATATATATCAGTGTCAAATTCCAGTTTAAAAAAAGCAATTTAAAAATTTAGATACTCTATGTTATCGCACACTGACAGTGATATATCGATGCGTATCATCTTTAATTTTTTTGTTTTAAATCTATTGTTGCCGGTAGTCTGACACTGTATTTGAAGAAGCAAAACATTTTCTATTTTAAAATTTTTTTCGTAATTATAAGATACCAATTTTTTGCCTATATTACACAAAATCCGTTAGTTAATTTTTAACACAATGTTTTAATAGTTTTCACCTATCACATTCACATTTCAATTTGTGCAAATAACCGTTTGCGAAATTTGAGTCAAAATTACTAAATTTTCACGAACTCTATCTCTCTCTCTCTCTCCCTCTTTATTTCACTCTCTACTCCATTATTCCTGGGAAAGGTGTGAAGATAAACATACAAATATTTTGCACTATATGAGCTGCAGTATATGTATCAATGTATGTACTGTATATGTATCATCAAATAAATAACAAAGTAGACCGATTTATGAGCATTTTATGGTTAATTATGAGTAAACACATAAATAAAAAGCTGTATTGCATAATCATGTTACGTAAAGCGAGGAAGAATATGACGCAGTTTATTTAAAACATCGATAATATTGCGCATTCCACAATTGGATAAAGGCGGCCGAAACCCCTGTTTGCTAATGAAAATGGGCACGACTTTTTTTAGACGTATATATTTTTTTATCACGTATTTCTTTTATTATCTATTATTATATATTCCTATATTATTTCCTTTATTATTTAATTTAGTCCCTTCGACCTACTTTAATTGTTAATTAATTTAATGGTTAATGGGAGCAGCGAAACAGAGGCAGAGTTTATCGCCATAATAGTGTCCAAGATGGTATGGGTGTATAATACACTGACATACCACAGGTACTTACCATGTGTGACTTGATTACGAACATTCATATTCATCAAAAAAATCAACGATAAGATAATTTCCGATAGTCGAGTGGTGGTGAATGTAAATACAGGGGTAATGAATACAGGGGTAGACAGAGGTCTAGTCTAGGCAATTAAGTCCCTTTGACCCACCTTCCACCGAAGATATTTTCGGGACAACGTGACAGGTGGTGAGCCCGTCGCCGTCTTTATGTCCAAGCCAATGATGAAATTCGTACATAAGTTTTTGAAAAACTCATTGGTACTACCACCTGGGGATCGAACTCCGGTGTCTTAACTCGAAATTCCGACCATCACTCAGCTATCGTGACTTTTTCTCTATATAATCCATACAATAAAATATATGTTTACGCTACTCACGATACTGGGGTAGAAAGAGGTCTAGATTGAGGCCTTTTGACCTACCCTTCATCGAAGACATCGCCGTGTATATGTCCATCGACATAAATCGTACGTAAGTTTTTGAAAAATCTCATTGGTATGAGCCTACGTGCCTATCTATCTCCAGAAGATCGAACTCGGGTCTTTTCTCTTGAATCCCATTTACATTTGGCTATTGTCACTATATTTACAAGAAAACTTGCATATATTTTCCATGTAATTAATATCAATGAGTGGCCGGGTTAAGCTAGTACACATATTAAATCCCGTTTCATATAATAGCCTTTCTTGATATAGAACGGGCGGGATCAAATATCACCGCAATATTTCTAATATAGAAATAATGTTATTGATAATGTATGATCACAAGATTTTTCCATACCAGAATAGCAATTTATGCGATAACGTCCCCTGGAAATTGCTTTTCCCTTTTTCCATATTTATCAGATTTATGGCCTCCTTTCAACATGCAATACATTTTTGTCCTTTCCCTTTTTTTGCTTTTTGTATACCCATACGCGAAACTTGTTAGAAATGCCTTAGTTAAGATCCTATGACATGTCCTCCCAAATGTATGTGCAAAGTACAGTTGTTAAAAAGGTTAATGGTTAAAATGATCTTAAGTGTTCACGAGAACTTACTGGAATTGCTACTACTACGTTCGTTTTTAAACTTCAAACATGAAGACTAATAAAATATTATTTATTATTTGTTAAATAGTTTTTATTAGTCTTAAAGCGTAAGGTCAAAACTGTAATTAATGCAAAATCTTAGGAGACATCGACTTTAATGTTATATATAGTTTGTGTCAATGTTTATTACATTTGGCACAAAAAAAAATTCATCAATATAAATGTTTAAAAAAAATTAGAGTAAAAAATGTAAGGCAAATTAAGGCCCATAGGGCTGTTAAGTTGGAATTAAAATTTGAACATATCCAATTACTGTCCCGTACAAATTGGACGGCTCATCAATGTCGAATTTAATGCTCAAGGACTCTGAGCAATTGGCGTAACGAGCACTGGACAAATATTTACACTCGCTAAAACTCTACGTCGATACGTACGTACATAAATTAAATTAGTCTATCATTATAGTGTTAAGTAATAGTTAAAGCATGCTGTTTCTTGAATGCTATTTAAAAAATATCTCCACAATTACTCCAGTTTATGTTTATAATTTATTTTTTTGGGGCAGACAAAGGTCCAGACTATTTAGTCCTTTCGACCCTTTACCGTTAATTAATTTATTATTAAAAAAATAAGAAAATGTGTATGTATTTTTATAACTTCATTAGTGAGAAAACCTTTAGAGCTGCTGGAAACACACTTCATTCGGCTCTGTGTGAGTAAAATAATCAAATATCTTCACGCTATTCTTAATACAGGGGTAGACACAGGTCTAAACAATTAAGATCTTTCGACCCACCTTCCAACGAAGATATTTTTTGGGACAACGTGACAGATGTTGTGTCCGTCGCCGTCTTCATGCCCAAGCTATCGACATAATTCGTATTAAAGTTTTTGAAAACACACATTGGTACGAGCCTGTTACCTCGGAATCTACCTCGGGTTTTTTGAATCCAAATCCCGACAGGGTTATCGGTGTTTTATTCAGTTTAGTTAGTTTATTATTCGGAGTCAATAGCTACTCTGTTATCGTGACTTTTTCTATGTGCATAATAATTTCTTGTATTTACGCGAATTCTACACATTTTAAATAAAACGATTTTCGTTTTTATCGCGTTTTTAATTAGTTTTTACAAAATATTTTTATTTCCTGACGTTTAGGATGCTTTACAGCATCTGTGGTCACGGGGACTCCATGTTTTTATGTGAGTAAAATAATCAAATATCTTTACGCTATTCTTAATACAGGGGTAGACACAGGTCTAAACAATTAAGATCTTTCAACCCACCTTCCAACGAAGATATTTTTTGGGACAACGTGACAGATGTTGTGTCCGTCGCCGTCTTCATGCCCAAGCTATCGACATAATTCGTATTAAAGTTTTTGAAAACACACATTGGTACGAGCCTGTTACCTCGGAATCTACCTCGGGTTTTTTGAATCCAAATCCCGACAGGGTTATCGGTGTTTTATTCAGTTTAGTTAGTTTATTATTCGGAGTCAATAGCTACTCTGTTATCGTGACTTTTTCTATGTGCATAATAATTTCTTGTATTTACGCGAATTCTACACATTTTAAATAAAACGATTTTCGTTTTTATCGCGTTTTTAATTAGTTTTTACAAAATATTTTTATTTCCCGACGTTTAGGATGCTTTACAGCATCTGTGGTCACGGGGACTCCATGTTTTTATGTGAGTAAAAATAAGCAATTCAATTCAATATGCAATTCGTCGGTCCTGACAAAATTACAGGCAAGTATAATTTGGTGAACAAAATCATTGACACGTAAGATGAAGTTGTAGAGCCTCAAAATAATCTAATTATCCCTTTTACGAACAGGCATTATAGGCAACTACAGGCGTCAAACAAAACTTTATAACACGATTAATCAAGTCTGTGAAAATGTACTAAATATTCATGACTTAATCCACAAATCAAAACGCGGACAAAACGTCGGTGTTTTTTGATTCAAAATCGTTAAGATAAATATGCATAAAGGGCAAGTAAAATGGCAGAGTGAAAATCTTTCTATCAATCTAACTAAAGAAACAAACAAAATTTACAAAAACAATTATTGTAGCATTCAACTGGTCTTTAGTTAATTTTATTTTACTTTACTTTACGGCGACGGGCTCACCATGTGTAACGTTGGCCAAAAATATCTGTGGTGGATGGTGGGTTGAAAGATCTTAACTGTATAAACCTCTGTCTACCCCTGTATTAGGAAAAGCGTGAATATATTTATTTATTTATTTTTATTTTTACCTTAAATATGTTATTACGTTTAATTACATCTTTTACAAGCAATTCCCAAAACAGGGGTAGACAGAGGTCTAAACAATTAAGATCTTTCAACCCACCTTCCAACGAAGATATTTTTGGGACAACGTGACAGATGTTGTGTCCGTCGCCGTCTTCATGCCCAAGCTATCGACATAATTCGTATTAAAGTTTTTGAAAACACACATTGGTACGAGCCTGTTACCTCGGAATCTACCTCGGGTTTTTTGAATCCAAATCCCGACAGGGTTATCGGTGTTTTATTCAGTTTAGTAAGTTTATTATTCGGAGTCAATAGCTACTCTGTTATCGTGACTTTTCTATGTCCATAATAATTTCTTGTATTTACGCGAATTCTACACATTTTAAATAAAACGATTTTCGTTTTTATCGCGTTTTTAATTAGTTTTTACAAAATATTTTTATTTCCTGACGTTTAGGATGCTTTACAGCATCTGTGGTCACGGGGACTCCATGTTTTTATGTGAGTAAAATAATCAAATATCTTTACGCTATTCTTAATACAGGGGTAGACACAGGTCTAAACAATTAAGATCTTTCAACCCACCTTCCAACGAAGATATTTTTGGGACAACGTGACAGATGTTGTGTCCGTCGCCGTCTTCATGCCCAAGCTATCGACATAATTCGTATTAAAGTTTTTGAAAACACACATTGGTACGAGCCTGTTACCTCGGAATCTACCTCGGGTTTTTTGAATCCAAATCCCGACAGGGTTATCGGTGTTTTATTCAGTTTAGTTAGTTTATTATTCGGAGTCAATAGCTACTCTGTTATCGTGACTTTTTCTATGTGCATAATAATTTCTTGTATTTACGCGAATTCTACACATTTTAAATAAAACGATTTTCGTTTTTATCGCGTTTTTAATTAGTTTTTACAAAATATTTTTATTTCCTGACGTTTAGGATGCTTTACAGCATCTGTGGTCACGGGGACTCCATGTTTTTATGTGAGTAAAATAATCAAATATCTTTACGCTATTCTTAATACAGGGGTAGACACAGGTCTAAACAATTAAGATCTTTCAACCCACCTTCCAACGAAGATATTTTTTGGGACAACGTGACAGATGTTGTGTCCGTCGCCGTCTTCATGCCCAAGCTATCGACATAATTCGTATTAAAGTTTTTGAAAACACACATTGGTACGAGCCTGTTACCTCGGAATCTACCTCGGGTTTTTTGAATCCAAATCCCGACAGGGTTATCGGTGTTTTATTCAGTTTAGTTAGTTTATTATTCGGAGTCAATAGCTACTCTGTTATCGTGACTTTTTCTATGTGCATAATAATTTCTTGTATTTACGCGAATTCTACACATTTTAAATAAAACGATTTTCGTTTTTATCGCGTTTTTAATTAGTTTTTACAAAATATTTTTATTTCCCGACGTTTAGGATGCTTTACAGCATCCGTGGTCACGGGGACTCCATGTTTTTATGTGAGTAAAATAAGCAATTCAATTCAATATGCAATTCGTCGGTCCTGACAAAATTACAGGCAAGTATAATTTGGTGAACAAAATCATTGACACGTAAGATGAAGTTGTTGAGCCTCAAAATAATCTAATTATCCCTTTTGCGAACAGGCATTATAGGCAACTACAGGCGTCAAACAAAACTTTATAACACGATTAATCAAGTCTGTGAAAATGTACTAAATATTCATGACTTAATCCAAAAATCAAAACGCGGACAAAACGTCGGTGTTTTTTGATTCAAAAACGTTAAGATAAATATGCATAAAGGGCAAGTAAAATGGCAGAGTGAAAATCTATCTATCAATCTAACTAAAGAAACAAACAAAATTTAAAAAACAATTATTGTAGCATTCAACTGGTCTTTAGTAAAAATTATTTTACTTCAAATAGTTTAAATTTATTTATATTCTGATGAATTTTCATTAGGCCTTTAATAATTTTACTCGTGTTAGATTACTTGAAATCCTCCATTTTGCTATAATCAAATTTAATTTTCGAAATTGGATCGATTCCAACAAAGCATCTCAAAAGATATTTTGTATCTGTACTTTTATTATACAATAGGTCGTGGTTCTTCCCCGTGTCGAGCCGGCCCATTCATGCAACAGCAAAAGCTGATGCGTGGCTCTTCCACTGTAAAAATAAGTTTAAAGTTTTGAAAAGCCTATCGACTCATCTTTTACTGAGACTTCTTTGGGACGTCAGGTGGTGAGCTTATCGCCATTTTAGTATTCAAGCGTACGATATACTTGCATAGAGATATTTTAGTTACAGATACATAAGTACGTAGACGATCTGTTGGGGAGAAAAGTTCTCGAGTGGCAACTTTGTTCAGGCAAACGCAGTATTGGATGTCCACCATATTTTAAAACGTAGTAAATTCTGAGATATTTTTTTATAAAGAAAAGGGAGGCAAACGAGCAGGTGGCTCACGTGATGGTAAGTGATTACCGCCGCCCATGAACACCCGCAGTACCAGAGGCATAGCAGATGCGTTGCCTCTCTTAGAGTGCCCCTCCCCAGAATTGGAGGAGATGGGTGTGTGGGCCTCCGGTTACCTGCACTCACCAGACGAAGAATTGGAGGAGATGGGTGTGTGGGCCTCCGGTTACCTGCACTCACCAGACGAAACGCAGAAGTTTGTTAGACTTCTACTTCACGCCGGTATTCTGTGAGGTCGTGGTACTTCCCGGTCGAGCCGGCAATTAATGCAACAGCAAAAGCTGATGCGTGGCTCTTCCACTGTAAAAATAAGTTTAAAGTTTTGAAAAGCCTATCGACTCATCTTTTACTGAAACTTCTTTGGGACGTCAGGTGGTGAGCTTATCGCTATTGTAGTGTTCAAGCGTACGATATACTTGCATAGAGATATTTTAGTTACAGATACATAAGTACGTAGACGATCTGTTGGGGAAAAAAGTTCTCAAGTGGCAACCTTGTTCAGGCAAACGCTGTATTGGATGTCCTCCTACAAGATGCAGTGACGATCTGAAAAGTATTGCGGAGAGAAGATGGATGTAGTATGGTGATGATTATTTATACAAGTCTTCTTCTTCATTTATACAGCCTATCAAAAGTCCACTGCTGCACGAGGCCTTCCCAAAGATTTCCACAGAGATCGATCCTGTGTCATCTGCATCCATCCCTACAATATTGTGCAGTTCAGCATCCCATCTTGTCCGTGGTCGTCCTATTTGGCCACACAAGAACATTTATTTTCCTTCTTTTCATTGCATATTATAATTTCAATATTTAAAAATTCTTCAATTTCGGCTAAAATGGCTCCTTGTTTAGGTTCTTTACATTTTTAATTATATCGAAACAAAATGTCATAGAAACACCATTTTTTTTTGTAATGAAGCTTTCATTAGGAATGTATTTAAATATGTATTTTAGCTATCAATATGGATTTTGAGGTTGCCTCAATGAACCTTTGATGAAGTCCCTCATTATAGCCCTAGTAAATTTTTTTTATTGCAAAGAGAGGCAAACGAGCAGGTTGGCTCACGTGATGGTAAGTGATTATCACCGCCCATAAACACCCGCAGTACCAGAGGCATAGCAGATGCGTTGCCAGCCTTAGAGTGCCCCCGAATTGGGGAGGGGGTGTGGAGGGCCTCCGGTTACCTGCACTCACCAGACGAAACGCAGAAGTTTGTTAGACATATACGTGCTGGTATTCTGTGAAGACGTGGTACTTCCCCGGTCGAGCCGGCAATTCATGCAACAGCAAAAGCTGATACGTGGCTTTTCCACTGTAAAAATAAGTTTAAAGTTTTGAAAAGCTCCTCTAATTTTCAGTTAAAGGAAATTTATCCCTTATTATATTTGAGTAATAATTTTGAATTTAAAAAATAGGGTATGCCTTTGAATAAACTTATAAGCATTAACATAAAGATGGCGACAGGGACACCACTTAATTCGTTGTGCCAAAAAAAAGCTCCGGTAAAATGTAGGTCAAAAGGACTACATTTCCTAGACCTTTGGCTATACCTGTTTTGGGAAATGCATGAAGATAAACAAGCAAAAAAGTACATGAGTGCACTTTAAGCGTGACAAAAGTATACCTGTATAAAATAAAACATAATGATTTAATGTCTGAGGAGTGTTGACAAAGTTTTGGAAATTCTTGAAATCTGTTTTCGATAAACCTTTTCTCCATTATGCCTACAAGACAAATTGTCTTGACTCTATTTAGTTTTAGTTTTTCGTTTAATTTAAATTGAAATCACAACGATGATATGGAGGTATTCCCTTAAAAATAATTTTAAAAGGTATAAATAATACTTACTATTGTTATATCATGATGATGATTACTAGTTACACTATGAGGTAAGTACGGGAATATTATGACCGAAAACTGTATTTTAAAACTTTGTGTGCAATAATGTATTAGTAAAAAAGAGATCTTAGAAAAGTCACGATAGCTGAGTGGTTGGGTGGTCGGAATTTCGAGTCAATAGACCCGAGTTCGATCCCCAGTTGGTAGGCTCGTACCAATGGGTTTTTCAAAAATTTATGTACGAATATCGTTGGCTTGGACATAAAGACGGCGACGGGCTCACCATCTGTCACGTTGTCCCGAAAATATCTTCGGTGGAAGGTGGGTCGAAGGGACTTGATTGTCTAGACTCGACCTCTGTCTACCCCTGTATTGGGAATTGCGTGAAGATATTTTATTTTTATTTTATTATATTCTTAGATCAAAAGCGCGTCCCAAATAGAAAATATATAATAGAAATGAAATGAGATGCCGCCCAACAAGAACTATTAAGTTTGAAACATATCTCTTCGTACAGAAAGGAGCTTAAAATATAACTAGGCGTGGATCCAACAATATTAAATTTATGAATTGATTTAAGTAACCAAATAATTGTTAAATAAATGACAAATTAAAAAAATCTACTGACACGTTTTTCAAAGAAGCGATCTTTGCCGTGCAGTTTAGATGCGAGCCATCAGAGTGCAGCTTTGCAGCTTTAGAATGTAGGAGACCCCGGTTAGGTCCTTAAGCTAGTATCACTCGCGCGTTGTCTGTAGCAATTTTAGTGTAATTGCCACGAGCTCGACAGTAAAGAAAAATATAGTGAGGAAACCCACGCGTCTGAGACACAATAAATTAAATACATGACATCTGAATCCACCAACCTGCACTGGAGCAACATTGTAGGCGTTCTCTTACTATATGTGTTATGGGGAAAGCTATTGTATAGTAGTGGCCACCAGGCAGTAGGCGTTGGTTTACAGATGTCAGAGGTATCAATAGATGAGTTTCGACTCAAGATGAAAAGGGAGTAACGCTGTCTTCCTAGAACCATATTTATAACTATTAGAAGTTTCTTAAAGAAAAACTTTATTTAACTAGTACGAACTAGGTACATGGCGGCTATGCCTGAGTTAAGTATCAAATTAACACAGAATCAGATATTTTTTTTTTAAAAGTAAATAAATAAAGTCATACAAAGTTAGATACTACATCACATGAATTACTCTAATCCCAAAATAAGTAGTTACAACACACTTAGGGTGTTAAAATAGAGAAAAAATATTTCCTGCATTGTCCCGAACCGAAGTCAAACCCGGGACTTCAGAGCTGGCGACAACACAAAAACAACATGAATAGATGGTATTAGATGTTAGAATTAGGATAAGAATCTTCATGGTGACTCTCTTAACAAGTCTAGAATTAGAGCATTGAATTCACTTCTTTAAATTAAGAACCTTTAAACCTCTGTCGACTTTGCCACAAGCTCAATAAATCTAAAAGATATTAGATATAGTAATAGGTCCCTTCCTTGTATCGTTTTGTTTTCGCGTTTCGAGTTGTATGTAAGTGAATTCGAAAATTAAGTTTACTGACTAGCCGAAGCAGAATTGCTCCAATGAAAAGCGAGTTGTAAATTTTGGAATTCTAGAAAAGTTAGTAAAAAACAGTTAAATAATATAATAGTAATAGTTAACAATAAGTTAACAGTTAAATAGTAGTATAGTTTTGCTTACTTTTTTAACGGCCTGTAAAAGTCTACTTCATTATACACACTCAAGCCGGACATTGGCCTATCCTTTGAAGAGATTTTACTCCATCTCCAGGAGCTCATTGTAATTTTAAGACAATCCTCGTAGTACCTTTTAACTATTACCATAGACAGAAAGAAACTAGAAATTTCGAACGGCGATACTTCTCAGGTAACTTCTATACTTTAAATTCTTTACATCCGCGTTAAGAGAATGAGCACAACCGAAGAGTGTGAAGGTGATTCTATCTTCATGCAATTCCCAATACAGGGGTAGACAGAGGTCTTGTCTAGACAATTAAGACCCTTCGACCCACCTTACACCGAAGATATTTTCGGGACAACGTGACAGGTGGTGAGCCCGTCGCAGTCTTCATGTCCAAGCCAACGATATACGTACATAAGTTTTTGAAAAACCCATTGGTACGAGCCTGCCACCTGGGGATCGAACTCGGGTCTCTCGACTCGAAATTCCGACCACCCAACCACTCGGCTATCGTGACTTTTGTAGGTTTTGTAGGTGATTCTAGTAGAATATAATAAAATTGTACATTTCAAGTAATTGCTTTGATTCCATATCAGTAATCATATTCCCGTATGTTTATTACAACAATGATGTCTATTCTTTGAAGCGAACTAAAACTTACTTTTAAATTAATACTTATGTTTGTTATATATTTTGTACCAATCTTGGGCATTGTCGACATCTGCCGGAAGTTATGAACGTTATAGTAAGTTATTTCAACTTCTAACTCAATATCCTTGACATTAGTAAGATTACGAAAGAGAGATTTAAAATTTCAACTGTAGCGTATGGCACCCTGACGTTGCCACAATACGGTAGAGGTATGGGGTTCGTATCCCGCACATATCAGTTAGCATAACTTACACAATTTGAAAATCAATAAAAATACATAATGTTAATGGGTTTTGTTATTCTAGGAGTTACGTTATTTTAAGTATTTTTTAATTGTAGGAAATCTCTTGGCAGTATTCCAATGGTTCCTAACTTGAGTTCAAAGATTTGCACTCTTATATAATTTTGGATCAAAATGACCATTAGAATACACAGAATAAGAAAAATAGAGCTTTAGAGATTTAATAGCATTTGAGAGAGAGAGAGAGAGAGTACACTTTATTGCACACCATAAAAAAAGAAAATATGACAAACAGTCTAAAAATAAATGATAGCACAATGGGTGGCCTTATCGCTCAAAGCGATTTCTTCCAGACAACCTTTTTTGATGAAGACTTTTCACGATGGAGAACCGAACTATGATTAATACATCCGAATGTAAATATGTGAAATTTTAACTTTAGTACAGACACTAATAGTAGTAGAAACAACACCAATATTGCATTTGATGGAACCCGTATTTTGATATTTTAATTAATGTTCCTGGTTTATAGTGAAGCAGCCACACCTGTTACTTCCTGCGTTCCATTCCTGTTATAAAACACGCGTCGGTGTGCTTATGCATTGATATCGAAACTTGGATTCCACAGACTATATACAAAGGTGACATAATTACACTGTGTTTACAATGGCTACATTTTATGTTGCAAAGATCAAATTTGGAACGAATCAAAACATGAAAGTTCTGCAGAGCTCTTTGATATGTTGTAGCGATTCAAAAGAGTTCTTCTCTTTACGGAGTTTCTTTACTCTATTTATTCTCAACCAGGAACAAAAAACGAAGACAAAAACGATTCTTAGTTAAACAAAACAGAATTATTTTTATTAAAGAGAACGAAACATATTAAAGGACATCATTAATTTTATTTCATAGACAGATTTAAATTCATTATGAATAAACATCTCAAGACGCAATTAATTTCGCGGCATCTTAAGCAATGCTGATGAAAAAACAAATTAAAAGACTAGGTGCTTATAAATTGTTGTCCCCATTTCTATAAAGGTTTTTGCTACAACAAGGTGAATCATTTTGAAAGCTTTTGAATTAATAAAAATCTTTATTAGATTTTTAATACAAAAATAATTGAAATAAACGGGAAAGTGGCGACCTAATACCCAAAAATCTTTGCACTAATAAGTAACACGAGTTACTTAAAAATCTAGAATTCCGATAGCAGTTCTATTTTTATTCGAAAATAATTTTAATTATTAACTATGGCAGTAATATTTATGTCCACTAAGTGATAAACGTCCGGCTCTTCAACAAATTACATAATATTTTTCTTGCTTTCTGGTAAATGTAATGATTTTAATAATAACATTCACAAATAGGCAAGGACAACATCACTGACATTTCTTTAATCACAAAGTAAGTAACTAATGCACTTTGAATCGAGTAACAAACAATCACCAAAAAAAAAATGGTAATGTTAAAGTGCATACTGCATCAAAGTGCGTTTTACTACATAATACACCCGGAAAATTACATTACATTGAACAAGACGCCAAATTGAAAATTTTGAAGTGTCGGCATATAATAATCATCATGGCAGCCTCTTAAAAATCCACCACTAGACACAGGTCTCCATCAAAAAGAGATAGACAAAGAACTGTCCTTGTGGTATCTGCATCCATCGACTGCCTATCATATGGCCAAGGCCACCGGGTGCAACAATTCATAATCAGAAGAGGCGCAGTACTATTTTCCTGCCTAACAAAAAATAACAAAAAGCCAGCTTCCATGACATTGCTATGGCTCAACCTTATATGTTTAGTCAATGAGAAAGACTCTTTTTCCGCAGCAGATGTTTACTGCGAAGTAGATCTAGTCCTGTATATCAGTGTCAAATTCCAGTTTAAAAAAGCAATTTGAAAATTTAGATACTCTATGTTATCGCACACCGACAGTGATATATCGATGCGTATGATCTTTATTTTTTTTTTTTTTTGTAAATCTATTGTTGTCGGTAGTCTGACACTGTATATGAAGTAGCACAATGTTTGTTTTATTTTAAAATTTAGTAATTAAAAGATACCATCTTTTTGCGTATAAATATTAAGGTAAAAAAAATCAACACAAAGATACCACAAAATCAATTAGTTAATTTTTAACATAATGTTTTAATAGTTTTCACCTATAAAATTAACCTGTTAATTTGTGCAAATAACCGTTTGCGAAAAGTGAGTCAGAATTACTAAATATTGTCGATCACTATCCTCTTTCTTTCACTCTCTACTCCCCTATTCCTGGGAAAGGTGTAAAGATAAACATAAATATATTTTGCACTATATCAGCTATAGTATATGTATCAGGGTATGTACTGTATATGTGTCATCAAATAAATAACAAAGTAGACAGATTTAAGAGCATTTCCCTGGTTAATTATGCGTAAACACATGAATTAAAAGCAGTATTGCATAATCATGTTACGTAAAGCGAGGAAGAATCTGACGTAGTTTATTCAAAACATCGATAATATTGCGCATTCCACAATTGGATAAGGCGGCCGAAAACCCTGTTTGCTAATGAAAAAGCGCACGACTTTTTTTAGATTATCACGTATTTCCTTTATTATCAATTATTATATATTCCTTTGAATTTAGTTCCTTCGACCAACTTTAATTGGTAATTAATTTAATGGTTAATTGGAGCAGCGAAACAAATGCTGAGTTTATCGCCATAATAGTGTCCAAGTTGGTATGGGTATAATACACTTACATAACACAGGTACTTACCATGTGTGACTTGATTACGAACATTCATATTCATCAAGCAAATCAACGATAAGATAAGTTAACAAGAAGTCCCCATAGCCGAGTGGTAGTGGATGATCGAAATGTAAGTCAAAACACCTGAGTTCGATCTCCGACGGTTATTAAAAGAAAACTTACGTACTATTAATCGAATAAAATTAAATCGTTGACTAGGGCATAAAAACGGTGACAGGTTGACAATCTCTCATGTTGTCCCAATGTCTTCGGTGAGAGGTGGTCAGAAAGGATTTATTTTTGGATCTAATTAATGTGGACCTCTGTCTTCCGCAATATTGGGAATAGTTGAAGATGTTTATTTATTTTATTATTTCTTTCTAGATGTTTTTTATTAATTTAAAATATTGTACACATTAGCTTATTTATTTGTATGATATATTTATGCCTTTTGGTTATATTTTAGTACAAAGATCCACATATCAAAACTGTTTGAAAAATATTTCGTATGCAATAATTCCAGAAGTCCTATATCGACATGAGAACTTTCTACAAAATACGCTAACAATGTAAAATTTACAATTTGCTTGGCAACTTTGAAATAGTTTCTTAACTTCAATATCGCTTCTACACACTGGTTATATATTTACTATTAGTTAGAAGACTCTATATATTTTTGTTTATGTTTAATATTGATAAAAATTCGGCATTTTATTAAGGAAAAGGGGGAGGAGTATTCTCACAAGAGAATTAAACTCTTTTCTTGTTAGGGGCGTCGGAGTACGCGGAGTAACGGAGTAGGCGTGAGTCTGTCGTCGTACATAAGTTTTTCGAATAAATCATTGGTACAAGCCTACGTGCATAATATTTTTTTATCTATTTATTTATAATAAGTCACGATAGCCGAGTGGTTGGGTGGTCGGAATTTCGAGTCAATAGACCCAAGTTCGATCCCCAGTTGGCAGGCTCGTACCAATGGGTTTTTCAAATACTTATGTACGAATATTGTTGGCTTTGACATAAAGATGGCGATGGGCTCACCACCTGTCACGTTGTCCCGAAAATATCTTCGGTGGAAGGTGGGTTGAAGGGACTTAATTGTCTAGACTGGACCTTTGTCTCCCCCGTATTGGGAATTGGGTGAATATATTTTTTTTACTATTTTTTTTATTTATTTATCTTCACGCAGAATCCTTGACCGGGTAGCCAGAGAGAACTTTCGTTTCATTCATATTCATTATTTTATTCATACATGCACGTCGAGGTATCCGAGTACTGTTGACCCTCCCGTCTTCGAGCGATTTGCTCACATGGTCTTCAAAAGTTAGTCTCGGCCTACCTCGACCCCTTTTAATATTAATCTTCGCGCTATATATTTTCTTCTCCATTCGATCTTCGCTCATTCGCTCAACGTGCTCAAACCATCAAAGCACGCCCATATCCATTTTAGTCATAAGGTCATCTTTATAATATAAAGAACATATAGTACATTATACATAGTACCTCCATCTGGAGATCGAAATCGGATCTCTTCTTCAATTTCTTCATATTTACAAGAAAACTTGGATATATTTTCCATACAATTAATATCAACGTCTGGCCGAGTTAAGCTAGTAAAAAAAACTCCGTTTTACATCGTAACCTTTTTGATACAGAACGGGCGGGATCAAATATCACCGCACATATTTCTAATATAGAAATAATGTTATTGATAATGTATGATCACAAGATTTTTCCATACCAGAATAGCAATTTATGCGATAACGTCCCCTGGAAATTGCTTTTCCCTTTTTCCTTATTTATCAGATTTATGGCCCCCTTTCAACATGCAGTACATTTCCTTTCCTTTTTTTTGCTTATTGTATACACACAAGCGAAACTTGTTGGAAATACCTTAGTTAAAATCCTATGAAGTATCCTGCCAAAAATGTGTGCAAAGTACAGTTTTTAAAAGGGTTAATAGTTGAGATGAACTTCAGTGTTCACTACAACTTACTGGAAGGACTATGAAAGTGAATTACGGGATAAAAGTTATTCTTTGTATGGTTATCTCTCTTATATTTTAGGGAAAACATTTTATCCATAGTTTTCAAGTTGTCCATGTTACATCTTTGGCTGTTGAAAAAATCTTCCGTATTAAACAAACGGAAGCAAAATAGCTTTGCAAATTTACCGTCTTAAAATTAAATTTAAAAAGGAATTTTATGCTATTATTCTTTTATTCAGTAAATGAGGGTTCTACCCACTTGGTGGAACCGAGGCTTTGTATACAATCTCAAACAATATCAGAACAAAAGCTGGAATGGTAAAGAGCATTAACATATGGGGAGTGTTAGGTACTCCGATTGCCAATCCGCTAGCTAAGCATGGCGATTACGCGAAATATCTCAAAGTCCTGCAGTAGTCGTTAAGTATGTAAAAATGTTATTCACGCATTTTCCCTGAAACTATAAATGGGATTTTAATCTTATTTAAATAACTCATAATGTTTCCATCAGTTTTTTCCCCTTCAAACTTCAAGAATAATAAAAAAAATTTTATTCGTAAAGTCTAAGGTGAATAACCTGAAGTGCGTGCAAAATCTTAAATATATTATCATAATCTAGAGATATGCACTTTAATGTTGCATATGGTTAGAATTCATTTATTTATCATTAGGTACAAAAAACTTTCGTCAATATAAGTTATTTTTTGTATAGTTGTCCCTTTTATTTTTAGGGAAACCTTTATCTTCATAGTTTTCGACTTGTCGAAGCAATATCTTTGGCTGTTGCAAAAATCTTCCATATTAAACAAACGGCAGGAGAACAGCTTCGCCACTTACCTTCTTGAAATGGAGAAATTTTACTTATTTTTTTTTTATTCTGTAAATTAGGATCTACTTCTGGTTTATTTACCTTAAAATTTTAAGAATAATAAAAAAATTGTTTTTTTATTATTATTTAAGTCTAAGGTGAAAAAAATGAAGTTCGTGCAAAATCTTAAGAGATATGCACTTTAATGTTATATATAGTTTGAATATTTATGTAAAATTTGGTACAAAAAACTTTCATCAATATAAATCTTAAACAAAAAACCATTAGAATAAAAAAATGAAAGGCAAATTTAGTTTCTATTGAAAGAAATCTAACAAATCGTGTACTGATTTTTCCCTTCTCTTTTGAAATGATTGTCACTGGTAATTAGGTGGATGTACGGTAAGAAAGTATGAGAAAGATCGTGTTCAAAGAACAGTCAATCTCCACAAATTATAACGAAACGTATATTAACTTTTTTTTAAAGTGTTTAAGGTTCAATGGCCTTTTGTTGTCAGAGCAAAATATGCGGTTACACGTTCGAGTCCGCTATTCTTGTTAAGTTGGAATTAAAATTTGAACATTTCCATTTACTGCCCCGTACAAATTGGATGGCTCTTCTCAATGTCGAATTTAATGCTCAAGGACTCTGAGCAATTGGCGTAACGAGCACTGGACAAATATTTACACTCGCTAAAACTCTACGTCGATACGTACGTACATAAATTAAATTAGTCTATCGTTATCGTGTTAAGTAATAGTTAAAGCATGCTGTTTCTTGAATGCTAATAAAAAATATTTTTTACTTCGCAATTTATGCTTATAATTTCCTTTTCTGGGGCAGATAAAGGTCCAGACTATTTAGTCCTTTCGACCCTTTACCGAAGAAGTTTAATGGGACAATGCTTGGGTGGTGAGCCTGTCGCCGTCTTTATGTCCAAGCCAACGAAATAAATCTTTATGTTACTTATAAGCTTACCACTTGGGATCGAACTCTAGTCTCTCGATTTATTCCCCCAACCACTCAGCTACAGTTACTTTTTTGAAAGAGGTTGCATTTTATCCCAAAGTAAGTAGCTAAAGGAATTATTAATAAAAATTACTAAATATTTACAAAGTATAGTAAAGTAATTTTCTAAATTGAGCTGATGACACACTGAAAATTGGTGCAGAGTCACGGTACTACGAAGGCATTTCTCATTTTGAATTTGGATATATTTCTGATTTTCGATTTGGATAATTCTAACACTAATATAAGTCACGATAGCCGAGTTGTTGGGTGGTCGGAATTTCGAGTCGAGAGACCCGAGTTCGATCCCCAGCTGGCAGTACCAATGAGTTTTTCAAAACTTATGTACGTATTTCATCGTTGGCTTGGACATAGAGGCGGCGACGGGCTCACCACCTGTCACGTTGTCCCAGAAATATCTTCGGTGGAAGGTGGGTCAAAGGGACTTAATTGTCTAGACTTGACCTCTGTCTACCCCTGTATTGGGAATTGCGTGAAGATATTTATATTTATTATTTATTTTATTCTAACACTAATATATCAACATAATAACGCCACAAGGTGTTACGTATAATTGGGTTTTAGGAAGGATAATTGTTTAACTCTGAAGACGACGTTCCTGTAAGCTTCAAAGTAAAGCGTCAATGTGCTTCCAACAATCAATAGCTGTATTAAGCTGCACGTAACTTGCTTAAGAGGTAAGATGTGATAGGATTATCGAGACGACAATAAGATACCGATCAAGATAACATTTTGCTTTAGCGTACTATCCCTAAAGCTTGCTATTAAATAAAATGAATACCTCCGTGTAAGAGTGGCGTACACAACAGTTTTCAAGGTCGCTAGCTTTTAGGTCTCGGGTTCGATTTCCGAACCGACAGGACAATACAGCAAACTTTTCCGCATTTTGTGGTATCTTTATTGTTTGTGATTCCACAACACATGTGTTTTAGATACTTTCTTTGGGATTGGAGCAATGTATATGATGTTGTCCCTATCTATGTATTTATTTACTATTAAAAAATAAATAAAACGTGTAAGTATTTCCATAATTTCAGTAGTGAGAAAACCTTTGTACCTGCTTGATTCACACTTCGGGTCTATGAGAGTAAAATAATCAAATATCTTTACGCTATTCCCAATACAGGGATAGACAGAAGTCTGGACAATTAAGTTCTCTCGACGAACCTTCCAACGAAGACATGTTTTTGGACTACGTGACAGATGTTGAGTCCGTCGCCGTCTTCATGTCTAAGCTATCGATATAATTCGTACTTAAAATTTTGATAAAACGCATTGGAACGAGCTTGCCACCTGGGAGTCGAACTCGGGTCTTTTGAATCCGAATCCCGTTAGGGTTCTCGGTGTTTTATTCAGTTTCGTTAGCTTATTATTCGGAGTCGATAGCTACTCAGCTATCGTGACTTTTTCTATGTGCATAATAATTTCTTGTATTTACGCGAATACGATAAATTTTAAATAAAACAGTTTTCGGATTTTATCGCGTTTTTAATTAGTTTTTACAAAATATTTTTATTTCCCGAAGTTTCGGATGCTTTACAGCATCCGTGGCAACGGAGACTCCTTATATGACTTAAAATAAGCAATTCAATTCAATAAGTTTCGTTCAAATAATTCGTCGGTCCTGACTAAATTACAGGCAAGTATAATTTGAAGAATAATTTCATTGACACGTAAGATGAAGTTGTAGAGCCTCAAAATAATCAAATTGACCCTTTTACGAACAGACATTATAGGCAAGTACAGGCGTCAAACAAAACTTTATAATACGATTAAGCAAGTCAGTAAAAATGTACTAAATATTCATGACTTAATCCACAAATCAAAACGCGGCCAAAACGTCGGCGTTCTGTGATTCAAAATCGTTAAGATAAATATGGATAAAGAGCAAGTAAAATGGCAGAATGAAAAACTTTCTATCAATCTAACTAAAGAAACAAACAAAATAAAAAAACATTTATTGTAGCATTCAACTGGTCTTTTGAATCCGAATCCCGTTAGGGTTCTCGGTGTTTTATTCAGTTTCGTTAGCTTATTATTCGGAGTCGATAGCTACTCAGCTATCGTGACTTTTTCTATGTGCATAATGATTTCTTGTATTTACGCGAATACGATAAATTTTAAATAAAACAGTTTTCGGATTTTATCGCGTTTTTAATTAGTTTTTACAAAATATTTTTATTTCCCGAAGTTTCGGATGCTTTACAGCATCCGTGGCAACGGGGACTCCATGTTTTTTTTATATGAGTTAAAATAAGCAATTCAATTCAATAAGTTTCGTTCAAATAATTCTTCGGTCCTGACTAAATTACAGGCAAGTATAATTTGAAGAATAATTTCATTGACACGTAAGATGAAGTTGTAGAGCCTCAAAATAATCAAATTGACCCTTTTACGAACAGACATTATAGGCAAGTACAGGCGTCAAACAAAACTTTATAATACGATTAAGCAAGTCAGTAAAAATGTACTAAATATTCATGACTTAATCCACAAATCAAAACGCGGCCAAAACGTCGGCGTTCTGTGATTCAAAATCGTTAAGATAAATATGGATAAAGAGCAAGTAAAATGGCAGAATGAAAACCTTTCTACCAATCTAACTAAAGAAACAAACAAAATAAAAAAAAACAATTATTGTAGCATTCAACTGGTCTTTAGTTAATTTTATGTTACTTTACTTTACGGCGACGGGCTCACCACCTGTTATGAGTTTGTATTTTTGGTGGATGGTAGGTTGAAAGATCTTAACTGTCTTAATCTCTGTCTACTCCTGTATTGGGAAAAGCATGAAGATATTTATTTATTTATTTTTATTTTACTTAATCTTAAATATGTTATTAATTTTAATTACTTCTTTGTGATGGTAAGTGATTACCGCCACCCATGAACACCCGCAATACCAGAGGCATAGCAGATGCGTTGCCAGCCTTAGAGTGCCCTCCCCCCAATCCTGAATTGGGGGAGGGGGGGTGTGTGGGCCTCCGTTTACCTGCACTTACCAGACGAAACGCAGAAGTTTGTTCGACTTCTACTTCACGCCGGTATTCTGTGAGGTCGTGGTACTTCCCCGGACGAGTCGGCCCATTCATGCAACAACAAAGGCTGATACGTGGCTCTACCACTGTAAAGAAACTGTATAAATGGATCAAGTCCTTTTTTGTGGTACCGACGAAGATGACTGGACAGGGAAGGAGTCTAGCACCTTAAAATATTGGAAACATTTATAAGAGACCTTAAAAGTTCACTGCAAGACATAGGCCGCTTCCGTAGGTGAGGGTTTGCCCTAAACGCGACGCTTTCTTAGCAAAGTGGCAGTCTTTGTACCAGTCACCTCAAATTTTAGGCGCTGCTGCCTGTCACCGGTCTGTTAATTTTTTATCTAGTATTTTTCGAGATGGGTATCCGGCCATCCGTCAGTTGCATAATGTTCTTAGTAAACAGAGACACAAAGAAACATGACTCATTGTCCCACAACGAGAGAAAAGAAGAAATCAACTCATTAAGAATAAAGAAATCAGCTATCTTAATCTACTTTATATTACAGTATTTAAGGCTGTGGCTATTTCTCGTAGTCGTCTTGTAGTCATCCACGGAAAGAAAGGATGTGGCATATTCGTACGTTGAAAATTTGCAAAGAAGGCCTATATTGACTAGACATTTTAAACATACCCATCTTTTAAAACGTAGTAAATTCTGAGATATTTTTTTATAAAGAAAATGGAGGCAAACGAGCAGGTGGCTCACGTGATGGTAAGTGATTACCGCCGCCCTTGAACACCCGCAATACCAGAGGCTTAGCAGATGTATTGCCTCCCTTAGAGTGCCCCCCTCCCTCAGAATTGGAGGAGGTGGGTGTGTGGGCCTCCGGTTACTTGCACTCACCAGACGAAACGCAGAAGTTTGTTAGACTTCTACTTCACGCCGGTATTCTGTGAGGTCGTCGTACTTCCCTGGTCGAGCCGGCCCATTCATGCAGCAACAAACGCTGATGCGTGGCTCTACCACTGTTATAGCTAGATAGCTCTGAGTTGGGCAAGTATTATATAGCTCTGAGTTGGGTAAGTGGTACGAAATAGGATTTGAGTAAAAATTATTTTACTTCAAATATTATCAGATGAATTTTCATTAGGACTTTAATAATTTTATTCGTGTTAGATTACTTAAAATCCTCCATTTCGCTATAATAAAATTTAATTTTCTCTCAGGGAAATAGTATCGATTCCAACAAAGTATCCCAAAAGATATTTTGATGTTCAAATTACGATAGAATAAACTACCATAGTTTTAGGACTTCTTGATTTTATCGTGCTGTAATTTAAAATATAATTTTATATGCATGTATGTAATTTTATATGCATTTTGCAAAACTGGGGTAGACAGAGGACTTAATAGCCTAAAGCTATTAAGTCCCTTCTACTCATCTTTTACCGAAGGTTATAGGCGATAAGCCTTGTTAGTGTTCAAGCAATGGTACGATATAATTTATAATATTTTAATTTTATTTATAATCAGATTGATTTTCGTAACACCGTTAATAATTTAACTTGCGTTAGATTACTTGAATCCCCCAATTTGCTATAATCAAATTTAATTTTCTCTCAGGGAAATAGTATCGATTCCAACAAAGTATCCCAAAAGATATTTTGATGTTCAAATTACGATAGAATAAACTACCATAGTTTTAGGACTTCTTGATTTTATCGTGCTGTAATTTAAAATATAATTTTATATGCATGTATGTAATTTTATATGCATTTTGCAAAACTGGGGTAGACAGAGGACTTAATAGCCTAAAGCTATTAAGTCCCTTCTACTCATCTTTTACCGAAGGTTATAGGCGATAAGCCTTGTTAGTGTTCAAGCAATGGTACGATATAATTTATAATATTTTAATTTTATTTATAATCAGATTGATTTTCGTAACACCGTTAATAATTTAACTTGCGTTAGATTACTTGAATCCCCCAATTTGCTATAATCAAATTTAATTATCTCTAATAGAAATTGGATGTATTCCAACAAATCACTATTAGTGATATTGTTGTGTTCTATTTATGATAAATGAAACTACGACAGTTTTAGGGCTTCTTGATTACATCATGCAGTAATTTTACATATACTTTTTTCCAATACTGGGGTAGACTGAGGTTTAGAAAATTAAATTATTAAAACTTTCATCGGACATTATTAATCTAAGCTAAACTCACATTATAATAATCGGTGTAGGTGCCGACTAATTTCGGACTTATCAGAGGTCCTTCGTCAGGGTGAGTGTAATGAGTTCACGCCCGCGTCCCGCCTCGCCAGTAGTCAGTACCTACACCTATATGATTATTATAATGTGAGTTTAGCCGTTTTTAACTGTTTCTTTAGACAATTAAGTCCTTTCCACTCATCTTGTACCGAAACTTCTTTGGGACGTCAGGTGGTGAGCCTATCGCCGTCTTAGTGTCTTGAACACTAAGACGGCGAAGACTAAGACGGCGATACGATACTTACGATAGCGTATGATATACTTGCATAGAGCTATTTTAGTTTTAAACACATAAATACTTAGACGGACTATTAGGGAAAAAAGTTCTCGAGTGGCAACCTTGTTCAGGCAAACGCAGTCTTGGATGTCCTTCTATAAGATGCAGTGACAATCTGAAAAGTATTGCGGGGAGTCGATGGATGAGGTTTGGTGATGAATATTTATATAAGTTTTCTTCTTCTTTTATACAGCCTATCAAAAGTCCACTGCTGCACGAGGCCTTCAAAAAGATTTCTACAGAGATCAATCCTGTGTTATCTGCATCCATCCCTGCAATATTGTGCATCTTGTGGGTGGTCGTCCTAAGTTTGGCCACACAAGAACATTTCTTTTCCTTCTTTTAATTGCATATTATAATTTCATATTTAAAAAATATGAAATCGGCTAAAATGGCTCTTTGTCTTGGCTCTTTACCTTATTAATTATATCGAAACAAAATGTCATAGAAATAGCAATATTTCCCTTTCTTGTACAATTTATTTTCAAAATGAAGCATTAATTCGGAATGTACCTGAATATGAATTTTAGCTAACAATATGGATTTTGTGGTTGCCTCAATGAACCTTTGATGGAGCCCTAATTAAAAATAAGCTTCAAGTTTTGAAAAGCTCCCGATATTTTCAGTTAAAGGAAATTTATCTCTTATTATATTGGAGTAATAATTTTGAATATAAAAAATGAGTACGTCTTTGTAAGCATCAAAAAAATATTTCAAAATTTTTGGTACAATTAATGCCGTAGGTTTTCCTTAAATAAATAAAAAAATATATCATTTACTTGCATAATAGCCTTGAAAACCCACTGCAAGAAAAAGGTCCTAAAAGCGTAAGTAGAAGTATTTGCCTTAATTACCGCACTAGGCTAGCTGACTGGCGATCGCAATACAAAACAACTCGCACCTTAAACTCCGATCACCAATCTATCTTACATTTGTTCTAAAATTCTTTAAAATGTTATTCTGCTTTCTGTACTCATTGATCTGTTGTAGGCTTTTCCTTTAACCGCCTCTTATGAAATCTACTGTAGGAATAGGAAGATCCTTACTTTCTTACGTTGATATCACACGGCAACCCTCCTATTTGGCGTCAGAAATGTGTGAGCCAGTGGAACTTACCCCCAACAGTTGGGCCTTGGCATCCATAGCGCAATATGTTCATAAATACATTGAACCGCAAAATTGAACTTTGTAATGCAAATTGTATTCTTATTCATCTATAGTATGTACTTTGGTAAGATCTATGTTAATTAGTAATACATATGTGTTATTTATGTCTATTGTACACACCTATATATTAAGCTTTAAAAATTTACCTCTTATCTTAGATGTCTGTAGTCTTTAAAAAAGTTATGACCATACCTATAATTGGCTTGCACACTTTTATCAATCACTTATTCATGTTTAGTTGTTGGGATGCCAATAAATAAATAAATATGATTCAATATTATTTGCATGTAAATATTTTTTCTCACATACGTAGATGATGGATAGTATAAAGAAAACACTATTTGAACAAAAAATAAAGTGCTTAGTAGAAGTTTCCGATATGTGTACATATAAAACACTGTTGATATTAGGTAAGAAGATAAGAAATGATGATAGCTTAGAAAAGTAAAAGTAACCAAGGTCAGAATCGTACACGACATGGTGGCTCTGAGGTGAGACCGTTACTACTTTATGGCGGAGGTCGCGACTTTGAATCTCGCCCGTGTCAGTAGATTTTTCAATTAATTTATACAATATCATAAGTAAAAAGTTTTCAGTTGATTATATCTCTCGAATACATATATACATTATTTATACAGGATAAAAAGCACATTGAAAACATTATAATCTTTTAAAATTTTGATAATGTCCGCAGATTTAATTAACGAGTCGACTGAAAACGCAAATGAAAAGTTTTTTTTTCCAAGAGTTCGCAAAATGATGACATGACACTTTGTGACCACAACAATTATGTTCCACAGAGTTTTCGGGTTTCCGAGTGTTAATTAAAACTTGTGAGACTGTTGAGTCAACTCAATATTTCAACTTATTATGCATGCTGAAATTTTGCTTCAGTCGGAGATTTATAGAGTTGCTGTGTATAACATAATTTTATTACAAAACTTTGGTTCTTGAATATTTATTTTTTATTTATATCTTCACGCATTCTCCCGATAATGTGATAGACTGGGGTTTAAGCAATTGAGCCTTTCAAATTAAAAGCTTTTTGGAACAACGTGACAGGTGGTGAGTACATCGCCGTCTTAGTGTTCAAGATAACTTGATAGTACAAAATATTTAAATAGTGTATATCAATATATATTTACAATGATATACATTTACGTAGATTTACATAGATGTTATATACATTTACGTAGATTTATCTTTATGATCGTAATATTTCATTTGATGGGGGTGAACAATTTGCCCATAGAATTGACGTAGAGCCCTACAACCAACTTTAATCAAAGATCAGAAAAGAATAATATAACGTACCTGACGTTATACTACTAAAATGTTCCCAACGGTAAACGGGGTAGTACTTTATAAAGCGGATACCACGGTAAATAAAACAGAAATATGGCGTGATATTTTCTTAATCTATTAAATTATAATTATACATTAAGAAAATAGCATGCTATATTTTTGTACCTGGAACTCATTGTTTTAATTTTACAAAACTACATAACTGTGGGGCCATATATTTACTTAGTAGTGAAAATTTGTTAATACAATTGTAATACAAGAATATTTACGCTAAATTCTGCACGATTTGCAAATTTAAATTGTTCGCAACTTAAGTCTCTGAATATTTGTCGAAGAATATTGGGAGATCAAATAGAGTTTGCAATTCAACGTCAAAAAATAGATTTTATATTCTATTTTAAAATAAATTAGGACTAGATTTTACACGATAGCCGAGTTGTTGGGTGGTCGAAATTTCGAGTCGAGAGACCCGAGTTCGATCCCCAGGTGGCAGTACCAATGAGTTTTTCAAAAACTTATGTACGAATTTCATCGTTGGCTTGGACATAAAGGCGGCGACGGGCTCACCACCTGTCACGTTGTCCCGAAAATATCTTCGGTGGAAGGTGGGTCAAAGGGACTTAATTGTCTAGACTTGACCTCTGTCTACCCCTGTATTGGGAATTGCGTGAAGATTTTAAACATGATGTAGAAAATTATTAAAACTCTTTCTCTTTTATGTGATTAAATTGTGGGCAATACCAATCTTGTGAGATTCAATGCCACCAAAACGCAAGCGTGTCTGTTCTCCGCCAAAAGAAGCCAGTTCACCTTGGCTCCTAAATTTCAGAATGTATCTCTGGAATACACCTACCGCCTCCAGTTACTAGGAGTCGAAATTGAGTCTAAGGCTAAAGCCGCTGCAAGGAGATTGGGAGTTCTTTCAAAAGTGCGGCGTTACTTTACTCCGGGACAGCTTCTGACCCTATATAAAACTAAAACTAAAAAGAGAAAAGACAAATTGTCTTTTCTCTTTTTAGTTTTAGTTTTTCGTTTCATTTAAATTGAAATCACGATGATATGGAGGTATTAACTTAAAAATAATGTCTGAAGGTATATATAATACTTACTATTGATACATCATGATGATTACTGGTTACGCTATAATATATGTATGGGAATGTTATGACCGAAAACTGTATTTTAAAACTTTGTGTGCAATAATGTATTACTAAAAAAGAGATCTTAGAAGATGGGTCACGTGACGAGATCAAAAAAAGAAAAAAGCGAAATATACTCTTTTCGCCTTTTCTTCTCAGTCTAAGGCATGTGAATACAAAAGATACAGTTAGAAAGTGACATAACTGTCGAATTAAAATTCACTTTTATCATTAAAAGGATGAAAGAAAGTCACGATAGCCGAGTTGTTGGGTGGTTGGAATTTCGAGTCGAGAGACCCGAGTTCGATCCCCAGGTGGCAGTACCAATGAGTTTTTCAAAAACTTATGTACGAATTTCATCGTTGGCTTGGACATAAAGGCGGCAACGGGCTCACCTGTCACGTTGTCCCGAAAATATCTTCGGTGGAAGGTGGGTCAAAGGGACTTAATTGTCTAGACTTGACCTCTGTCTACCCCTGTATTGGGAATTGCGTGAAGATTTTATATTTTATTTTAAAAAACCGTAATTTTCTATTAACGGCACGTATACTACTGACAAAGTTCATAAATTTTAATACTTGTTCTACATAAATAATCAAAATCGCGTCCTAAATCGAAAATATACAATATAAATGAAATGAGATGCCGCCCAACAAGAACTATTAAGTTTGAAACATATTTCTGCGAACAGAAAGGAGCATAAAATATAACTCGGCGTGGATCCAACAATATTAAATTTGTTGGAATCCTTTAATATGTTCCTGTTGTATACGAAATGTATTTTATATATGACTCGTAAGCCTGCATGTAGAAGAGGAGGAATGCTTCATATGTATTATTAATTGATTTAAGTACCGAAATAATTGTTAAATAAATGACACATAAAAACATCTACTGACACGTATTTCAAAGAAGCAATCTTTGCCGTGCAGTGGAGATCGCGCATCAGAGTATCTACGACGCCTCAGAGTGAGGCTGTGCAGCTTTAGAATGTGGGACACCCAGGTTAAGTCCTTGGGGCAGTGTCATTCGCGCGTTGTTTGTAGCAATTTTAGTGATATTACATTAAAATTGCTACAAACAACGCGCGAATGACACTGCCCCAAGGACACTGACTATTGCCACGAGCTCGACTGTGAGGAAATTATACTGAGGAAACCCACGCGTCTGAGACATCATAAAAAAATCTATGAATCCACCAACCTGCACTGGAGATACGTTGCAGGCGTTCTCTTACTATAATCTCTCTCATGTGTTTGCGGAAAAGCTATTTCTTATCAATGGGCACAGTGCAGTAGAAGTTGGCTTACAGATGTCAGAGATATTAAAAGATGAGTTTTGACTCAAGATGAAAAGGGAGTAACGCTATCTTCTTAGGACCATATGAATAGCTAATAGATGTTTCTTAAAGAAAAACTTTATCTAACGATTTCGAAGAGCGCAAAAAAGAAGTTTCTGACTGACACTTGAAAGTCGAATAAAAAAGTTTAAATCAGTAGGCATTGATCGTGCAGTTCTAATTAATAGTCAAAGTAAAACCTTTATAAGACTAATAGACTTGTTGAGTTCTGCGCCTTTGCCTTAGCTATTAAGTTAATACAGAAGCAGAAAATTTTTCCGGAAAATATGTATCCGATTTGACAATCCTGATTCTAAACTAACTGTGTACCAAATTTCATTCAAATCTAGCCGCTGTTCTATAATTAAATTAGGGATAAGTAGTAGTACAATAAAAGTAGTATACAAGAATAGAAGTAGTATAGAGTAGAATAAAATCGATAAATAAAGACGATACATAGGTAGAGGCAACATCACATGAGTTGCTCTTATCCCAAAATAAAAAGCATAAGCATTGGTGTTATGGGATCAGAAACAACTAATGTACCACACACTCTGGGTGTTAAAATGGAGAAAAAGTATTTGCTAGATTGACTCGAACCGAAAATGAACCCGGGACTTTAGAGTTAGCGACAACACAACTTACACAGTTTTGCTTACTTAATTAACGGCTAGTAAAAGTCTACTTTCATTATACACATTCAAGCGAGACATTGGCCTATCCTTTGAGGAGAAATTAATGTAAACACTTAGATTTGTGATCGCTGTATCAAACACAACGTTTCTTATGTCAGTCCCCGGTCTGCTTAATTTTGGACAGGCACTATTCTAAATGATTATACACCATCTGCCGGAGCTCATTGCCATTTTAAGACAATTCCCTCAGTTCCCTTTAACGATTACCATGGCAGGGACTAGAAATTTCGAATGGCGATACTTCAAAGGTAACTTCTATTGTGTAATTTCTTAACATCTCCGGTAAGAGAATGTGCACAAACGAAGCATGTTAAGGTGATTTTAGTAGAATGTAAAAAATCCATTAAAGTAAATAATATATTTCCAATAACTGTATTGATTTTTTATCATACTGTAATCATATTCTTGTATGCTTATCATAACAATGGTGTCTATTCTCTGCAGTAAACGAAAACTGATTTTAAATTGTGACTTGTGTTTGTTATGTATTTCATACCACTCTTGGGGGCATTGACGACATCTGCCGGAAGTTTTGTAAGTTAAAGTATATCGTTATAGTAAGTTATTCCAACTTCTAACTCAATGTCCTTGGCCAAGTCATAACATTACGAAACAGAGGTTGAAAATTTTAACTGAAGCGTGTGGGACACAGTGGCTCGGCGGTAAGAACGCTTCAACAATACGTCAGAGGTAGCGGGTTCGTATCCCGCCCCTTCGGATTGTCCCCTGGCAGTGTTCGAATTGTTTCTAAGTTCAAATTTTAGTATTTTTTATATAAGTTTGCATCAAAATGACTATTAGAAACTCACAGAATACGAAAAATATAGCACAGATTAAATGATATTTGACGTCATCCTCTAAAATATTGTTTATTTTAGAGATAACTTTACACTTTGGAATATATCAGAATCTAAATACATTAGGTTTTATGTGTAATACATCAGAATGTAATAAAAGTGAAAATTTTTATTTAGTACAGACTCTTAAAGGAGTAGAAATAACACCAATATTGCATTTGATGGAAGCCGTATTCTGGTATTTTAATTAATATTCCTGGTTTACAGTTAAGCAGTACACCTGTTACTTCCTAAGTTCTATTTCTGTTAATAAACACGCATCGGTGTGCTTATGCATTGATGTCGAAACTTGGATTCAACAGACTATAAACAAAGGTGACATTATTACACTATGTTACAACGCATATATTTTTGATGCAAAGTTTAAGTTGGGAACGAATCAAAACATTGTACACATTTTGAAAGTTCTGCAGCTTTTTGATATGTTGCAGGGACTGAAAAGAGAAGAACAACGGGGTTCCTTCAGTCTGTTTTTCCTCAACCAGGAACAAGAAACGGGGACAAAAACGATTCTTAGTTAAACAAAACAGAATTATGTTTATTAAAGAGAACGGAACATACATACAGTTTTACGCAATTTCTTCAAATTAAAATAAAATAAAAAAAAATTTTAATACAAAAATAATTTATATAAACGGGAAAGTACCCATTAATCTTCCATAACCATAAACCTTGTACCCATAAATCTTTGTACCAATAAGTAGCACGAGTTACTTAAAAAGTAGAATACCGATAGCCGTTGTATTTTTATTCTAACATAATTTTAATAATTAATTATGGCAGTAATTTTAATGTTCACTGAGTGCTTAATGGCCTACTTTTTAACAAATTACATAATATTTCTTTTGCTACCTGGTAAATGTGATTATTGTAATAATTACATTATATATATACATGGACAGGGACAACATCACTTACATTATTTGCGCTTGGAATGGAACAACAAACAAACAAAAAAACAATAATTATGAACAAAAGTGCATGCTGTATACTTCATCCGGGAATCGACCCCGGAACATCAGAGTTGGCAACTCTATTTTGTTTTGTTATGTCAAAAATCTATTTGTACGCCACTCTCCTTCGGAGTCGATAAAAATAAATATTATTTTTATATATATGGATAAAACACCAACTTGAAAATTGTTAAGTGTAGTCATATTGTCGTATGTACACAGGGGCCGTCCTTGTGCTATCTGCATTCATCAATTCACTGTAATTTGGCCAGCACCACCGGACGCAAAACGCCAGTCAAAACCCAGCCTCCATGGGATTATTATGGCACAACCATTTATGTTTATTAAAAGGGAAAGACTCTTGTTCCGCAGCAAATGTTTGCTGCAAAGTGGACATGTTATTATTATTACCGTTTAGTAATACAGAGTTGGCACCACATAAATATGTGTCAAATTCCAGTTTAAAAAAGCAATTTAAAAATTTAGATACTCTATGTTATCGCACACTGATAGTGATATATCGATATATATACGCATCGATATGCGTATGATCTATCAATTTTTTCATAAACCTATTGTTGCCAGTAGTCTGACACAGAATAAGTAGCAGATTTCTTTATTTTAAATTTTAAACGGTTCGCAATTAAAAAATACCATCTTATTACGTATACATTTTAATGTAAAAAAAGATGTTGCACGCTACCAAATTCACCAGTCAATTTGTGCAAATAATAGTTTCCTAAAAATGAGTCAAAATTACTTAATTTTCTCGATCACTCTCTCTCTACTCCATTGTTCCTGGGAAAGGGGTGAAGATAAACATAAAAATATTTTACAATATATCAGCTGCTGTATATGTATCAGTGTATGTATTGTATATGAGTCAGCAAATAAATAACAAAGTGAACAGATTTATGAGCATTTCCCTGGTTAATTATGCGTAAACACATGAATTAAAAGCTGTATTGCATAATCATGTTACATAAAGCGAGGAAGAATCTGATGCAGTTTATTTAAAACATCGATAATATTGCGCATTCCACAATTGGATAAAGGCGGCCGAAAACCCTGTTTATTAATGAAAATGGGCACGACTTTTTTTAGACGCATATATTTTTTTACGTATTTCTTATATTATCTATTATTATATATTCCTATATTATTTCCTATACTTTTTAATTTAGTCCCTTCGACCTACTTTAATTGGTAATTAATTTAATGGTTAATGGAAGCAGCGAAACAGGGGCAGAGTTTATCGCCATAATAGTGTCCAAGTTAATATGGGTGTATTACATACTTAAGGTACTTACCATGTGTGACTTAATTACGAACATTCATATTCATCAAGCAAATCAACGATAAGATAAGTTAACAAGAAGTCCCGATAGCCAAGTGGCGGTGGATGATCGAGATGTAAGAGACGTGAGTTCTATCCCCAAGGGATTTAAAAAAAACTTACGTACTATTTATATCGTAGGGCATAAAGACGGCGACGGGTTGGACACCTCTCATGTTGTCCCAAAATATGTCTTCGGTTCGAGGTGGTCAGAAAGAATTATTAGAAAAAATAATTTAAAATATTGTACACAATAGCTTATTTATTAATATGATGTATTTGCCTTTGGTTATATTTTAGTACAAAGGTCAATATTACAAAACTGTTTAAAAATATTTCCTATGCAACTATTCAAGAAGTCATATATCGACATGAGAATTTTCTACGAAACATGCTAACAATGTCAAATTTACAATTTGCTTGGTAACTTTGAAATAGTTTCCTAACAACAATATCGCCTCTACACACAGGTTATATATTACTATTAGTTAGGAGATTCTATATATTTAAGCTCATGTAAAATTTTGATCAAAATGCCTCATTTGAGATTTATTAAAGAAAAGGGAGAGGATTATTCTCACAAGAGAATTTCACTCCTGGCTTGTTATGGGCATCGTCGAAAACGTCTAAGGTATGTCTTTTCTTTTTTCTTATTTATAAGCTGCTTTTAAAGTAGATCCCTATGTGGAAGGCTCGTACTAATGAGTTAGCTTAGACATAAAGACTACGACAGACCCACCACTTATCACGTTGTTCCAAAAAAAATGTTTTCGGTGATAGATGGGTTCAAAGGACTTAAATGTCTGGACCTCTGTCTACTCCAGTACTGAGAATAGCATAAAGTTTTATTTTCATGTTAGTGTGTGATCGTGGATTTTTAACGAGGGATTATTATCGACTACCATTGGGTAAGTGGCGCCAATATAAGTATTTAACTTCAGACTACATGTTTGTTTAATTTGCCGTAAAAACGTCTTCGCGTGATGCAATTTCTGAAGGAATTGTATCCGCGACTCGTCGTTGCCACTGGATATGTGATATGATAAGATCCTTTTCTCGCTTAACGGTTAAGTCTAGCCATTCAACTTGGAAATGCAGCCAGCGTTCTTGGTACCATGTCGCTGGGAATAGAGCTGTACGATTATTGTAGTTTTAATTTTATAAGTATAGTAATGAGTTCCTAATATAATTTGCCAGCTAGACCCAATACTCTAATGTTTGATAATTTAAAAAATAGAAATACTTCGGTTATCGCCACTATAGCCGCGTAGAGTGATTGAATCGATCCCCGGGGGGTGGCTCGTACAAATAAATCATCAACCTGCATAAGTTGATGATTTATTTGGACAATAAGATGGGCGATAGTTTTTCTACCTCTCACGTAATCCCAAATACGATCTGGTAAAAGGTAAGTCAAAAACACTTTTTAGTGCACAGTAACATTTCCAACATTCTAATTATTTGTGTCTAGTCCTTAGATTTGCGAAATGCGTTAATATATAAAAAAACTTGTATATATTTTCTATACAATAAATAAATAAATAAATAAATATCTTCACGCAATTCCCAATACAGGGGTAGACAGAGGTTTTGTCTAGTTAATTAAGTCCTTTTGACCCACCTTCCACTGAAGATATTTTCGGGACAACGTAACAGGTGGTGAGCCCGTCGCCATCTTTTTGTCCAAGCCAACAATGTAATTCGAACATAAGTTTTTGAAAAACTCATTGGTACTGCCACTCGAAATTCCGACCACCCAACCACTTGGCTATCGTGAATACTTCTCTATATAATCCATACAAAAAAAAAACCTTTTCACGCTGCTCACGATACTGGGGTAGAAAGAGGTCTAGATTGAGGCCTTTGAATCCACCCTTAATCGAAGACATCACCGTGTATACATAAATCGTACATAAGTTTTTTTGAAAAATCTCATTGGTATGAGCCTACGTGCTTACCTACCTCCAGAAGATCGTACTCGGGTCTTTTCACTTGAATCCCAATCACCCATTTGGCTATTGTCACTATATTTACAAGAAAACTTGCATGTATTTTTCATGTAATTAACATCAATGAGTGGCCGGGTTAAGCTAGTATACATATAAAATCCCGTTTCATATAATAGCCTCTTTTGATATAGAACGGGCGGGATCAAATATCACCGCAATATTTCTAATATAGAAATAATGTTATTGATAATGTATGATCACAAGATTTTTCCATACCAGAATAGCAATTTATGCGATAACGTCCCCTGGAAATTGCTTTTCCCTTTTTCCTCATTTATCAGATTTATGGCCTCTTTTCAACATGCAATACATTTTTGTCCTTTCCCTATTTTTTGCTTTTTGTATACACATAAGCGAAACTTGTTAGAAATGCCTTAGTTAAGATCCTTTGACATGTCCTCCCAAAGATATGTGTTACAGATATGTGTACAGTTGTTAAAAAGGTTAGTGGTTAAAATGAACTTAAGTGTTCACGAGAATTACTACTACTACTTACTTACTTCCCATCCTTGTTTCGTATTGTTTTCGCGTTTCGAGTTGTATTTATGTGAATTCGAAAATTAAGTTTACTGACTAGCCGAAGCAGAATAGCTCCAATGAAAAGCTGGTTGTAAATTTTGGAATTCTAGTAAGAGTAATATTTATATGATGGAGAAACATTGAAGGGAAAAAAGAAAAGTTTAATTTTCTTAAATTATTTCGACTGTTTACGGATGTTAGATTTTCTTTCTATATTCCCAGCCGTGCACAAGGTGAGGATGTTTTCGCAAACTTAAAGAAAATAGAGATAAAGAGATAGAGGAAAAGAATGAAAATTGGACTACGGTCATAAAGTTATCTGCCTAATTATACAAAAGGCAGACAATTCTATATGATTTTTACATGCTTATAACTATTAAAGTGGTGAAGGTGAAGGAGGAAAGGGTGTGTGTGGGAATGTTGTTATTCCCCTATAATTTACAAGTGCCTAAACCGATTTTGATGTCTTAGATATCGTTAAATTCAAACATAATATATACATTTATTTAATTCTTATGATTTATGATCTTATCATTGCATTCTGAACGATATTATGATTGTGCATAAAAGATTTGCAATCTAAGAGAATATGTAAGAATGTTTTATACACTTTTATTCCAAACTGTAAAGCTCTATAAACTCCTAAAGTTACATATAACTTAAAAAAACAATTAAATAATAGTATATTTTTGCTTACTTAATTAACGGCTAGTAAAAGTCTACTTTCAATATACACATTCAAGCGAGACATTGGCCTATCCTTTGAGGAGAAATTAATGTAAACACCTAGATTTGTGATCGCTGTATCAAACACAACGTTCCTTATGTCAGTCCCCGGTCTGCTGAATTTTGGACAGGCACTATTCTAAATGATTATACACCATCTTCCGGAGCTCATTGCCATTTTAAGACAATTCCCTTTACGATTACCATGGCAGAGACTAGAAACTTCCAACGGCGATACTTCAAAGGTAACTTCTATATTGTAATTTCTTAACATCTCCGGTAAGAGAATGAGCACAAACGAAGCATGTTAAGTTGATTCTAGTAGAATGTAAAAAATCAATTAAAATAAATAAAATATTTCTAACAATAAATGTATTGATTTTTTATCATACAGTAATCATATTCTTGTTTGCTTATCACAACAAGTGTGTCTATTCTCTGCAGTAAACGAAAACTAATTTTAAATTGTTACTTGCGTTTGTTATGTATTTCGTATCTCTCTTGGGAGCATTGATGACATTCTAACTCAATGTCCTTGAGGTTGAAAATTTCAACTGAAGCTTGTGGGACACGGTGGCTCGGCAGAAAGAGCACTTCAGCAATACGGCAGAGGTAGCGGGTTCGTATCTTGTCTCTTGGGATTGTCCCCTGGCAGTGTTCGAATTGTTTCTAAATTTAAAGATTAGTACTTTTGTATAAATTTGTATTAAAATGACTATTAGAATCAAACACAATACGAAAAACATGTCACAGATTAAATGATATTTGACGTCATCCTCTAAAATATTATTTATTTTAGAGATAACTTTACACTTTGGAATATACCAGAATCTAAATATATTATGTTTTATGTGTCATACATCAGAATCTAAAGAGGTGCAAATTTAAATTTAGTACAGATACTTAAAGTAGTAGAAACAAAACCAATATTGCATTTGATGGAAGCCGTATTCTGGTATTTTAATTAATATTCCTGGTTTATAGTAAAGCAGCACACCTGTTACTTCCTGCATTCTATTCCTGTTATTAAACACGCGTCGGTGTGCTTATGCATTGTTATCGAAACTTGGATTCAACAGTCTATATACAAAGGTAACATAATTACACTATGTTAGAACGCATACATTTCTGATGCAAAGTTTAAATTTGGAACGAATCAAAACATTGTGCACATTCTGAAAGTTTTGCAGCTTTTTGATATGTTACAGCGATTGAAAAGAGAAGAACTACGGGGTTTCTTCAGTCTGATTATCCTCAACCAGGAACAAGATACGAAGACAAAAACGATTCTTAGTTAAACAAAACACAATTATGTTTATTAAAGAGACCGACTCATAAAAAAGGACATCATTATTTTTATTTCATAAACTGACTTAAATTCATTATAAATAAACAATTCGAGACGCATTTAACTTCGCGGCATCTTAAGCAATGCTGAATAAAAAACAACTTAAAAGACTAGGTGCTTATAAATTGTTGTCCCCATTTCTTTAGAGTTTTACGCTACATCAAGGTGAATCACTTTGAAAGCTTTTTAATTAATCAAAAGTCTTCATTAGATTTTTAACTCAAAATAATGTAAACCAAACGGGAAAGTGGCGACCTAACGTCCATTAAACTTTGTACACATACGTAACACGAGTTATTTAAAAATCTAGAATTCCGATAGCAGTTCTAATTTTTTTCTAAGATAATTTTAATTATTAATTATGGCATTAATATTTATGTCCACTAAGTGCTAAACAGCCTGCTCTGCAAAAAATTACATAATCATTTTCTTGCTTTCTGGTAAATTAAATGATTTTAATAATAACATACACACATTGGCAAGGATAACATTTCTTTACACACATTTACATTCCTTTAATTTCTTTAATCACAAAGTAAGTATCTGATGCACTTGGAATCGAACAACAAACAAACAATTACTAAAAAAAACAATGATAATGTAAAAGTGCATACTGCATCAAAGTGCGTTTTACTACATCCGGAAAATTACATTACATTGAACAAGACGCCAAATTGAGAATTTTTAAGTTTCGTCATATAATCATCATCATGGCAGCCTCTTAAAAATCCACCACTAGACACTTATCTGCATCCAGAGACTATCCTATCCCTATACCTATCATATGGCCAAGGCCACCGGGTGCAACCATTCATAATCAGAAGAGGAGCATTACTATTTCCTGCCTGACAAGAAAAAAAACAAAAAGCCAACTTTCATGACATTGCTGTGGCTCAACCTTATATGTTTAGACAATGGGACAGACTCTTGTTCCGCTGCAAATCTTTGCAGCGAAGTAGATTTATTATCATCATTATAGTATATTAATATAGAGTTAGCAAGTCCTGTATATCAGTATCAAATTCCAGTTTAAAAAAGCAATATAAAAATTTAGATACTCTATGTTATCGCACACTGATAGTGATATATCGATGCGTTTGATCTTTAATTTTTTTGTTAATCTAATGTTGCCGGTAGTCTGACACTGTATATGAAGTGGCAAAAACTTTTTTATTTTAATTTTTTTAAGTTTTCTTTCGTATTTAAAAGATACCATGTTTTTGCCTATATTCCACAAAATCCATTAGTTAATTTTTAACATAATGTTTAAATAGTTTTCACCTATCAAATTCACTTGTAAATTTGTGCAAATAGCCGTTTGTATATATATATATATATATATATATATATATATATATATATATATATATATATATATATATATATATATATATACAAACGGCTATTTGCACAAATTTACAAGTGAATATATATATATTCATACATGCATTCTTCATACATGCACGTCTAGGTATGCGAGTACTCTTGACCCTCCTCCCTTTGAGTAATTTGCTCACATGGTCTTCGAAAGTTAGTCTCAGTCTACCTCGACACCTTTTAATATTAACTTTCGCGCTATATATTTTCTTCACCATTCGGTCTTCACTCATTCGCTCAACGTGCCCAAACCATCGAAGCACGCCCTTATCCATTTTTGAAACCAGGTCATCTTTCAAACCTGCCATATTGCGAATCTCTTCGTTTCGCTTTCGATCGGCCATGGTAAGGCCGCACATTTTACGAAGAGCTCGCATCTCCACTGCATTCAACCTGCTTTTATGCTTCTTCTGGCATACCCAGGTTTCGCTGCCATATAACAAAGTCGGTACCAACACTGCGTTATGTATTGCAAGGCGTGCACTTTTCACAACGCCTTGCCTTTTGATTAACGCAGTCAGGGCACCATTAACTTTGTTGCCGGCACCGACACGCCTGTCCACATCTAAATCACATCTTCCATCCCGGCTAAACGCACTCCCCAAGTATACAATTTCATTCACCTGTTCTAGACATTCCTGATTTACCCAAATTTCGCACTTCGTTCTTTCTTCGTCCCTTTCAAATACCAGAACCTTAGTTTTATTATCATTCAAACGGAGACCATTAATTTGACATTCTTCTTTCACACACGTGACTAATGCCTGCAGTTCTGCCTCTGATGGTGCAATAAGCACTGCATCATTGCATTAAGCAGAAAATTTACTTTTATGTCACCCAATTTCACACCCAAACAGCTATCTTTCAGCTTCTGTAAACAGCTGTCGAGATACAGTATGAACAGCCAGGAAGACATGACACAACCCTGTTTTACACCTGTTTGGACGCTAAACATGGGTGACAGGTCATGCCCTACCCGCACACAGGCTTTACAGTCACAGTAAAGAGACTGCACAGCCCTTAGCAATCGACCATCTACACCATACACCGGCAACAGTTCCCACATTTTCTTCATTACAACCTTATCAAATGCTTTCTCAAGATCCACAAAAGCACAGAAAATATTCTTATTAGCAGCCAGAAGCTTCTCCGCGATCATGCGGAGAGAAAAAATTTGATCCGTGCATCCTCTTTCAGGTCTAAATCCGCATTGTGCCTCCCATAGAAATCTTTCCGATTTATCTTGCATCCTACGTGTCAAAACCTTCGAGTAAACTTTACTTGCTAAACTGGTCAATCTGATCGCCCGATAGCACCCGCAGTCATAATTTGAACCTTTACCTTTATATAAAGGCACAATGTCCGCGGATCGCCAATCATCCGGAACAGCCCCCGTTCGCCAGCACAAATATGCACAGCAGATGAAAGCTGTCCCAGACGCGTGGCCCACCATACTTGACCATTTCAGCAGTAACTCTGTCTAGTCCCGCAGCCTTACCACATTTCAAACTTCTAATCGCACATTCAATCTCTTTCATACTGATGACCTCAGTGTCATCGAGGTCCGAGTCTGGCGTATCAGTCACGGCGTCACCCCGGATCCCCCACTAAGATCATCACACGCATACATCTCTCTATAAAATTCGCTCCAACGCTGCATGATGTCCGATTTTCTGAGACGACGTTATTGGTTTCCGAAAGCACTTTATTCATTCTTAAGACTATCGCACCACACCGGGTCTTTCCAACCTCTTTCCAGAAGAGTTTGGAGTTCTCCTTGAAGTTGTGCGACAACCTTTCGTCCGCTTCCATTCTACTCCTTTCACGCACTTCCTCAATCAATGCTTTCGTGTGAACTTTCTGGAGCTTATATCTTTCTTTCCTCTTCTCTCTCATATCCTTATCATTACTAGAGGCCAAGTAGACTAACCATGCTTACTTCTTCTTATTTACAGCTTCTTTCACTTCGTCATTCCACCATGCATCACCCTTTTTACTACTACCTCTTTTCACAGTTCCACACACGTCTTCCGCTGCACTAACCATTCCATCTCAAAGGCTCTGCTATATTTCTTCCACACATTCTTTCCTGACGTCGATGCAGTCCAGCTTTTCGGCTACCCTTGCTTGATATTTATCCCTAGTGTCCGCTTCCTGAAGCTTCCAACTTCGGATGCTACTGACCGACTGTGGTTCTGGTATCGCCGTCCGGTGGCAACAACCCGCGAAAAGACCCCTAAATCTAGTAATCACTAGATAATGATCCGTTCCCAGGTCAGCACCTCGGAACACTCGCGTATCCATCACCTGTTTTCGCAGTCGGTCATCCACCAGGAACTTCTCTTACATTCTCCCAAAACTCCTCCAGCTCAGCTCTGGACGACGAAGCTACCGGCGCATAAACAGCCAAAAGTAATAACTTCGTCAGTCCCAATTTAAAGCGAACCTAGAGAAGTCTCGAGTTCACAACCTTATATTCAGTCATAACATCGACCAACCGAGACGACAGCAGCATCCCCATTCCATGGCAGGCGCTCTCGCTCTCCGGGAATCCGGACCATAGAGCTAACGCCCCGCCAGGGAGCTCTTCAGTACCGCTGCCCTTCCGCTTGGTCTCCGACAAACACACGACATCTAATTCTCTTTCTTTCATTATTTCAATCAACTCATTCGTCTTATCTCTCATGCCTCCTCTAACATTCCACGTGCCAACTCTGCACTCCGTCCTCCACCTTCCGCCGTGTCGGGCTGTGCGTGACGGTTGGCGGTCCCCATCGCCGCTTTGCGCGCTGCATTTCACACCAACGAGGACGAACTGGTGTGCGTCGCCTTGGGGGGACGCCCTAACCCTCGTTGGCATGGGTGCGCAGTTTTTCACGATCTCTCTCTCTCTCTCTTTCTCTCTCTTTTAATCTCTACTCCATTATTCCTGGGAAAGGTGTGAAGATAAACAAACAAATATTCTGCACTATATCAGCTACAGTATATGTATCAGGGTATGTACTGTATATGTATCAGCAAATAAGTAACAAAGTGGACAGATTTATGAGAGTTTCCCTGGGTAATTATGCGTAAACACATGAATTAAAAGCTGTATTGCATAATCATGTTACGTAAAGCGAGGAAGAATCTGACGCAGTTTATTTAAAACATCGATAATATTGCGCATTCCAAAATTGGATAAAGGCGGCTGAAAACCCAGTTTGCTGATGAAAATGGGCACGACTTTTTTCAGACGTATATATTTTGTTTTTCACGTATTTTTTTATTATCTATTATTATTTATTCGTATTTAATTTAGTCCCTTCGACCTACTTTAATTGGTAATTAATTTAATGGTTAATGGGAGCAGCGAAACAGAGGCAGAGTTTATCGCCGTAATAGTGTCCAAGTTGGTATGGGTGTATAATACACTTACATACCACAGGTACTTACCATGTGTGACTTGATTACGAACATTCATATTCATCAAGCAAATCAACGATAAGATAAGATAACAAGAAGTCCCGATAGCCAAGTGGCGGTGGATGATCGAGATGTAAGAGACGTGAGTTCTATCCCCAAGGGTTTTTCAAAAAACTTACGTACTATTTATATCGTTGACTAGGGCATAAAGACGGCGACGGGCTGGACACCTCTCATGTTGTCCCAAAATATGTCTTTAGTGAGAGAAAGAATTATTATTAAATATAATTTAAATATTGTACACAATAGATTATTTATTAATACCATGTTGTACTAAAATATAACCAATGGCAAATGCCTTTGGTTATATTTTAGTACAAAGATTCATATTACAAAACTGTTTGAAAAATATTTCGTATGCAACTATTCCAAAAGTCATATATAATGAGAACTTTCTACGAAACATGCTAATAATGTCAAATTTACAATTTGCTTGGTAACTTTGAAATAGTTTCCTAACATCAATATCGCCTCTACACACAGGTTATTTATTTATTTTATTTATTTATTTTATTCTTGAAGGAAAGCTTACAGCTAATACAGAAAATTTAAATGAAATTACAGTAAAGCAAAAAGGTCATTTAAAAGCTTCCACAGTTACTTAAAAAGAGTGAACAAATACTTGATATTCATAAACAGTAAAATGAATAGATATAACAAAACTAAGGAAGCCTAAAGAAAACACCAAGAAAGTACTATATAGAAAGAACTATTTAAAAAAATTATTACACATAATTCGCTTTAGGTTGCTAGGGCTAGTATTAAACAGATCAATTTCACCGTGATGTGAAATGTCATTGAAGCATTTGCTAGCTCTGATTAAGAAAGCGTTTTGTCTTTATGCGCACCTAACTAGTGGTATATGTAACAGCTTTGGTTCCCTGACAAATGTTTTAGGTATACGTAACGAAATTTTGCTTAATAATTCGGAGCAATTAACTGAGCTATTCGCTAGGTTAAGCAAAAACGCAACGTCAGCCATTCGCCCCCTCTCGTATAGCGGAAGAATATGGAACTTTTTCATCGTTGGAGGTAGCTGACCGAATATACATTACTTTGATAATGCAGATAACGCAAAAATCGTTTTTTAACCTGTTCAAGGCGATTAATATAAATTTTATAATTTGGGTTCCAAATTTGAGAAGCATATTCAAGTTGACTACAGACAAAAGCACAGTAAAGAATTTTTAATGTTTTAATGTTTTTAAATTCTGAAGCTACACGTAATATAAAACCGAGGCTTTTGGTGGCATTACCTATTATATTGTTGATGTGAACGGCGAACATTAGCTTAGAATCAAATATTACACCCAGGTCCTTTACTGTGTTTACTCTAGTTATAGTATTAGATTTAATCTTATAGTCGGACTGAATTAAGTTAGGCTTACGGGAAAAAGAACAGACATAACATTTAAGTCAAGTTTGTTTGACTCACAATATATCTGAAGCCTATATGAAGGATATAAGCCATTATGATTTTTATTTTTGACATAAGACCAAAATGCCTTGGGACATTTTTCGACATTATTTTCGATTTTTTTGATATATTCGCTAAACATATCTCTTTCCAAAATCTTAGCTCTTTCTCTTAACAATGCAAAAGATTCATAATCGGATATATTTTTATATTTTTTATATTTGGTGTAGTATTTATGTTTTTCTTTTAAAATTTTGACAAGTGAAGATTTATACCAAATCGGATATTTGGAGTTATTAGTAATAACTTTTGATGGAATATAGGTTTTGCGTAGATTATACAAAACATTATACAAGAATGCAAGAGCCTCTTCTAGTGGCTTGTTACTAAATTCTTGATCCCAATAACCGATCTAGTTCTTTATTAATAGTCTCAAAGTTCGCCGAATGGTATAAGAATTTAATTTTAGGGGGATTCATTAATGCTTTCATGTGCATAAAATCAACAAATATTTCAAGGGCTCTATGATGTGGATCTTCAGGCATAAAGGGGTCAGAACTTCCTAAAACTGACACATTACTATTGCATAATATTAAATCTCAAATTCTACCATTAGTATTGGCTATTGAGTTATATTGTGATAATTGGCAAATATTGAATTTATCAAATAAGTCTACTTGATGTGGGCCTTGAATATTACTTGAGATTAAGCATAAATTATTACCATCATCAAGGTACCAACTAATATTCGGCAAGTTAAAGTCGCCAAATAAAAGAAATTTATCGGAAGTATGAGACATAAAAATATTAATCATGATATCAGAAAAATTCATTAATTGTGCATATTTAGAATTGCCCGTATTTTGCGGACATATGTATACAACACATATATGCAATTTATATGTTACACTTGGTTTCCTATTTTTAAGCGTCAATATGACCCATATATCTTCAGCTGTTGAGCACCAGTCATATCGGCCATCCACTATCAAATCACGCCTAACAGCTATTAAGACATCCCCGCCCATTACTTGTTTCGTATTTAAATAATTCCTATCACGCCTCCATATAAGGTAACGGTTTTCAAATAATTCATTGTTGCTTATACTTTCCAAAAGCCATGTCTCCGTTAAAAAAAATAATATCGAACGAGTTTAAACAAATATTTCTCAAAAATGTATGCGTTTTTGTCCGCAATCCCCTAACATTTTGATAATATATCGAGATGGACATGTTTAATTAACAGTAATAATAATCTAATATACAATAAAAATAAAATAAAGGTATAATTTAATAAATGTTCAAAGAACCCACAAATTAAAAATATTAAAATCGATCAAGTTTGACCTTTTAAGTCTATTGCATAAGGTGTATAATACCGCTATGAGCAAAATAGTTTGTCATTCATTAGTAAACAATAGGTAAACAAAAGCAATTGCATAGATGTAGCGTAGTGCGAACAAGCTCCTCAAACTATAGTAACAATTATTATATTACCGAAATTGTATAGAATAAAGAATATAAATATAAATTATATTTAACCTGCAATCTTTTTTAAATCTTGCTCCGATTTTATAGATAGGATTGGTGACGTAGGATTTTTCCGCAAAAAAATTTTGCATCCTTTAACCCATGTGTATGTATATCCCCGCTCCTTTGCAAACGTTTTTGTTTTATTAAGCAGAACTTTATTTTCAAAAGTAAGGTGATCGTTCACATAAATTTGGTTGTTACTCGATAGCCCCAAATTAGAAGAGGTAATGACTTTATTTTTCCTTGCTGCAGATATAAATTCCTCTTTATGGTACTTATTGTGTACAGACACTATTATGGTTTTATTTTGTTTATCATTTCTCATAGGTACTCGTGCTATGTAGTTAATCTGCTCTTTAGGTAAGGTGTAGTTTATAATTTCACCAATCTTTGTTAGTATTTTAAACAAGTTCTCGGAGCCAGTAACGGGAACTCCTTTAATTTCAATGTTATTCATCCTTGATCGTTGGTCACTTTCACGTTTTGCTTCTTCGAGTTTATCAACACGTTCTTGCAGTAAGCGTACACTCTCTTTTATATTTTGAAGTGATTTAACCTCCTGATCAACTTGATTGATTTTAGAAGATAATGATTCTATAGTGTTATGTACAAACTCGATTGAAGTCTTGACTTCTAGGAGCTCAGACTTAATTACCCGTAAATCTGCTAGTTCAGCTTGGATAGCTCTTATGCTTTCCATTAATGAGGGCAAGTTTGAAGTTTGGGCCGTTAATAGCTTTATTTCTGACAGGATATTCTCAATGTCGGTTGAGGATACCTTTCCCATTTCACTAGAAGTTGGATTAATGGGACTCCCAGCCTTACACTTCCAGGCACTTCCAGGCACTGCCTGCACTTCCAGGTGGTCTTTCTGTCGCCGAGTTTACGATATCCTGATTCCGTTATACCAGCGCATGAGAAATGGAGTTTATTTAGGCACGAGGAACATTGCACACCATCTTTTGCTTCAACACCACAGTGATTGCAAGTAAACATTTTTATTAATTGCTTTCAAGTTTGAGAACCACAGGCAACTCGTGTGCAGCTCAGCAGCAGAGATCCGAGCGCAACGTACGTGTTTTCAATTTACCGTTCACGTTTTACCGTTCACGTTTGGGTGGTCGGTATTTCGAGTCGAGAGACCCGAGTTCGATCCCCAGGTGGCAGGCACGTACCAATGGGTTTTCCAAGAACTTATGATATCATAACTATATATATATATATGTATATATATATATATATATATATATATATATATATATACATATATATATATATATATATATATATATATATATATACATATATATATATATATATATATATATATATATATATATATATATATATATATATATATATATATATATATATATATATATATATATATATATATATATATATATATATATATATATATATATATATATATATATATATATATATATATATATATATATATATATATATATATATATATATATATATATATATATATATATATATATACTTACATAGGATCGGAGCAATGTATGTGATGTTGTCCCTATCTATATTTGTATTTATTTATGTATTTGTATGTGTGTAATGTATATCATTATGTATTATGTACCTTGTGTATACAACTTGTATTATAATAATATTTATTTACTTCGGACCAGCAATCCATACAAAACATAGTAAAGTACAAAATAACATGGAATCAGAAACAACGAAAACCGTTTTCTACGCCACTAGTTCACGAAGGTCATAAAAATATAAAGAATAAAAATCTGTTCTCAAATGAAATAATCACACGGATTACTTTAAAAAGAATACTCATTATTTTTCACAAGAAAAGAAAAACAAATTTTACAAAGAAAGAGAACTTACTCTATATGGAAAAAGAAATATTCAGTTTGATGGACCTCAGCTATGTCGTGTAAAAAACGTTTATTTATAATTAGTCTATAACATGTTTAAAAAAATATTTTCACGCCATTCTCAAAACAGGGGTAGACATAAGTCTAAACAGTTAAGTCCTTTCGACCCACTTTCCAACTAAGACATTATTTGGGACAACGTGATAGGAGGTGAGCCCGTCGCCATCTTTGTGTCTGAGACAACGATATAAATCGTATATAAGTTTAAAAAAAAAATCATTGATACAAGTCTTGGGGATCGAACTCGAGTCTTTTAACTCGAATTCCGGGCACCCATTTTTCTTGATTTTCTCATATTCTTAAGTAAAGATTGCAATATTCTTTTTCTTTGAATGAAACTCTTTAAATCGAAGTGCTATAACTTGTTTACCGTTTCCCGTCTCTTCCTGTGAGTGTCGTTAAAGTCAGCAGAGGGATTATTTTTAAGGAGATGGCCAGTAGATGCCTTCTGTGTGATAACATGAAATTAATACTGCTGTTTCCAATCCGCTCGCCAGGAGTGGAAATGGCAGTTACCTCTTGCAGCAATATCTATCTCTCCAAATCTCCGATTAAAGTCACGAGAGCCGAGTTGTAGGGTGGTCGAGTCAATAGACCCGAGTTCGATCCCAAGTTGGCAGGCGTACCAAAGAGTTAAAAAAAACTTATGTACGAATTATATCGTTGGCTTGGACATAAAGACGGTGACTGGCTCACCACCTGTCACGTTGTCCCGAAAATGTTTTCGGTGGTAGGTGGGTCAAAGGGACTTTGTTGTATAGACTAGACCTCTGTCTATAAGAATACAGGGGATATTGGGAATTGCGTGAAGATATTTATTATTTATTTATAACAATTCAGGAAACACATCGATATTCTACATCGCGGTATCAAAGTTCTCAGGATTGCAGGCATATATACGAGTACGGTTAGCACATTGGTGTAGAGGACGTTCTCAAGTCGGAATCACCCAAGCTGGCGGGTAGCTACCCCTTTCCTGTAGCATATCTTCCGCTACACAGTGCAGGAGCCTCGTCCTTCACCAGTGTGGGCTATTATCGGTAATTGTATATATGCGTGTAATGGTGGTGGTGGGTGGTGGACTTCGATAATGCGATGTAGGATGTCGACGTGTTTCCCTAATTGTTCCCTCATTGTTCACTACAAGTTTCGTATGTGATGGCATAGATGTCACCACATCCTTTATATGAGCTATGTGGAGATATGGAGGATGCCCCTGTCCAGGAGTGGTATTGATTTAGGTTGCTAAGATGACAATTTATTAGTTTGTATGTAGGCAGAAATCCTTGGAAATAATGGAAAAGTGAATTACTATATAATGATACAAATGTTGTCTAGACCTCTGTCAATTCCAGTTTTTGAAATATACGAGAAGTTATCTACGTATTATTTTGAAAATGATGAATATTTTTAACAGATTTCTGCGAAATAGCTTATATATGACCATAACAATATATCACTCTCTCAGATAATATATTTAACAATTCCACAATCCTGCCGGAAAACGGTCCATTTAAATAATACTACTGTTGCCAATCCGCTCATTAGGCGTGGCAACCATGGTAAAAAAATTTATGCATCAATTTTCGTGGGAGTTCTATGTTCAGCAGTGGACTCAAGATAGGCTTTTATGATGATTATTATTTTATTTGTAGGCGACAATCCTGGGAACTAGTTAGGCAGCTTATTCTTTTTTAATTATTATTACCAACGGAAAACTAAATTATCTTATGATATGATTATTATCCGTGACTAACTAAAGTTTAATCCCAACATCCTTTTTTTGATGTTCACGCATTTACCAATATTAGGACAGACAGAGGTCTAGATAATTATATCCTTTCGGTCCATTTTTAAGCTCATCGCCGTCTGAGTTTCCTAGTCAACTATACAATACCCTTATATACATATACTTATTCCAGTATTTGAAATATGCGAGAAGTTATTTATTTACTTATTTTATGTTGAATTTATGAATATTCTTAACAGATTTCTGCGAAATAGCTTGTACTGTCCATGACCTCAACAACTCACTCAGATAATATGTTTAACAACTCCACAATCCTGCCGGAGAACCATCCATTAGCAACCACTCATTGCGCGTTACGTTGATGGCAGTACACCAAATGCACGTACCATTCAAATCTACGTGTCGAGTCCAATTTGAGTAATTTCGAAGTTCATGTCAGTTTTATATTTGAAAGCAAAAATTCTTTAACCGAAGGTTTAATTCCTATTCCTTATCACTTTATCATTTAATTTTATAGTTATCGTTAATAAAAAAATGGCTTATAAATAGTACGTTAGCTTTTTAGCCTGAGTTGTGTAAAAATTTTCGTCAGTTGTTACACGTAGCTTTGTCCCCTTATCTTCACCAGGTTTCAAGAAAGCTATGTATCAAGTTGCATTAAAATTGGTCTAGTAGCTTAGACATATATAGTTAGAGACAAACAGACAGACTTATGCACACATTTACAGTATGGTATATATGGTAGACTCCTTGTATGCTTAGAAGTCGTGTATGGCAGAGACTCCTATTGCTCCACCGGCTAAATGAGGCAAAATGTTAGCAATTTTCATACAGTACTACCGTAAAATTAGTTATACTCGTATGTTGACAACATCACATACATTGCTTTGAGTTCAAACTAAGTAGCTAAAGAACTTACTTAATAATAATAATAATATCTTTACGCCATTCCCAATATTAGGGTAAACAAAGGTCTTAACTTACTTTATTTACTTAACTTTTAAATTACAAACAACAAAGGTAACACAGATATTCAAAACTGAGACAATATAGAGAGGTGAATTTCTACATTGACCTGTCTGGGGATCGACAGTTACTGGGACGATCAGAGTTCTATATCGCTTACTAATTTCTACCCACATTTAAACGGGACAATCTGTAATCAATTCTATCGTCGACTTGAGTGTCCATGCCAATCGTAAAATACAAATCGTATATATTTTAATCTTTACACATTTCACAAGTCACGATAGCCGAGTGGTTGGGTGGTCGGAATTTCGAGTCAATAGACCCGAGTTCGATCCCCAGTTGGTAGGCTCGTACCAATGGGTTTTCCAAAAACTTATGTACGAATATCATTGGCTTGGACATAAAGACGGCGACGGGCTCACTACCTGTCAAGTTGTTCCGAAAATGTCTTCTGTGGAAGGTGGGTCGAAGGGACTTATTTGTCTAGATTCGACCTCTATCTACCCCTGTGTTGGGAATTGCGTGAAGATATTTTTTTTTATTAAACCACTTTACTCATGATAAAAGAATGGTTGGGTGGTCTATTTTTTTAAATATAGGAAATCTCTTGGCAGTATTCCGATTGTTTCTAAGTTGAGGTCAAAAATTAGTACTTTTTTATAATTTAAGATCAAAATGACCATTAGAACACAAGGAATAAGAAAAATAGACCACAAATTTAATAGCATTTGACGCAACCTTCTAAAATATTGTTCATTTTAAAGATAACTTCATTTTGGAATACCGAACTATGTTTAATAAATTAGAATCTAAAAAAGTGAAAATTTAAATTTAGCACAGACACTTATAGTAGTAGAAACAACACCAATATTGCATTTGATGGAAGCCGTATACTGGAATTTTAATTAATATTCCTGGTTTGCAGTTAAGTAGCACACCTGTTACTTCCTGCGTTATAATTACTCTATGATACAACGCATACATTTTTGATGCTAAGTTTAAATTTGGAACGAATCAAAACATTGTGCACATTTACAGTTAAGTAGCACACCTGTTACTTCCTGCATTCTATTCCTGTTATTAAACACGCGTCGGTGTGCTTATGCATTGTTGTCGAAACTTGGATTCAACAGACTATATACAAAAGTGACATAATTACTCTATGTTACAACGCATAAATTTTTGATGCAAAGTTTAAATTTGGAACGAATCAAAACATTGTGCACATTCTGAAAGTGCTACAGCTTTTTGATATGTTGCAGCGATTGAAAAGAGAAGAACTACGGGGTTTCTTCAGTCTGTTTATACTCAACCAGGAACAGGAAATGTAGACAAACGCTTCGTAGTTAAACAAAACAGAAAACGAAACATAAAAAAGGATGTAATTAATTTTATTTCATAAACAGACTTAAATTCATTATGAATAAACAGTTCAAGACGCAATTAATTTCGCGGAATCTTAAGCGATGCTGATGAAAAAACAACTTAAAAGACTAGGTGCTCATAAATTGTTGTCCCCATTTCTTTAGAGTTTTATGCTACACCAAGGAATCACTTTGAAAGTTTTTTTTTAATTAATAAAAAGTCTTTATTAGATTTTTAACTCAAAATAATGTAAACCAAATGGTAAAGTGGCGACCTAATACCCATTAAACTTTGTACAAATACGTAACACGAGTTACTTAAAACTCTAGAATTCCGATAGCAGTTGTATTTTTAATTTAAAATAATTTTAATTATTAATTATGACAGTAATATTTATGTTCACTGAGTGCTAAACGGCCAGCTCTTAAACAAATTACATAACATTTTTCTTGCTTTCTAGTAAATGTGAAAAATGATTTTAATAATGACATACACACAAAGGCAAGGACAACATCACTTACATTTCTTTGATCACAATGCTAATGCACTTGTAATCGAACAACAAAGAAACAATCACCAAAAAAAATTATAATATAATTGGATATTGAATCACAGTGCGTTTTACTACATCCGGAAAATTACATTACATTACATTGAACAACACGCCAATTTGAAATATAACACCACCTTAATGCTTGGCATTCAACCACAGTGCGTTTTTCGCGGAATTTTCTGCAACGCACTTGCACTTTGTGGTATGAGCTGCCGTCAGCGGATTTTCCGGACCGATACGACTTAGGGACCTTCAAGAAAAGAGTCTATACCTTTCTCAAAGGCCGGCAACGCATCCGCTATTCCTCTGATATTGCAGATGTTCATGGGCGGCGGTAATCACTTACCACCACCTGCTCGTGTGCCTCTCTCTTCTATAAAAAAAGGATTATTATTTAAAAGGATTATATAACTGGGTTTTAGCAAGGATAATTGCTTAATTATGAAGACGACGTTCCTGTAAGCTTCAAAGTAAAGCGACAATGTGCTTCCAACAATCAATAGCTGTATTAAGCTGCACGTAACATGCTTAAGAGGTTAGATATGATTGGATTATCGAGACGACTATAAGATACTGATCAACATAACATTTTGCTTTAGCGTACTATCCCTAAAACTTGCTATTAATTAAAATTAAGACCTCCGTGGACGAGTGGCGTAAATACCAGTTTTCAAGGTGTCGCTAACTCTTAGGTCTCGGGTTCGATTTCCGGACAGGAAAATGCAGAAAACTACCTTTTCCGCATTTGTGGTAATTTCGTGGTTTCTGATTTCACATAAAAGTGTTTTAGCTTCTTACTTTGGGATTAGAGCAATGTATGTGATTTTATTCCTATCTATTATTATTTGTTATTAAAAAAAGTAAGAAAATGTGTATGTATTTTTATAATTTGATTAGTGAGAAAACCTTTAGAGCTGCTTAAAACACACTTCTTTCGGCTCTGTCAGAGTAAAATAACCAAATATTTTCACGCTATTCCCAATACAGGGGTAGACAGAGGTCGTTTGACCCACCATCCAACGAAGACATTTTGTGGGACAACGTGACAGATGTTGAGTCCGTCGCCGTCTTCATATCCAAGTTGTCGATGTAATTCGTACTTAAGTGTTTGAAAATACCCATTGGTACGAGCCTGTAACCTGGGAATCGAACTCGACCCGAGTTTTGAATCCGAATCAATTGAATCTGATAGAGTTATCGGTGTTTTATTCAGTTTCGTTAGTTTCTTATTCGGAGTCGATAGCTACTCAGTTATCGTGACTTTTTCAATGCGCATTATTTTTTTACACATTTTAAATAAACCGATTTTTGAGTTTTATCGCGTTCTTAATTAGTTTATACAAAATGGGTCACGATAGCCGAGTGGTTCGGTGGTCGGAATTTCGAGTCGAGAGACCCGAGTTCGATCCCCAAGTGGCAGGCTCGCACCAATGAGTTTTTCAAAAACTCATGTACGAATTATATCGTTGGCTTGGACACAAAGGCGGCGACGGGCTCACCACCTGTCACGTTGTCCCGAAAATATCTTCGGTGGAAGGTGGGTCAAAGGGACTTAATTGTCTAGACTAGACCTCTGTCTACCCCTGTATTGGAAATTGCGTGAAGATATTTATTATTTATTTATTTATTTTTACAAAATATTTTTATTTCCAGAAGTTTCCACGTTAGTGGTCACGGGGGGACTCTATATTTTTTTATGTGATTAAAAATAAGCAATTCAATTCAATAAGCAATTCGTCGGTCCTGACTAAATTAAAGGTAAGTATAATTTAAAGAACAATTTCATTGACACGTAAGATGAAGTTGTAGAGCCTCAAAATAATCAAATTATCCCTTTTACGAACAGACATTATAGGCAGGTACATGCGTCAAACAAAACTTTATAATACGATTAAGCAAGTCAGTGAAAATGTACTAAATATTCATGACTTAATCCACAAATCAAAACGCGACCAAAACGTCGGCGTTCTGTAATTTAAAATCGTTAAGATAAATATGCATAAAGATCAAGTAAAATGGTGGAGAGAAAGACTTTCTATCAATCCAATTAAAGAAAGAAACAAAATATAAAGAACAAAAACAAACTACAATAATTTTGTAGCATTCAACTGGTCTTTAGTTAATTATATTTTATTTTACGGATACGGGCGCACCACGTGTTACGTTGTCCCAAAAAATATCTTTGGTGGATGATGGGTTGAAAGATCTTAACTGTCTGAACCTCTGTCTACCCCTGTATTGAGAAAAGCGTGAAGATATTTATTTATTTATTTTTATTTTACTTAACCTTAAATATGTTATTACGTTTAATTACATCGTTTACAAGCAATTCTCAATACAGGGGTAGACAGAGTTCTAGTCTAGACAATTAAATCCCTGCGACCCACCTTCCACCGAAAATATTTTCGGGACAACGTGACAGGTGGTGAGCCCCTAATCGTCTTTATGTCCAGGCCAACGATATAATTCGTACATAAGTTTTTGAAAAACCCACGATCCTGTCACCTGGGGATCGAACTCGGATCTCTCGATATACCGACCACCCAACCACTCGGCTATCGTGACATCTTTAACAATTATCAATAGTAATCAAATACTTAAGTGCACGTTATGTTTTACCTTAAGTAATGAGACAATTATTTTGTATCGTTGTATATTTAATACACTGTTGGAAAACCTTACTAGATAAATAGATAAATGTAAACAATACTATCAAAATATTACATACATATTAGCTGTCGGTGGAAATCATCTGCAGGACATAGGCCTCAATGTTATGGAGGATTTCAACAATCGCTACGATTGCCAAGCGTATTACATAGCATCAGACTTCCTGCACCTTGTCCGTGACAACCCATCACGGAATTGCTTGATTTTATTTTGGTAGTTATGAAAATGGTTATCCATTCATATATTTATCACCAGGTGGCAGGCTCATACCCATGGGTTTTTCAAAAACTTATGTACGAATTACATCGTTGGCTTGGACATAAAGACGGCGACGAGCTCACCACCTGTCACGTTGTCCCGAAAATGTCTTTGGGTAAGGTGGGGGTCGAAAGGACTCAATTGTCTAGACTAGACCTCTGTCTACCCCTGTATTGGGAATTACTTGAGGACATTTATTTATTTATTTTATTAATTTTAAACACACCCATATTTAAAAAATTGTAAATAGTAAAAGCTAGTAGTAGTCTAACAAACTTCTGCGTTTCATTTGGTGAATGCAGGTAACCGGAGGCCCACACACGCCCCTCCCCCAATTCTGGGGGAGGGGCACTCTAAGAGTGGCAACGCATCTGCTATGCCTCTGGTATTGCAGGTGTCCATGGACTGCGGTAATCACTTACCATCACGTGAGCCGCCTGCTCATTTGCCTCCCTTTTCTATAAAAAAAATCTGAGATAGCTCCGATTGGACAATATTCCAACGGACCGAAAAGGTTTTGTGTAAAAATTATTTTACTTTAAATATTTTAAATTTATTTATAAGCAAATTTATTTTCATTAGACCTTTAATAATTTTATTCGTGTTAGATTACTTGAAATCCTCTAATATGCTATCATCATCATCATCATATCAGCCGCAAGAAGTCCACTGCTGGATGTAGGCCTCCCCTAAAGATTTCCAATATGACCGGTTGTTTGCGGCCTGCATCCAGCGTCTTCCCGCGACCTTGGTCAAGTCGTCCGACCATCTAGTCGGTGGATGTCCGACGCTGCGCTTGCCGGTACGTGGCCGCCATTCCAGAACCTTTCTGCCCCATCGGCCATCGGTTCTACGCGCTATGTGCCCCGCCCACTGCCACTTCAAGGAGCTAATCCGCTGGGCTACGTCGTTGGCTTTAGTTCTTCTACGGATCTCATCATTCCTAATGTGATCTCGTAGAGAAACTCCGAGCATAGCCCTCTCCATAGCTCTTTGAGCGACCTTGAGCCTTCTTATGAGGCCCATAGTAAGGGACCACGTTTCGAACCCGTAAGTCATCACTGGTAACACACATTGGTCGAAGACTTTCGACTTCAGGCACTGAGGTATTTTGGACGAGAAGACACTCCGGAGCTTCCCGAACGCTGCCCAGCCGAGTCGGATTCGTCGAAAGACCTCGTCCTTGAAGCTGGAACTGTCTGCCTTGATCAACTGACCCAATTAGACATACTGGTCAACAACTTCAAGAACTGAGCTCCCAACACATACAGGTGAAGGTGCAATATGGACATTCGACATAATCTTCGTCTTGTCCATATTCATTCTAAGACCCACCTGTTGGGAAACTTCATTTAGGTCATTGAGCATGATGTTCAAATCCTCCAGCGACTCCGCCATGACCATAATATCGTCGGCAAATCGAAGGTGAGTGATATACTCGCCATTTATATTTGCCAAGTCTTTTCCATTCCAGGAGCTTGAAGGCATCTTCCAAATCAGCGGTGAACAGTTTCGGAGAAATAACGTCTCCCTGTCTAACACCTCTCTGCAGTGGAATAGCCCTTGTCTTCTGCTCTTGTACCCGGACTGACATGGTGGCGTTTCTGTACAAGCACTTCAACACCTCGATATACCGATAGTCAATATGGCATCGCTGGAGAGATTGGAACACCGCCCACGTTTCGATCGAATCAAAGGCTTTTTCATAGTCCACAAAAGCTAAGCATAGTAGTCGGTTATACTCTCTGGTCTTCTGTATAACCTGCCGCAGCATATGGATGTGGTCTAAGGTACTGTAGCCTTTTCGGAAACCGGCTTGTTCGGGAGGCTGGAAGGCATCGAGCCTGTTAGTGAGACGGTTCGTGATCACCCTCGAAAACAGCTTATAGACGTGGCTTAGGAGTGTGATCGGTCTGTAGTTCTTCAAAAGGGTATTGTCGCCTTTCTTGAAGAACAGTACCACAACACCCCTATTCCACGCCTCTGCCGTCACGCCCTCGAGCAGGACGGAATTAAAGAGCTTCTGAAGGACTTTGAGTACCGGCGTTCCGCCCGCTTTCAGAAACTCTGCTGTGATTCCATCCTCGCCCGGCGCCTTGTTATTTTTGAGCTGTTTAAGGGCAATCCTAATCTCGTGGAGGCTGATGTCCGGGATATCTTCGGTATGATGCCGAGTTAACATGGCTCTTGGATCTTTGACCAAGTTAACAATGGGTTTGGCTACTGAGGTATATAACTGTCCATAAAACCTCTCGATCTCTTCCAGAACCTCAGCCTTTGTCGAAGCTACGCCACCGTCCTCCTTCTTAAGCCTGGTCAATCGGCTCTGCCCAATAGACTACATTCTTGCAAACACTTTGGAGCCTTTGTTCAGCTCTATCGTCTCCTTTATACGTTCGGTATTATAGGAGCGAATGTCATGTCGCAAGGACTTCTGGATTTGTCTATTGAGCTGCCGATGAACGTTCGCATCCTCGGAGGTCTGCAGCGGCATGGCTCGTCGTGTGGCCATCAAGTCTAAGGTCTGAGAAGAGATTTTTTTAGGTTTTTGTTTGGGGCGAGACCTAAAGTACTTCGATCCCACCGTTTGGACCGTGTCAACGAACCCATTGTTTAACTCGTCCACTGTGACGCAATCGTTCAGACAATCGAAGCGATTTGAGAGTTCCAGCTGGAAACTTTCGACATTTTGGATATGGGCGGGAGATGGTCGAAGTGTAGACTTCACCAAGCGAGTTCTCTCTCGCCTGAGATCGATATTCAAGATGCCTCTCACGATTCGGTGATCACTTCCCGTTTTGATCTTGTTGATCACAGAGACATCATTGAATATCTCTTTCCTCGTCGACAAGGTGAAGTCTATCTCATTTTTGACAGGTGGTTTGTCCTCTTTGGCGGGGCCCAACCAAGTCCATTTTCTATGAAGCGGCTTCCTGAAGAAAGAGTTCATCGCGTGGACTCTACGCGATGAACTCTTTCTTCAGGAAGCCGCTCTTCCTCCAGGAATTCGGCCAGCCTATTCATTGTCATTCCGTTTCCCAAATCCAAATTGCCCCTCTGGACTCTCCATCGCTCCGCCTGCCAAGTATTGCGTTGAAGTCCCCCACAACAACCGTAAAGTAGGTTTTGGAAGCGTGTATGGCCCTACGTATGTCCTCATACACTTCTTCCACCTCTTCATCTGGGCGTTTCTTGTGCGGCATATATACCTGGATCACCTTCAACGAATATCTTCTGGATACTCTGAGTATCAGGTATATACTCAGAGTATCCAGAAGATATCCCTGCTAGAAACGCTTTCGATGGTTGTTACGTTGTTAATGAGGGACTTGTGGACGAGAAACCCGACACCATGCTGTGACTTTTTAACGTCACCCTCCCGGTGGTAGAGTAGGTTACCTGACTTAAGGGTTGTCGTGCCCTCTTCCTCTCTTCGGACTTCCGACAACCCTACAATGTCCCATTGTAACCTACTCATTTCCTCTTCCACATCCTCGATCCTCTCGTCAAGCCTCAAAGTGCGGATGTTGTGTTGGGCCAGTTTCCGTTAGGAGTGGTAGACGGATCTCTTCCGGAGATTCTTCGCACCCCATGCTCCGCCGTTACCTTGACCGCTACCGGAGCCAGGAATAGCGGAGCTGCCGGGGACTGGGGGCCTTGGTGTATTTATTATATTCATTTAGGGGGGATTTGCCATACTCACCACGCTGGGCGGACGGGTTGGTGAGCGCAGTTTAATCGGCTTATCACATTTTCGATGCTGCTGCCCATCGAAAAAGGGTTTTAAGCTTGGGATGGGTAGGATTTTCGAGGGATGTGGGAACGGAAGGAAGGTATTGGGATACTACTCACTTGGATGACCAGGAAATAAGCAAGTAGTAGCTCGGGAGGCCGGGCGCGCATACCCGATACCATACCTTTAATCGCCGGACAGGCAAATAAGGATGGCACCCCTGGCTGGGGTGCCATCCTTATTTGCCTGTCCGGCTAATTTGCTATAATGAAATTTAATTTTCGCTCAGAGAAATATGATCGATTCCAACAAAGATAATTACGATAGACTTAACTACGATAGTTTTAGGACTTTTTGATTTCAACTGCTGCAACTTGCTGTAATTTGAAATGTAATTTTATATGCATGTATATAATTTTATATGCAATTTCCCAATACTAGGGTAGACAGAGGTTTAGACAATTAAATGATTCAAACTTTCATGAGAAATTAATTAAACAAATAGTTTAACTCACGTTAGTAGTTAAAAACGGCTAAACTCACGTGATAATAATCGGTGTAGGTGCCGACTAGTTTCGGACCTATCGGAGGTCCTTCGTCAGGGTGAGTGTAATGAGTTCACGCTCGCGTCCCGCCTCGCCAGTAGTCGGTACCTACACCGATTATTATAATGTGAGTTTAGCCGTTTTTAACTATATATTTAGACAATTAAGTCCAATCGACTCATCTTTTACCCAAACTTCTTTAGGACATCAGGTGGTGAGCCTATCGCCGTCTTAGTGTTCAAGCGTACGACATACTTGCATAGAGATATTTTAGTTATAGATACATAAGTAGTTTAGACGTAGACGAACTGTTGGGGAAAAAATTTCTCGAGTGGCAACCTTGTTCAGGCAAACGCAGTATTGAATGTCTTCCTACAAGATGCAGTGACAATCTGAAAAGTATTGCGGAGAGTCGAAGGATGCAGTTTGGTGATGAATATGTATTCATTTGGTGATGAATAGTCTTCTTCTCCTTTTATATAGCCTATCAAAAGTCCTCTGCTGCACTAGGCTTTCCCAAAGATTTATACAGAGATCGATCCTGTGTCATCGCATCTTGTGGGTGGTCGTCCTAAGTTTGGCCACACAAGAACATTTCTTTTTCTTCATTTAATTGCATATTATAATTTCAATATTTAAAAAATATTAAATTTCGGCTAAAAAGGCTCTTTGTTTTGGCTCTTTACCTTATTAATTATATGGAAACAAAATGTTATGGGTATAGCAATATTTCCTTTTCTTTTACGATTTTTTTTCCAAAATGAAGCCTTAATGAGGAATGTATCTGATAATGTATTTTATCTTACAATATAGATTTTGTGATTGCCTCAATGAACCTTTGATGCAGTCCCTCATTGTAGCCCTAATTAAAAATAAGCTTAAAGTTTTGAAAAGCTCCCGAAATTTTCAGTTAAAGGAAATCCCTTATTATATTTAAGTAATAATTTTGAATATAAGAAAATTGAGTATGTCTTTGTATAAACTTATAATCATCAACATAAATGTTTCAACATTTATGTTGCAATTTATGCCGTAAGTTTTCCTTAAATAAATAAAAAAAAATATATCACTTACTTACATAATAACAATGAAAGCCCACTGCAAGAAAAAGGTCCTAGAAGCCTAAGTAGAAGTATTTGCCTTAATTACCACACTAAGCTAACGAACTGGCGATGACAATATAAAACAACTCGCACCTTAAACTCCGCTGCCCTTCGCCGATCTATCTTATATCTGTTCTAAAATTCTTTTAAATGTTATTCTGCTTTCTGTAGTCATTGATCTGTTTTAGGCTTATCTTAACCGCCTCTTACGAAACCTACTATAGGAAAAGGAAGTTTTTACTTTATTACGTCGATACCACACGACAGCCCTGCCACCAGTTTCAAATTAACTTGCGCCGAGAACGTTGCGAGTCATGATAGCCGAGTGGTTGGGTAGTCGGAATTTCGAGTCAAGAGACCCGAGTTCGAACCCCTGGCGGCAGGCTCGTACCAATCGCTTTTTCAAAATAATATGTACGAATTACATCGTTGGCTTGAACATAAAGACAGCGACGGGCTCACCACCTGTCACGTTGTCCCGAAAATATCTTCGGTGGAAGGTGGTTTGAAGGGACTTAATTGTCTAGGCTAGACCTCTGACTATCCCTGTATTGGAAATTGCGCGAAGACATTTTATATTTTTTTTTGCGCCGAGAAATAAGATGTAATGTCATTGTTTGTAGTAACAGCAGTTTTCTTTACCTTTTAATCAGGAACAAATCAGTTTGTTACACGGCTGTTTGACGGCAGAAATGGGTGAGACTGAGGCACTTACCCAACAGTCGGTCTTTGGCATCCATAGCGCAATATGTTCATGAATAAACTGATGAAGCGCATAAGTGAATTTTTGCAGTGCAAATTGTATTGTTCTTATAAATCTATGTTATGTACTTTGGAAAGATCGACGTTAAATAATAATACATAAGTGCTGTATATGTCTAATGTACACACCCATATATTAAGCTTCAAATATTTATCTCTTAACTTAGTTGTCTGAAGTCTTTAAAAAAGCGATGAGCATACCTATAATTGGCATGCACACTTTTATCAATCACTTACTCAAGTTAAGTTGTTGGGATGCCAATAAATAAATAAATATGATTCAAAATCATTTGCTTGTAAATATTTTTTCTCACATACGTAGATGATGGATAGTATATAAGCAAAAAAAAAAACACTATTTGAACACAAAATACTGTGCTAAATAGAAGTTTCCGATATGTGTACATATAAAACACTGGAAATGTTAGGTAAGAAGATAAGAAATGAAGATAGCTTAGAAAAGCAAAGGTTAGGCTAAATAAAAGTCAGAATCGTACACGACATGGTGGCTCTGCGGTGAGACCGTTGCCACGTTACGACGGGGATCGCGACTTCGAATCCCGCCTGTGTCAGTAGATTTTTAAATTTAATTTATACAATAACATAAGTAAAATGTTTTCAGTTGATTATATCTCTCGAATACAAATATACATTAGTTATACAGGATAAAAAGCACATTGAAAACATTATAATCTTGTGCAAATTTTTATAATATCCGCAGATTTAATTAACGAGACAACTGAAAACGCTAATGAAAAGTTTTTTTTTCCACGAGCTCGCAAAAATGATGACATAGCACTTTGTGACCACAACAATTATGTTCCACAGAGTTCTCGGGTTTCCCAGTGTTAATTAAAAAATTGTGAGACTGTTGAGTCAATTCAATATTTCAACTTATTATGCATGCTGCAATTTTGCTTCAGTTGAGATTTATTCTGGGTAGAATCACTGTGTATAACGTAGTTTTATTTCAAAACCTTGGTTCTAGAGTAAATTTTTAAATTTATATCTTCACGCCGAATTTCCCCCGACAGAAGTATCTCGAAGTAGACGGGGGCTTAGGCAATTAAGCCTTTTCAGACCACTTCAAATTTAAGTCTTTTAGGCACAACGTGACAGGTGGTGACAACATCGCCATCTTAGTGTTCAAGACAACAGTACAAGTGACTTACATAGTACATATCAACATATATATTTATACAAATATGTATTTACGTACTTAAAATTTCGTGTTCTTTTTATGTTCATAACATTTCGAATATAGGACAATTTTTATTTTATTTGAATTGGGTAATTTTTTTTTATATAGAAAAGGGAGGCAAACGAGCAGGTGGCTCACGTGATGGCAAGTGACTACCGCCGCCCAAGAACATCCGCAATACCAGAGGCATAGCAGATGTGTTGCCGGCCCTAGAGTGCCTCCCCCCCCCCTATAAACGGAGAGGGGGGTTGGTGGGCCTCCGGTTACCTGCACTCACCAGACGAAACGCAGAAGTATGTTAGACTTCTACTTCACGCCGGTATTCTGTGAGGTCGCGGTACTTCCCCGGTCGAGCCGGCCCATTCATGCAACAACAAAAACTGATGCGTGTCTCTACCACTTTTAAAATTTGCATATGATGCCCATAGGATTTAACAGTGGTAGAGCCACGCATCAGCTTCTGTTGTTGCATGAATCGGCCGGCTCGACCAGGGAAGTACCACGACGTTACAGAATACCGGCATGAAGTAGAAGTCTAACAAACTTCTACTTTCGTCTGGTGAGTGCAGGTAACCGGTGGACCGCGTCAACGTTGTCCCGAAAATGTCTTTGGGTAAGGTGGGTCGAAGGGACTTAATTGTCTAGACTAGACCTCTGTCTACCCCTGTATTGGGAATTGCTTGAGGATATTTATTTATTTATTTTATTAATTTTAAACACACCCATATTTAAAAAATTTGTAAATAGTAAAAGCTAGTAGTAGTCTAACAAACTTCTGCGTTTCATTTGGTGAATGCAGGTAACCGGAGGCCCACACACGCCCCTCCCCCAATTCTGGGGGAGGGGGCACTCTAAGGGAGGTAACACATCTGCTAAGCCTCTGGTATTGCGGGTGTTCATGGGCGGCGGTAATCACTTACCATCACGTGAGCCACCTGCTCGTTTGTCTCCCTTTTCTATAAAAAAAAGGATGCCTTGCAACCAGCTTTAATCAAAAGACATAAAATACACGTTATACTACCATAATGTTCCCAACGGTAAAGGGGGTATTACTTTCCAAACCCGATACCACTATAAATAAAACAAAAATATAGCATGTTATTTTTTTAATCTATTCTTACAGTTACAAAGTCCCAATAGCCGAGTGGTTGGGTAGTCGGAATTTCAAGTCGAGAGACCCAAGTTCGATCCTCAGTTGGCAGGCTCGTACCAATGAGTTTTTCAGAAACATACCTACGAATTAAATCGTTGGCTTGGACATAAAGACGGCGACGAGCTCACCACCTGTCACGTTGTCCCGGTGGAAGGTGGGTCGAAGAGACTTAATTGTCTAGACTAGACCTCTGTCTACCCCTGTGTTGGGAATTGCTTGAAGATATTTATTTATCTTTTTTTTTTATTCTTACAGTTATCTGCTATTTCAATAACTTTCTTAATCTATGTCCAACATTGTCTTATGATGACGCTTTAAGTACCACTTAGTTATGAAAAAAGGAAGTCTTTACCGAAATGTACGGACAGCATAAACAAACAGATTCATAAAGGCTACGACGAGCGCCGTCTCGAGTGGTCTGCGTTTTTGTAGCCGTCGCGACTGGGACAGGTTAACGAACCTACTCTTTAATTACATAGTACAACTGATTTCTTTTTAATTTATCATCCACAGACGACCCTCTTTGTTCTTCTGACCCACATTTTATCGAAGACATTTTTCGGACTACGTGACGGGTGGTGAGCCTATCACCATATTTATGTCTAAGCCGACGATACAAATCGTAAATAAGTTTTGAATAAACATACTGGTACGATCCTATCACGTGGTAATAGAATTTGGGTCTGTCAAGTCGAATTCCAATCACCTAATCACTCAGCTGTCGTGACCTATTTTTTTGTAGAATTTGTTTCATTGGCTTGGATGTTAAGACAGTAACTGGCTGACTTGTCAGATTGTCCCAAGTAATCTCTGGAGAAATGTGTATCAAATACACATTTATCCAGAGATTAACCATTTAAAGGCGGTGGAAGTCTACTTTTACTTATTTGCTTAGGAATCATCTGGTTTAGTCCAATATACTCTTAACCATTTCTGCTGCTAAGTACGAGTGAATTCCTATTTGAAAGGGTTTTTTTTATAGAACAGGGAGGCAAACGAGCAGGTGGCACTCGTGATGGTAAGTGATTACCGCCGCCCATGAACATCTGCAATACCGAAGGAATAGCGGATGCGTTGTCGGCCTTTGAGAAAGGTATAGGCTCTTTTCTTGAAGGTCCCTAAATTGTATCGGTCCGGAAAAACCGCAGACGGCAGCTCATTCCACAAAGTGCAAGTGCGTTGCAGAAAATTCCGAGAAAAACGCACTGTGGTGGAATACCAAGCATCAAAGTGGTGTTGATGAAATCTTTGGTTATGCCGTAAGGTATGATGTTGAAATTCAGCGGCTGGGATTAATCCGAACAATTCCTCGGAGCACTCCCCGTAGTAGATTTTATAGAAAATGCAAAGAGATGCAACATCTCTTCGCAATGCCAGGGGATCTAGCCGATGAGATAGAGAATGGTCGTCGACAATTCGAGCAGCTCTTCTTTGGATACGGTCAATTGGAAGGAGCCCAAAGATGGGAACAGTACTCCATGTGCGGCCGAACCTGCGCGTTATAAAGTTGCAAGCTGTGGGCCGGCATGAAGTATTGTCGCGCTCTACTGAGCACGCCAAGCTTTTTAGAGGCCAATTTGGCCTTCCCTTCCAAATGACCGCGAAACTGAACGTTACTCGATATGTCGACGTCAAGGATTCCGATGCTGGCTGAGGCAACTAGGGGAGTGCTCTCAAAACGAGGTGATACGACGTAGGGTTTCTTTTTTGCGGTAAACGCGCAAACTTGTGTCTTTTTAGGGTTGAACTGGACTAAATTTAGTCGGCCCCAGTCCGAGATTTCGTCTAACAAAATCTCGACTTTAGACACAAGTTCGTTCCGGTACTCGTCGACGTGTTCCCGAGAAATATTGGCACAGCCGGTATAAAGGGCATCACCAGTACTGTCATCTGCATAGCAATGAATGTAACTAATTTGTAACAAATCATTGATATGCATAAGAAACAGGGTTGGCGATAGTACACAGCCTTGTGGGACACCAGCGTTCACAGACTTGGAGTCCGAGCATGCACCGTCAACTACGACCTTGATGCTCCGGTCTGTGAGAAAACTAGTGACCCAATTGCAAAATTTCTCGAGAAGCGCTTTGTGCCATACCCGATCAAAGTCTTTCGCAATGTCCAAACTAAAAACTAAAGGTACCGGAAGTCTGTGCAATTATAGGCAGTGACGTATTCCATGTTACTTAACATACCTAAAAAAATATCTTCACTTCATATCCAATATAGAGGTAGACAGAGGGCTAGACAATAAAGTCCTTTTGATCCACCTTCCACCAATGATATCTTTGGGACAACGTGACAGGTGGTATGACAACAAGACTGTCACCGTCTTTATATCTAAACTAAAGATATAAATCGTACATAAGTCTTAAAAAACACCCATTGGTAGGAGCCTAGCGACTTCCGCCATCTGTCGGTAGCCACAGATACTGGCTTTTCTCTCAGTCGCCTCTGATGTTACCCATAAGAAAAAAGGAGGTAGCATATTTTTAAGCCAATACCGGCGCGGCAACTTTCACAAATTCCATGTTTGTTCTCGGGAAAATAAGGCATCTGTAACTTTATTAGAGTCACGATAGCCGAGTGGTTGGGTGGTCGGAATTTCGAGTCAAGAGACTCGAGCTCGATCCCTAGGTGTCAGGCTCGGACCGATAGGTTTTTCCAAAACTTATGTACGAATTATATCGTTTGCTTGGACATAAAGACGGACCGGGCTCACCACCTGTCACGTTGTCCAGAAAATATCTTCTGTGGAAGGTGGGTCGAAGGGACTTAATTGTCTAGACTAAACCTCTGTCTACCCCTGTATTGGCAATTGCTGAGAATTGTTTTTATGCCTCGAGTTATATCTATTTATTTATTTCGTAACTTTAACATTTTGAAGAGTAACGACGCGTCGAACTCCAAGGACGAATGGCGAACACAACGGTTTACAATGTTTTTCTATCACTGATCTGATCCTGGGCTCATTCCCAGATGGGTCAATGTAGAAAAACCGCTTTATTTACATTTTCTTGGTCTGGGTATTTGTGGTTTCTGATTCCATAATACGAGTGCTGCTTACTTCTGGATCATATCAATGTATATGTACCCTATCTATGTATGTATGAAAAAATATGTTATCGTATTCTTTTGAAGTGCCATTAGTTACTATTAGGTGAACTCATTTTTCTTATTAATCAAAAAAAAAAAACTCTTACACGCATAGACTATCACATTTAACGATAGAGAAAGCATATGCTTTTTAGCTTAAAGTAAATAAAAGGTAAAGATGGTTGTAATTTTGGATAATTCGGCTCATTAATGCCTATGTTATCGCGAAACAGAACCAGCTAACGTGAGTTACTGGAGGGTTAAGCCGCTGGCATTGTGCCATACTGTGGCACGTGAACGTAGATACAAAGAATTGTCTTGGATACTCAGCGATTTTGTTACATTGTAATCACATGAAAGTTTTTTAAATTGTATTCATGTTATATTAAACAATATTCGAGTGGTGGCATTCTAATAGAGAAACCCGAGCTCGATTGCCAGGAGGAAGGCTCGTCTCTATAGGTTTTTTCAAAACTTACATGCGACTAGCTCACTTACATGGAGATAGGCACATCAACTGTCACAATAATCTCTGATGAAGTAACTAGTATTGGGATTTTGGAGTATATAGGATTTAATGGTCACTAAGATACAAGAATACTAAACCAAAATTTAGTGATATTCTTATAATAATTTATGATTCAAATCCAATCAAATCATTTATTCATCGTCATAAGAACATAGAATCGTTTATCGATAGTATATATATATATATATATATATATATATATATATATATATATATATATATATATATATATATATATATATATATATATATATATATATATATATATATATATATATATATAAATATATATATATATATATATATGTGTATATATATATATATATATATATATATATATATATATATATATATATATATATATACATATATATATATATATATATATATATATATATATATATATATATATATATATATATATATATATATATATATATATATATATATATATACATATATATATATATATATATATATATATATATATATATATATATATATATATATATATATATATATATATATATATATACATATATATATATACGATGATCACTATTAAATATATTTATTATAATAATTTAATATTTTTACGCACTTCCAGTAGTTTCTGATATTTGTTATCTAGATATATAACAACATGCCGCGCAATCCGTGGTCCTGCCTGCGATACATGCCGCGCGTAAATATTTCAGGTTAGCACGCGGACAATCACACTTTTGGTCCGTCGTGCCAGTGAATTGTGTGGATAAAATTCAAAAATGAATGTTATTCTACAATCTTTTACAATCTAAGAATATACCAAATCCTTACTTTCAGTGGCTGTTGTCAGAGGTTACTAAATTAAATTAAACCATTTTTATCTTAATAAGAACATACATTAGTTTATCGATACTTATTTTTAAATCTACCACGGTCTCTCAACGGATAAGAAATAGGCGAAAGTAAGTCTCAACGGATAAAGATATAGGATAAGAAAATCCGTAGGCATACTCTTTTTAACAGAAAATTTCAAGTGTAACTTTATATAAGGTAAAGGCCCTGAAAGTGCTACCCGCTAGCGATAGATGACGAGATAATCAAAGGATAAATACTAACCAGCAGACTGGTAACGGGCAGTAGCGTCTAAAGTGCGGTAAGAATGAATTACTAGTATTCTTGAAAACTTCTCCAATTAAGCTGCATTGATTACATCTTGAGGGCTTTACGTTATATTTCTTAAAATATTAAGCTAGCCGCTCTATTTATATAGGTTTATACGGACGTAGATTAATATATATTTAACTATCCATAACCAAAAAAGTCACGATAGTCGAGTTGTTGGGTGGTCGGAATATCAAGTCGAGAGACCCGAGTTCGATCCCCAGGGTGGCGAGCTTGTCGCCACCTGGGGAACGGCGTGGTGGGTTTTTCAAAAACTTATGTACGAATTATATCGTTGGCTTGGGCATAAAGACGGCGACGGGCTCACTACCTGTGACGTTGTCTCGAAAATATCTTCGGTGGAAGGTGGGTCGAAGGGACTTAATTGTCTAGACTATACCTCTGTCTATCCCTGTATTGATAATGGCGTAAAGATATTTTTCATTATATTTATGTTTATTTACTACCCATGACTTGAAATATACATATTTATAACTCAATCTTTTGCCATAGCGGAATTCGAACCCGCAAATGCTTTATTAAAATTTGCGACTCAAAGACTATTGATCGTTACGTGAATGTTGTTCGAATCTCAGTATGTTTGAATAGCGCAATAAAATGCCGTGTAAAAATACTAAACATTTATTATAATTAAATTCGTTTTGAGAAAATAGGGCTTGATGAATATATTCAACAGAATTAGCACACTTTTGCTTCTATTTATTCGTCACTCGTCCCTGGGTACGAAAATCATATTCACTTTGTTCGTCTCGTATGAGTCTTTTTATGTGCGTTGTGTACACGTACGTGCAATGGTTGTTATTATTTTTAATACTATTTTATTTTTAATTTTTAATAATATTATATTCAATAATCTTATATGTAATTATTATATATTCAGTAAAATATATATCCAGAAAATAACAGAAAGTGAATTCAACTTTGAAAACATTACGGCGAATGAAATAATAAAATTTGTGGCTTCTATTAGCACTAAAGCAAGTGGCTTCGACGATATGACAATCGAGATTATATTTATATTTATATAATAGTAAACGAGTCTATATGTTGTGGTATCTGTTCAAAATAATAAAAACTCGCAATAATCAGTTCAATATCAAAAATCACCAATGTTGAATATAAAGACCTTACATCTATAAATATTTTGTCAGCGTTTTAGAAAATATGTAAAATCTCATAACACTAACTTTTCCATTATCAAATGCTTCGATTACGTCATACATATATACCCCGATAGTGAAAGCCCGATAATAGCATGGGTAAGATACTTTCCGATTCCTAGTATTTGGTTATTTAGCTGCAGATAAATTACACTTTTATTTTCTAAATAAATAAATATCTTCACGCCATTCCCAATACAGGAGTAGACAGACGTCTAGACTATTAAGTATTTTCGTTCCACCTTCCACCGAAGGCATTTTCGGAACTACGTGATGGACTGTGAGCCCGTCGCCGTTTTTATTCCCAAACCAACGATATTAATCCTACATACGTTTTGAAAAAAACCCCTCGGGGGTCGGACTTGGGTCTTTTGACTCAAATTCCAATCGCTCAACCTTTCGGCTATTGTATATTGCGCATAAATCTCGAAAACAAAGTATTAGTACAAGTATTCCTCATGGGAACAGAGCACGAGTCTCTCTATTGGGCCTACTGCGACTTATGTTTCTTTACGTCGTATGTTTCTATATAAGTATATATTGGTGTATCCAAAAACGCTGTTTGTTCAAAATTTTATATTTAGTTAGAGTTCTACGTCTCAAGTTTATGTGTGAAGATGTTATTCTTAAAAAATGGTTATTGTACGATAATGAAATCGTTATTTAATGAATCATTTATTATAAATTTAATCAAAGAAAGCTTGGTCATCCAGATACTATGCACAAAAAGTGATCAGAAATATTCAATGAAACCTATTTGGAGCAACGTGACAAGTGGTGGATCCTTTCGCCGTCTTAATGGCCTATACAAAAAATAATATTGTTGATATTTATCAACAATATTTTAAAATAGACACATATTTAAATAAATCAAGATATTCAACCTTTGCCTCAAAGTAAGACCTCCAATAATCAGGCAAATGGGGTCATTTGGTTTCTTTTTTCTTCTATTTCTTCTTTACACTCTAACAATCACACTGCCTACATGGGCCTCATGCAAAATTTTCCGCCAAGGATGCTTTCTTTTAGTTATTATTATTATTATTACTCTAACTTAATATTTAATCGGATCGCGATCGTTTCAATCACTGAACGCGCCATTATGGATAAATACACGGTAATTAAGGTTTTCACTTGTATACTATCGCAGGATTGTACAGTATCGTAAGATGCCGCAGGTTTTCAAGTCACTGGCTTTATGCCAAGTTGTTGTAGTTGATCGTAGTCCAAGACCAAGTGATATAGGGTCGTTTCTATTCTTACTTGTTTTCTTAACGGCCTGTAAAACTTCACTGCAGTACGTAGGCCTCTCTCATGTGGTGTGTTTGCTCTAGTCACTACTCTTGAGAAGGTACTGGCGAATAATAATGGAAAAAAATATATAATAAAAATATTATAATGTATTGCATTAGTAAAATCATTTTTATATCGGATAATAGAGATCTATTTCATATTGAGATAAAACTTAAAATTATGTTAGTAATATAGAGCAAAGAATAAAATAATGCTAAATAATATAAGTCAAAATATCCGAGTGGTTGGGTGATCGGAATTCGAGTCCAAAGATCCGATTGGGTCTTTTTAAAACTTGTAAATGGCTTATATTGTTGGCTTGGACTTAAAGATGGCGACAGGCTCATCTCCTCTCATATTGTACCAAAAATAGCTTCGATGGAAGATAGGTCAATGAAACTACTCATTGTTAATGTTCCATTTCGTTTGTCATCGGTCGAAATGCCTCAGTAAAGGTGCACATGCTCAGCCACAGTTTTCAGGATGCTGTTATTCCCTTAAACCATGCTCAGCAGTCACGATAGCCGAATAACAACATGAAAAACGTCAGTTATGGAATGGCTGGACATGGCGAAGGCACTACGAAAATGGTGGAGTTTCTCTCTACTTAAGCATTGATTTTTTACCTCTTTTGCTTTATTCTCACGTAATGATGTTGTGCTATGAGTAAAAATGTAATTTTAGTTTTTTTGATGTTCAGAAATAGGGCATCTTAAATTTCATGTCTTTTAACTTTTAGAGTCTGGCGTGGACTTTGAAAGGAACTAGCTTCAATGGCTTTCCTCGTAATCCTTTGAAAATAATATAAAGGATCTTAAATACTTCAGCTATATAGGATACGTTTAGTTATACATTCTACAGCTTTACCATATAAAAAAGATAACGAAAAAAAAATTATGAAATTAAATGGATTTTCTTATTTATATATAAATAAGAAATTTACATATAATATTAAATATAAAAATAATATATATTATTTATGTACAGTCTATGAGCGGTTTCTATACATTAGACATATGAAAAAAATTAAATAAAACGTCATTTTCGTCGTATTTGACACGTTTAGATCATGATGTATAAGTATATAAGATCATATTTTTCCCCTAGTTGCCTCAGCCAGTATCTAAAACATAATATAAAACAAATTATAAAACCGGATATTTACAAGCTCAATTTACAGTACACTAATACAGTTACTATATTTACCTGGATACATGTTGTTTCTCTCCAATATCGTTCTAAACAAACAAGCTCTGTAGTCTTGTATTAAACAAAGCTGCATGGTATATTCAGTATACGAGAAACTCTGTGTATTAAAATAAAAATTAAATTGTATATGTATTAATATAAACGGTTATAGTTTTAATAAGAGTATCTAAGTCACGATAGTCACACTCGAAATTCCGACCACCCAACCACTCGGTTGGGTGGTCGGAATTTCGGGTCAATAGACCCGAGTTCGATCCCCAGTTGGTAGGCTCGTACCAATGGGTTTTTCTAAAACTTATGTACGAATATCGTTGGCTTGGACATAAAGACGGCGCCCGGCTCACCACCTGTCACGTTGTCCCGAAAATGTCTTCGGTGGAAGGTGGGTCGAAGGGACTTAATTGCCTATACAAGACCTTTGTCTACCCCTGTATAGGGAATTGATTGGAATTGCGTGATATGTAGGTATATGTTAAAGAAGAAACCTTGAAGACAGGCATTTTAATCAAGGAGGTTCGGCAAGACTGTGTTTTATGATGAATAAGTACAAAGTTCAGATTTAGTTTTATATCATATTTAAGGCAGTATTTTAAGTTGGCTCTGATATAATAGGAGCCCTGATTATAATTATCATTTAGCTGTCACAGACACTTTTATCGCTCCTTTTTGTTTTGTGGAGTATTGGGAAATTAGTGATGATAAAAGATGCATTTTTATGAAAATTTTTGTTTGTAGTTTTTATTGTGGTATAAATATTACAAGACTAATGTAGACATTAGTATCTCCTGTAGAATTACAGCCGATGTCATTAGAATATAAAACGAGTGCAACGCTGTAGGAATACAATTTTTGAATGCAACTGTGTGAATAAAATCAAATGGTCATTTATTTACGAGTGAGTGAATAAAAGAGCGATTTTGAACGAAATACGGTCAATTGAAATAAAAATATAACCTATACATTCGTTATGATAGAAAAACAGAAACATTGCCTTGTTTTAGATGGAGTAGATATTTTTATCTTCACGATTTTGGTTCGCGCTTCGGATAGATACAAGTCGAAAAAAGATTTCGACCCATTTTCATCGCCTATCTTTGACAACGTGACAGTTGGTAAGCCTATCGCCATCTTAGTGTTCGATGTAATGGTACAATGCCGGGTGCTCACTTAGATATCAATTAAGAAGTCCGATCTATTACAGAGTACATATTTATATATTACGCTGTTTCTAAATTTTCTCGGGCCCGGGAGTTCGTGGTACTTTCGTTGTTTCCGATTCTAGAACACAAGTCATTTAGTTTCTTACTTTGGGATCAATTTTTTGGGACATCGGGACAGGTGATATGCCTGTCGCCGTCACATCCGTATACATATGTATACATCCGTATACATCGTACATACGTTTTGATCATGACAATGACTCATTGGTATGAGATAATCCCCTGGGAATGGGACTCGGGTCTCTGTAACCAAATTCCGAACACCAGACCATTCGGATTTCATATTTCTATTACTCCAGAAATAATTAGGTTCACGGTTCTCTTCTATCTAAAAACCTTCGGTGGAACGACGGTTCCCCTCATCTGTAAAGATTAAACTAACTAGAAAACTAAATAAATACGTATGTACAATAAGGCGGTCTTATCACTAAAGAGCGACATCTTCCAGACAACCTTTGGGCTAAAGAGAAACTGGAATTAAGAACAGTAGGAGGTGGTGCGTTTTATGTTACACGTACATACTAATATCTAAATAAACTAAACTATATTTTGTAAAAATACCACAGTAATACATAAAAAATAATAATAAAATGAACAAACAATTTATTTTATAATTAATAAATAGGATTGTGAGTGTTTGGAACTGCTATATCAATTAAGTAAGCTGTTTTGTTTATTTTATTTAAAAGAGTAATGACAGGTCTGTTGAAGTGTATAGTCCGGTCAGTTAAAATAGTTCTGTCAAAGTATAATTTATGAGTTTTATTTTCGAGAACGGTTTCGGGTATATATTTATAATAGGGTATACGAGGAGAAGATATTAAATTATGTTTGCGTGCCTTCTGCTGGTGTATGATATTGGCAACTTGGTCATGTCGATGTTTATAATCATAAATAAATAAATAAATAAATAAATAAATATCTTCACGTAATTCCCTTTGCAGGGGTAGACAGAGGTCTAGTCTAGACGACCTAGTCTCTCTTCGACCCGCCTTCCACCGAAGATATTTTCGGGACAACTTGACAGGTGGTGAGCCCGTCGCCGTCTTTATGTACAATCCAACGATTTTCGTACATAAGTTTTTGAAAAACCATTGGTAATGATATTAATTATTTTTAAACCTTTTGTCGAATCTTATTAGGGACAACATGAGAGGTGGTGAGCATATATATATATATATATATATATATATATATATATATATATATATATATATATATATATATATATATATATATATATATATATATATATATATATATATATATATATATATATATATATATATATATATATATATATATATATATATATATATATATATATATATATATATATATATATATATATATATATATATATATATATATATATATATATATATATATATATATATATATATATACACCTAATAAGATTCGACAAAAAGGTTTAAACATAATTAATATAATTAATTTTGACCTTTTTATCCAATCCGCAGAGCTCTTCTCTTTTGACTCTGCGGTCGCTCATCGTAGAGTCTACTCCTTGAGGATGCCTTGTTTTGAGGCAAAACACGTGTCGCGTTTTCGGTGGTGGTATATGTTACCTGGTGTGAGTGTAGTGGTGGTGGTGGTGCATACAGTGGAATTAATGCACGCATCTGTGGAATTAGTGCACGCATCTGTGGGAGGAGGGGGTGGTGCTCTTCTTCTCTTCGGACCAGGTAACATATACCTTTTTATATTTGCATACGGAGGGTTGCGAAGTAATTTTTTCAATAACAACTTTACAATGAATTTCCGCAAAGTAACGCCTGAGTCAATTAACTTTATTTGTAAACTAACTACAAATAGCTAAAGACTGCAAGAAATAACAGTAATTAGTTGAAAAAAATCTTATCGAAGGACTTATTCGGTATTGAATATTTTCTAGCTTGAAAACTTGGTAAAGTATAGATTGTTGAACCGTCTAGGAAGTAGAGTGCATTTAAAATTCATCATCCGACCGCGTTGCCACCACGAGAATGCATCCACATTTGGTAACGTCGCGTTAAAGGTAATAATGAAAACCATTTTTAGAATATTAAATGAATATATAAATCGTAGCTAGGGGAAACGTCATATACAATGACCTGATCTTAATTTAGGTAGCTTACGGACTCATCACTTGTCACGTTGCTAGACCTCTGTCTACCCCTGTATTGAGACCGGCGTGAATATGTTTACCTTTTCTTCCAATCATAAATACATTTTTATCGATTAAACGATTTAATACTAAGAAGGAAGGATCTAAAGTTCTCGGATACCTCGATGAAAAAAAAAATATGATCAAATTTATAGCAGCGAAAGATGTAACGATCATGATAATGGACGATCTGTCCTCTCTGGCTACCTACGTATACATATAATAAAATGTTTTAATACTCATCCAAAAATATATATAATCTGAAAATGTTCTATAAAATAATATGTCGACTCGGGCACGCACATAAACAGCATACGAGATGCAAAGTGCTGTAATTAGGATCGCTAAATTGTAAATTGTATTAAGTTCGACTAGCCTAAATTGGATATACATTCTAAAACATGTCGAAACACTTTAGAACCCACTAAAATATTTGTGCACTTCGTAACCCATGAAAATTGTGATCCCAATATGCATGAGAACTTTAGTATGTACTCGTATAAATGAAGACTCTGAAATAACATTTTGAATTTTACGGAAGAATACAATGGAATGAATATATGGAATATATGGAAGTATATGAGGAAGAATATGGAATAACATAAAATGATTAACTTAACATTATAAACTTAATTAATTTTACACATGTTTTCAAATAAAAAATCTAATTCAATAGAAGTCATGATAGCCGAGTGGTTGGGTGATCGGAATTCCGAGTCGAGACACCCGATTTCGATCCCCAGGTATCAGGCTCGTACCAATGAGTTTTTCAAAAACTTATGTACGAATTGTATCGTTGGCTTGGATATAGAGATGGCGACGGGCTCACCACCTGGCACGTTGTCCCGAAAATATCTTTGGTGGAAGGTGGATAGAAGGGACTTAATTATCTAGACTAGACCTCTGTCTAACCCTGTATTGGGTTAAGATATTTATTTATTTTATTTATTTTTTTATATTTTTCAAATAAACATTTCGCTGTATTGACGTTTGTATAGCGCTGTTTGTAGGAATCCTGACTTCGAACCAGGTTGCGGGTTCAAATACCGCAAGGTGTATTTTTTGTGTGATAAATATGAATACTTGTAATCAATTTATGGATGTTTATAAAGGATGGATGTAACATATGAATATTTATTGCATCACCTGTCTCGTTGTCCTAAATAGGCCTTGGTGTAGCAGAGTTGAAATTACTCAACTTTTTAAGTCTTTGTATAGATCTCTGTCTACTTAAGAATAAAAATTTAAGAAAATGAACCTAAGAAGTTGTCTTCCGTAATATTATAATGTTGCGTGACGATGTTTGTTTCTACTAACAAAATTTTTTAAATAATATTTAACTCAAACAAATACTAAATTCTGTTTTAAATCACATTTTAAACTAGTAGTGCTGCTACAAAATAGTTGATCTATTTTGTATTACCCTTGTTTTGTGTTTGGAATTAAAACTATTTTATGGATTTAATGTTAAATTTAAAAGGAATGTGTAATAACACCTCATACGTTACGTTACGTTGTTTCCAGGTAGGAGCATTCAACTTTGTTTTGCGCAATTTTTATCAATAGACACAGATTAGGTATATTTCTGCGTACATGTAGAGATATCAGACACGTATCTAGGCACTTATTTTCATAATATTTAGGAGGCAGGTGAAATTTGTGATACAAAAAGCGAGTAAATTTTCTTTGGATTTTTTCAATTTGCGTACAATATATAGCGTAAGAAATTTGCGAAGCGTATTCAAGATAACTACTAATAGATAACGGACATAGCATAGTAAAGTATTATAATTTATTTAATACATGTACCTACTATGAAATTGGTTAATTCTATGAAATTGTTTGTAGACCCATATGTTAAATTATCTGCAATTCACAATGAAATCGTAACGCAAAATTAATATTACAACTTCCGCATATACGGCCCCGCATTGTATTTATATACCGAGCGCATCTCCACTGCGGATAGAGGAAATAAATTAATTCATTAGATAGTTATGAGTTGTGGGAATAATTGTGTTTAATAGCCATGAATACATATTAATAATTGAAATAATTATTAATTACTAATAATAACTATATTATAGGTATTTGATAGATAGGTGGTTAGTTTTTTATTCTCATTGTTTCGAAGATTGTCTACTTGATTTGCATTACGGTTACGACATTTTGACGCCTCAGATTTTTTTATCAATAACAATAAACGAAACAACTATAACTAAATCGATTTTCATATTACGATTATAAAAAAAATCCGTTGAATCTGTTGTCTTTTTTTATATGTAGTTTGTCCTGACAGAAACGAATACAACAGAAAGAATTATCCAATTTGGTGCACACGTTCGGAAATGATGCACGAACATAATATACATTTCGGCTATCCATTTTCATTCATATTAGTAGTGCGGGTCTACCCATGCGGTTTATGATGAGAGTAGACTGTATTTTGAGTAAAATTACAGATTCGTTGACTGACACGACGGGACACAAGCTACTGCAGATTAGGTACAAAATGATACAGCTCAATAAATGATGGAAAGTACAGTACTCTGACAAGAGCACCATGTCACGTCCCGATGACTGCAATTTTTTTTATTTTAAAGCACAAAGTTATGCTGAATTGTTTGTTATTAAATTAAAGATAAAAAATATTTAAAATTTCAACTGATATTTCCCGTACCGAGCCAAATATTTCATATCTCGCCCGTGTCAGTTTGAATTTTAAACATTTCTTCTCTTTAATTTAATAACAACCAGAGATGTAAATAACTAGTGTATTTCACAGCAAAACCGTTCCGAATTTTCTCTAAACGTGGTTACGCGCAACCAAGGAGTACTCCAACGCTTAGATGTCTTTATAGACCAGTTTAGGCAATGACGGTTGCGGGTGTTCCATGCAGATTTCTCCTTCTTATTATTTTTTATATCTTAGAGGGCGCATCGTGGTTAAACATTGGACGCGCACGAAGATAAATTTACACTAATGGTAAATGCGGGAAAGGAATATATACATAAGAAGTTACGTAACAACCAACCTAACTATTAATTAGTAGCAATTTAAAAGTATAAAGTTCGGTGGAAAAGGTATGTAACAATAAATAATAGATATAGATTCTCTGTCTATTAAAAATTAAATTATATATCTTCAGGTCATTCCCAATACAGGGAAAGACAGAGGTCTACACAATTAAGTCTTTACGAACCCCTTCCACCGAAGACATTTTTGGGACATGTGGCAGGTGGTGAGCCCGTCGCCGTCGTTGTGTCCAAGCCAACGATGTAAATCGTAGACAATTTTTTGAAAAAACTCGACTCAAAATTCCGACCACCCAAACACTCGGCTATCGTGATTATAACGTATATATTTCCTATTTGACTTAATTGAAAAATTGTGTGGTAAATCACATCACTATTTTACGCTGAGGTTGTTCATCAAATATTAGTAATTGTCATAGGTTTAGATTATATATTAAGTAGTAGTTAATTTTTATTCATTCAAAAAATAAAACTTTATATAAAAATGCCTATACTAACACAGCGCATCGGTCATCAGCATTTAGCATATCTTTCTGTACATGTTGCAATTCTCCTTTAGCTATAAAGGAAAAACCTTGACATGGCTATGGCTACCGTCAGGTACGCGGGATTACTGCTTGCCCAAGCATGGTCATTATGGCGATTTAATCTTGCGGGAGAAGCCTGCAGTGAAGTTTTATATTATATGAATCCCATCGCCATCTTTATGCCCAAGCCAACTATATATAACTTTCTAATTCGTACATATTTTTTTTGTAAAAAAAAAACCATTGGTATGAGCCTGCCACCTGAGGATTGAACTCGGGTCCTTTGACTCGAACTCCGAATCCGAATCCGAATAAGACTTACGACAAATATCATTGTAAACCTTATTTCATGTGCAATAGGTAATTTAACGTATTATTATTCAACTTCTCTAATTCTAAAACCGTCGTATTTATTTCCCATTGCCGCGATTAATAAATACAAAACTTGGCTCGACGTTCGCCAAGTTTCTAGAGGCAATCTCCATTGTATCAAATGTATTCCAAACAAAAAACTTTCTAGAGCGTTCCTTAAACCTTTATAAAATCATGAAATAATGTTACTGCTTTTGGCGAACTCCGTTTGTAACATTGATGACGTGTCGATGACGTCATTAAAAAAGGAAGCTGGCGTAGATATTGAAATGTTAGTCAGATATAAATTGATAATTTTTTTAATGAATTTCTTAAAATAATTTATTTGCAGGGGTAAACGGCAACGGGCTCACCACCTGTTACGTTGTGCCGAAAATATCTTCGGTGGAAGGTGGGTCGAAGGGATTTAATTGTCTAGACTAGACCCCTGTCTAATTCCGTGAAGATAAATAAATGTAAATAAATTGCAGGCGTTTGTTATTGAAATATTTTATAAATTTGGTGAATTAATCTGAAACCTTACTATCGTCAGAATTTACTGCCCCCTATCTCTCTAAGAGTCTTATTAAAGGTATACGAATTGAAAATAACAATTGCTACCAAGAGATTTCTTATTTTTCAGGATTACCATCTTGAAAAATACCAAAAAACAGTCAAATTATGTACAGCAGCGTCTTATATAGAGTTAATTCGTAATGCAATCGTAATATAACTATAGGTGCTTTATGCCTATATAGACACAAAAGTCATGACGTGATGACGAGTTAGGGGATATGTTCTTTTTTGTATATATACATTTGATAAGTATAATGGTAATCAATATGTAAAGTATAATGGTACGCCTGTCACGTTATATCAACTAAGCTTCGGTGGAAAGGACTTCGTTATATAAACTTCTGCCTACTTCAGTATGGGAGGATTGCGTGAAGATATAAAAAATTGTATTTAGCGGTGCGATGACAGTGTAATAATATGTTACTTACAAGAAACCTTGACTAAGAGAAACAGCCTTGGTGACTGAAAACGTTAAGCTAACTATTTATTAAAATAACATATGATACCACATAAATAATTATGTAACAAAATATCTAAAATAGTAACTAAGTCCAGTGTAATTTACAATCTAAGTACAGTGTAATTTTTTCAAAGAAAACTTTCCTAAAACAATGAACAAGCGAAAGAAATATTTCATATTTATATACAAAGGCAATGTCCAGATATATCGAGAACATTTTTTCGGCTTCCTTCGCGAAGAAACTCTAAGAATTTCATTACAGTGTTGTACTTTTTTCAATCACAGCACTAACAATAAATCTCATAACTTATTTATGCCGCCTCCGGGCCTTGTGTTGCTTGTCAGAATTAAGATATAAATCATAATACTTGGCCATTTTCCTCCAATTTGATTACTTCAGAAAATCCCCCATTTTTTTGCATCGAAGTTATTTTTAGACGTATTCCGATACCGATTTAGAAGTCGTGACACTTAACGCATTTTCTCAATACAAAAGTAGGCAGAGGTCTAGACAATTAAGTCCTAAAGGCGTAAGGTGGATACTTATATAACGGAATTTATATATTTATATACCGAAGATTATTTGTGACAACATTACAGATCTAAAGTGACACGTTTTTAAATTTACGCATATATTTAAAATTCCTTTAGTAGCTATTTGTGATAATAATAATTTTGAAAACGACTCATAGTAAGAATTGTGATGACTTCCGTCTTCAAGCACAGGTTGTTTCAAACTTTATAACACAATTGCTTTAGCAATTGACTTTTAAAGAAACTTTGAGATTAGAGTTAAGTATGTGATGTTGTCCCTATCTTTGTATGTATTTATTTATGTGTTCTCATATCAAGAAATATGTAAAGAGTTTTACGCCGATATTATACGATATTTCCTCACTTGATATCAACAAATCAAAAAACAACCATTTATTATAAAATTGTATTTGTTATTCAATTCCTCACTTATAAAAAATCAATGGACGTGTCCTAGTGTTTTCCAAACTTGCATAGAAATAGCCAGACAAACAATGACTGCCAAACAAAAACTTTATGTGGCAATTCAGCAGTTTGGAAGTAATCTCAAAACATAAAATAGTTTCTTTGACAGGCTCTAGCTTGTTGTTTCCTTGCTGCATCTATAACAGTAAAAGAGCAAATTTATACAAAAAATTACGTAATATAATCCTCAAAGATCCGAGGTGTTATCGAGGTGTATCGACAATGCGAGACGTGGTGATAACGGCTTAAGAATATGCCACCCCATTTTGTCGTAGGCTTCGTAAGAGAAACTAAGAGAATTGTCTTGACAGTGCTAATAGCTGTCGACAGATGGTGGGATAACAATCTTGAAAAACAAGCCATATTTACATCTCTCAAACATATATGTGTCCACTGCGTTCCACTACTGTTCACCATTATATATTGGGAAATACGGGAAGATATGGATTGCCATATCTTTATACTCATATTTAAATATAAAAATCCACGATTCTAGTACAAATATTCATTTTCGTCACACAAAAAAATGCCTCTAGTGTCGAATCCGTAACCCTTAGCTTTGAAGGCAGGCTTACTAAAATCTGGGCTGTTAGGTCGTCTTTAACATTTGAAAAGACTTTCTTGTGCAAAAAGCTTTTATCTTATTACGTTATTACTTTAAAAAGAATTAATGGAGGTCTAGAAAATTACGTCCTTCCCACTTCGACCCACCTTTCATCGAAGATATTTTTTGAGACAACGTTACAGGTTGAGGATGAGAATGAGCTTGTCATCGACTTTATGTCGATATAAATTGTACATAAGTTTTGAAAAAAAAATCATTGGTACGTGCCTCCCACTTAGGGATCGAACTCGGATCCCGATCACCCAACCACTCAGCTATCGTGACATTACGTTATTACTGCAACATTAAATCTAGAAATAACTTTTTAAGAATAGTTTCGCTTCGATCCGAAGTTGTTCGCAAGACAATTAACACTATCCTCTTTTCTTTGCCCACTCCTTAGTTTTACTCAGGATTGAAAAAGTTTTTTAATAATTCTAAGTTTTCCTTTGATTTTTTTCTGTACAGATCAGTTCAGTTCAATTTTATTTGTTTTTGATAATAACTTAAGGTAGTTCAGCGTTAATTA